>CM035435.1:91113750-91534152 GCA_020310875.1 Ceratopteris richardii | reverse complement strand
TATGATTAATTGCATTATGATCTAGGTCAGTCATCAAAGCAATATTTCCACTCAAATGATTACTACATCCTGAATCAATATAAAACACTCTCATGTCCTCATGTGAGGTGTCACAAGTATTCATAATGAGAGTCGAGTCCTCTTTTGATCTGATGCATAGTTGTAGTAGGTGCTATTATAGGATTGATTTTGGAAGCTTCTTCCTCCACCTCTTCCAAAAGAATTCCTACCACCTCTACCTCTGAAGTTTCTCTCTGAAATCTACCACCTCTTGCTCTTTGATTAAAGTTCTGATAATTACCATTGTTTTGATTATTATGCCAACAATCATGAGATAGATGATTGGTCTTACCACATATCCAACAAGCTCTTGCATTCTCTTTGTTGTTTTTGCCTCTTCCTCTACTTCTGCCATTTCCTCTTCCTCTTATGAAGTTTGCTTGGTTTGAAGTACCTTCTTCTTCACCTGATTGTTGCTTCCCTTTGTTAACTTTCTTCTTGTCTTTAGAATACATTGCATGACCTGCACTCTTATCAACATCTCCTTTGATATCATTCTCAAAAGTTAGCATATGTCCTAACAATTGATTCAAATCAGGAGTAAAATGATCTAATGAAAGTTCTGTAGATAAATGAAAGGCTTCCACTTCTCATCTCCTCTTAGCCCTGTGAGTATTTGTCTTACCAATTTGTCTTCTTCAATATCTTCATCCACTGCACCTAGAGAGTCTGCAATGTCCTTCATCTTTGTCACATAATCAGAGATTGATTGTGAGGCCTTTCTTCTTAAAAGTAGTAAACTCTGCCCATAGTGAAGCTTTCCTTGATTGGTTGTATTTTGGAAATGCTCTTCCAAAGCATTCCAAATGTCACATGCACTTTCAAGTCCTCTAATGTGAGGAAGCAAATAGTCATTGATTGCCATGTAGATGATACTTCTTGCTGAGCATCCTTCTTCATCCAATTCTTTAGATCTGGCAATTCTTCCCTAGTTGGAACACGAGGATCTCTGAATTTAGGCTTCTCTTCTTCACCTGTAATGTAGGCTATCAAATCTTTGCTCATAAGATGAGCTTCCATCCTCATAGACCATGCAGGATAGTTTCTCTATCCAACTTTTCAATTTGGACTATCTCCCATCCTTGCTTCACCTGTATTTCCAAATCTTTAACCTTTACAGATAATGAATGTACCTTTACTTCGAATGTTGCTCCTTCTGATGCTTTTGATACTCATTGTATGTCTTCCTTCAATCTTTCTTCACACTTTAACCTTTTGCACCTTCGAGATGTAAAGATTTGTATTTCTGTAGTAGTTGGAGTCTCCTTCACTTCAATTTGACACAACCTGCTCTGATACCACTGATGGAGAGTGTTAATCTCCAAAAGAACAAGTTAACCTTGAATTTAGATCACCTCTATATCAAGATTAACCTTAGACTCCACCAAACTTAGAGAACTTTCACCAATTTATCAGAAAATTGATTATTCTGAAAAATTCAGCTTCTTCAGAAAAGTCTGCTGCAGATTAATCACTCATTGACTAATCAATCCTGTAAAGTTTTTGATAAAACTTTGCACAACACTTTGCCTTAAGGTTGCGCAACTTTGCCAAGTTAAATCTCTCAAAAAGATTAAGTACATACTGAGAAATGTGTGAAACACTTTACCTATGTCTGAAAGAGCTTCTCTGCAATGGCGACTTTGACACCTGCAACTTCTTAGCACTGGTTCTCCCAAAGTAAATCCCATTTGATCAAGATCTTTTAGCCATAGATGGCTTACCTTCCAACTTAGATTTTAAGCCCTCACTTGTGTAAAACTTTACACTGTGGACTGAGCAATGATCATTTCATTGAAGATGAAATGTGCGCCAGATTTTACGACTCTTAGAACATTCTTACATATGAATGTTCCTAATCAAAATTCTCTCAGCCTGATTTCAATTAACCTCTCAAATTCTAGCCATAGATAGATTAGCTATGGACTTAGACACGTGCAGAAGGATTTCTCAAAAGATTAAACACAGAAGGAGCAGACTGCTAAACATCGGGCGCAAGTTTCTCGATTTCTTCAGAAAATTTACATACAAGTGAGGATAGATGATTCACTCACTTTCAATGTGTCTAATGACACTAATTTCTCTCTTCCTATTCTCTAATCTTCTTCTGCTCTCTTTGCCCGACATTTTCCAACATATTTATATATGAATATATACAAGTGTATGACTAAACAAAGATATAAGTCAGCTAATGTACATATGTACATATCTTGGATTTTCTGAACATGTCCTTCATTCAACCATCTGACTTTGTTTTCTTCTTGACTCCTTGATTTCATTCCTCCATAATTCTTCAATTTATGATTGTCATGCACCAACAAACACAAGCTCACTACATCTAGCTAATCCGGTATATCATGCTAGAACCAAGCATATTGAAGTCCAATACCATTATGTAAGGGAGAAGCTAATGAGCAAGGATATTCAACTATCCTATGTCTCTACATATATGTAATGTGCAGACATGTTGACTAAAGCTCTTGATGGTACAAAGTTAAGTAGATTCAAGTTGATGATTGGCTTGCAGGAAATCAAGGACAATTGAAGACTTATTTGGAGGCCAAGCATGTTAGGCTGAGGGGAGCTGTTGGTGCATTTTACCCAAGCCTACATGCTTGATATTATGATCATTTGTAAGTCACATGTGTAGTCATGTGAACACCTCTTGTAAAAGAGTACATTTTATCTCTTGTAATTGAAAAAAGGAAAAAGGAAAAGGATGGCTTACCCCATCCATGATGTAAAAGCAAATTCGTGGCTTTAACTACCTAAACACGAATTTTTGAGCTAAGGGAATATCTCCTAACTTTGGGGATCACTTTTAGGTGCAGCCATTTGAATTCGAATTCAAAACTCCCTCCAAGAATAGCTATAAAAAGAGCAAGAAGGAAGAGGCAATTAGCAAGCCTTGTACGTGACCGTTTCATGTCATTTTGTAGAGATTGAAGAGCTTACTCCATAGCTCTATCATTCTACTCCCATTGTGGAAATATTCATTGCCAAATGTGGTTGTAATCATATGTGAATCTATACATTATCATCATCTACTTCTCTATTTTGTTCTCTGCTATACTCACTCAGAGCAGTTACTTCAGAAGGTCATATCTCGAGTTCTACTAACCATTTTTAGTGTTTTAACGTGCATTGGATATCTCTTACTATCTGTCTAGTTTCTACATACCAATTTTCATGGTCATTGAATGTCCAACTCTAGAGATATCTGCATTTTACTGCTCACTACTCTATCTCTGCAGAGCCCGGAGAATTGTGGGCATGTTCCAGAAATTGATGAATCTTGTTCTCAATGCTCAGTCCATCATTTGAAGTGTTTTAACTTGGATTTGGAAGCTTGTTAAGTCTATTTGCTATGCCCAAAAGGAATTTTTCTAATTCTTACCAAGTTGAGAGCACTGTTCAATTTTCTAGCAGGTGTATGCCCAAAAATAGCAAGTTTTTGGAAGTTAGTGATCTTGCAACTTGTTTGTCTTGACTTAAACTTTTGGGATACATGTTCCAAAGTACTTGGCTGATATTTTGGTGGATTTATGAAGCTCAAAGGGTCTACTAATAAACTCTGAAGTCTCAGTTGGCTGGTGTGAAGCTGGTTGTAGCAGCACCAACTCATCTTTGGATTGCATCCACCATCTCTCTTCACAAATATGAGGATTGAATTCCATTAGTTGGTATCAGAGTAGCAAACATCCTTTGAAGACTCTAGGAGAAGGACATAGAGGCTTGGACATTAAGGCTAATAGGTACTTTTGAGTGTAACCTTAATTTCCCATTCATTATGGTAGATCTAGGTGAAAAATGGAGTTGCATGACAAAGACAACTACCAGCCATGGAGGTTTAGAGTCATGAACTACCTCATGAGCAAAGGTTTATTACCTATTGTGTGTGAGATGAAGATAAGAACAATGTGAATCCCCAAGATCCAAAGATCTCCAAAGATGTTGAAGGATTGGGAGGAAAGGAATAGGAGAGCTATCTTCTACATATCACAGGTAATCTCTAACACTATGATTGGTCCTATATCAGATTTTGATCATGCCAGAGATGTTTGAGAGACCTTAGAGAAGATATATGCCACTTCCACAAGAAGCAAAAGGATGCATCTTAAGAATGAACTCCATTCCTTGAAGAAGGGTAGTGGTCAATCTATTGCTGACTACACCTTGAGGGTGAAGGAGTTGAGGAGCAATTGGCATGCATTGGCTGCAAAGTAGATGAGGAAGACCTTGTGCAGATTACTCTCAATGGGCTGAGAGGGGAAGACAAGTGGAAACACCTAATTACTACTATCTTGTATAAAGATCCTCTACCAACTTGTGAGGAGTTGATCCCACACCTAGTGGTAGAAGAGGTTGCCATAGGAGACACATCCAAGAAGGATGGTCACTCACAGTTCCTATATGCTAGCAAAGGAAAAGGCAAGAGTGGAAAGAAAGGAAAAGGAGGAAAAAGCAAGTGGAAGTAGTCCAAGGAAGAAGATTCATATTCAGAAGGAGATAGCAAGGCATCATCTTCAAGGAAGGGCAAAAAAGTCAAAGGAAAGAACAACCCTCATCAAGGTAAAACTTGTTTTATATGTGGTAAGCAGAATTATATTTCTCCAAATTGCTGGTTCAAGGATGAAAAAGGAAAGAAGAAGAAGAAGGAGCAAGGGAACTTTGCTAATGATGAGAAGGAGACCCTCCTATCCATGAGACATGGCTACACTAGTGATCACAAGGACACAAAGTGGTACATAGACCCTAAATGTTCTAATCACATGTCATGTATGGATGAATCTTTTGTTGATATGTAGGTCCCAAGCTCAAAAGCTTGTGTGGAGACAGGAGATAACCTGAGCATCCCATTACACATATGGGAGATGTGACGGTAGGTGAAGGTAAATATGTCAAGACCCTTAAAGATGTGCTCCATGTTCCATCTATTTCCAAGAACCTTATCTCTATAGGACAGATGGTAGAGAAAGGTAAGGTATGCATGTTTTATTTGATGCAAAAGTGTGCATGGTGAAGCAAGGATTCAAGATCATTGCCAAGGGAAGGAAAGAAGGCAAATTGTTCACACTAGATGTTGCTCCTACACACAACAAGGTATGTTATGTGATGATTGGTAACAAAAGATCAAAGAGATTGATCTTTGGCAAAGAAGATAGGACATATCAATATTCCCAAGTTAAAAAGCATGTGCAAAGCATGCTTAGTGCAGGGAGTACCAAATCTTGAAGGCCAAGATGAACATGAGTTTGTGATGCTTGTCAGCTAGGTAAGCAAGCAAGGAAGCCATTTCCAAAGAGTGAGTACAGATCCTCTAAGCTCTTGGAGATTATACACTCAGATGTAGGAGCCCTAGCAAAGAGGCTTAATTGGGAGGAGCTAGGTACTTTGTCACTTTCATTGATGACCACTAAAGAAAGGTATGGCTATATGTTATCAAAGAAAAATAAGTTTTTTCATGCTTTCAAAAGTTTAGGTCCCTTGTTTGAAAAATATTGTGATGCACACATCAAGACATTGAGGTCAGATGGAGGGGGAGAGTATTTCTCCAAGGAATTGACAAAGCACTTGCAGGTCAATGGAGTAAAGAGGCACTTTACATGCAGATAAACCCCCATAGAGGTATACATATGATTCTTTCAATGGCAAGCACTATGCATACATGATGAATGTCATTGCATATCAAGAGCCCAGATTCTTATGAGGAGGAAAAGACCAACCAAAGTGGAGGAAGGTTATGTATGAAGAGTTCAAAGCTCTTAAGGAGAAAAAAAACTTGGGAGCTAGTACCCAAGAAGGAAGGCATGAGATAGTCCAAAACAGTGTGGGTGTACAAGATAAAGAGGAATGCAGATGGCAACTTGGCTGATGATGATGCAGGGATAAGGACCATCAAAGAGATGCTTGGAAGAGAATTCAAAATCTCAAATTTAGGTGTGATTAAGGACTTCTTGGCATTGAGATGATCTATGGGAAAGAAGGTATCTATCTCTCTCAAAGAAGTATCTTCTAGATGTGTTGTTAAGATTCGGCATGATAGATTGCAAACCAATAGCTCAACCTATGGATTAAACTATCAAGTTAATTAAGGAAGATGGTAAGAAGCTAGAAGACCTTATGCTATATAGGAGCATTGTTGGCATACAAGCAACAAGGAGAACCATCAAGCATAGGAGCAGTCAAGGACAATCCGGAAACAAGGCCTAATCATTTTTTTCAAATACGATTTCCAATCCAAAGTGATTTTCACCACTACACAAACATTGTAAATACTGTTTTTGGTAGATTAGACTCCATTTTGTTCAAGCCAAGGAGTCCCTCAAGATTGAAGAGTGTTAGAAGAACCTGCATATCAATTTTCATAATTTTTTGATTTTGTTTGAGCCCTCAAATAAGCTCTAGAACCTAAATTCTAACTAGGTCGGACACTAGGTCTGGACAAGGCAAAAGCTAGTGAAAATCTATAAAAAGAGCTAGAGAGCTCATTTTTGGGGTTAGCTTGTTAGAGTTTTGAGCCATTGTAAGAGAATTTTTGAGGAATACAAAGAATCCATTGCTCCTCTCTTTGTTCTGCCTCGTGTGCACGTGTGTGTATGTGTGTGCATGCTTGTGTGCTTGTCACTTATGCACTTGTGCCTTCACTTGCTCTTAGTCATCATACTAGTCCTCATGTCTCCAGAGATTGACAATTATGAGGTGGATCTCCTCATGTTGGTACTTTCCATTGTGCTAGAGTGACACCAAATTTGGCACCATTACCGGGGAGAGAGCTGTTAGCTCAAGAAATGATTGGTTTTTTATGCACTAATGTGTTGCTATTTGGCAGAAGAAGATGTTTGATTACAGGTACTTGAAGAGTGATCAATTGTTTGAAGGGAGGTATTTGCAACTACATGATGACATCATGATCAGAATGGATTGGAAACTTGATATTGCTGTTGGAAATGCATTGATAGACATGACATGCAGCAACTTCTATTTTGGATTCAGCTAAGAGCAAGCAGTTGCATACACATGTGCTTGTTGTAGATGGTAGAGGGGATGTTGTTGTGGGGAGCTCACTTATAAGCATGTATCATACATGTGGGGACTTGAAGAGTGCAGGAACTTGATTGATGTAATGGATGAGCGCAACTCCGTGGCATTGACTAATATGTTAACAGTATGTGCTAATTTAGGGGCTTTAATTGAAGAAGAGTGGTTACACACATACACTGTTCAGAGAAGTTGCAACCGGATGTTGTCATAGATATTGCTTTAGTCAACATGTAGGGCAAATGTGGCCCGCTAGATATTGCATGGGCCATATTTCTTGATAGGTTGATCAAAAGGAAAAGTCATGGAATGCCCTTGTCCCTGGTTGTGGATAAGGGTAGGATGTTGTTGCACTTGCATCCCACGAATGACATGTAATTGGATTGGTTACCTCGTCAACAACCCTTGGAGAAGCCCAAAAAAGTGGGGGTTGTCACTGTTCTCACAAAAGAAACAGAAAAGGGGGAAGGTTTTTTTCTGTCAGGGCTCGGCTCGTCTTTTCTGCATATACGAGGAGAAGGGAGCAGGTGGCGGTGGAGGATTGGCTGCCTCTAAATCGTTTGCTTGCTCTTACGACTGCGAGTGTGGATGAAAAGCCTCCTACAACCAGCACTCGTGGAAAGGGAAGGGATGCCTGGGCGTTGACATCTTACTTAGTCCCCTACTTATCTCGCATACGAGGAAGGTTGCTGTTCCTAAACTTCTGTCCTCCAGCCAGCTGCAAGAAAGGGGGGGCCTTCTGTGTTCCGGCCGAGAGGTATTTGGGGAACAATGCCATTGCTGAGAGGAAAGAAGAAGCCCGGTTCGGTTGCGGAGAGGGAGGTAGCATATCTGCCAAGGAGGGCACGCAGTTATGGGGATCAGTTTTCAGCTATTTTTGGTCCTCGTAGATAAGTTTTGCATACCCGACGATTAGCAACCATACATATATGCATGTGGAATGAGGAGAAGAACCGGGAACTGAAGCAAGTGGAAAATTTTTTGCTGCAAATTATTTTCGTGGTCGTCAGGGGTCTTGATTCCTTGGCGTACATTGCTGCTGCTGTAGTTAAAGGCTCTTCTTGTTGGGAATCGACTGAATCAAAACGGAAGATGGAAGAGATGGCCTCATGTGCCTTGAGTCGATTATTGAAGAGGATTGCTCGCAGGAAACTGTCCATCACATTGAAGAGGTAACTTGAGTTATCTTATATGTATGTTCTTGGATGAATCAAACATGGGTCCCTAGCCTAATAATCAAGAATGTGGAGCATCAACGTAAGCCTCCTTGTGCTTGGAAAAACCGGAACGCTCAAGCTTAGCTCTAATGCCCATGATTCCTTTAGCGCATCGGCAACCCTTTAGTCCAAGCGAAAACAGAACTGTTGATTATTACCAGATCGAAATATTTCTTTTCTGTTTATGTTTGCTGCAATGAAAAAGTTCGCAATCTGAGCCTACAATAATTTAACTGGTGGTTAATTTCTGAGATAGTTTCCATGTGTGTCGCTAAACATCAACGGAGTTTTGCCTTCGTTATGACTTGATGCTAGCATGCTAATTGCTTTTTGAGGGAGAGACCTGTGGAATACTATATGATGATTTGCCTTAACGAAGCTGCATGAACATGTATATGATGGTTGTTGTTAGGAAAGAGAACTCAGATCTTCATCGAATGTGGTCAGTACTGAAAGCGCTCTGAGCACACTTTAATTATAGTTGACTCAAGAGAAAGCCGATAACCAACTCTTTTGTGTATTAGCAAACGTCCTATGCGGCCCATGAAGACAAACACAGAAAGGATAGGAATCTTGGTGCTTGTTTGCCTGCACTTTGATATCATTTCTTATTGCTATGAAACCTCCAAATGTTGCTTGGTTGAAAGTTCGGCAGATGATAAGTTTTCTGCCTTTAACTGAATGTTAAGTAAATGATATTTTTCCATGATAACCTAGATCAGAGCATTCGAAAGGAATTCCAACTCGTCTGATCTTCATTGCAACTGAAGCTACACTTCCGATTTATTTACGATTGCATGTTATGTTCTCCTTTCACAATGGTTTAGAAGGGAAAAAGGGATCAAGGAAGAAAAAGAGAGGGTATGAGTGTGGGGAGAGCACGAGGGAGGAAAAGTGGCAAGAGAGTGTGCATGGGAGTGCATGCAAGTCTTCTAGGAATGCTAGGTGTGTGGAAACATATACAGATGCACGGGTGAGTGTGGGAGTGAGCGTAGACGAGAGTTAAGGAATAAGAGAAAGTGTGTGTGGGAATGCGTGGGAGTGTGTGAGAGCAGATGTATGCAAATGAGTGAGAGAGAAAGGGAGAACTTGAAGAAAAAGGGGAAGTGGGTGTGTGTGTATTTGAATATATGTGGTGCATGTGGGTGAAAGCATGTGTGTATGCATGAGTACGTGTGTGTGAAAAGTGAGAGTGAAAGGGAGAGAGAGAGAGAGAAAAGGTGTGAGAAGATATGTGTAAGTGAGTGGGTGAATAGAAGAGAGAAGGGTGAGGAAAATAGGGTTAAAGAAGGCTAGTGAAAGAGAGTGCGAGTGAAGAAGGGGAGATTGCAAAAAGTGACCAATGGATTTGGATAGCCAATTGCGCATGTGTTTTCCTACCTCCTCCATAAATACCTATGAGTGAAATCATGGATTTAGGGCGATAAAAGCTAACCTAGTCTAAGTAAGTTTGGGGCAAAATATCATTGTGCATAGGTGATTTCCCTTGGACTAAGAGGCTTAACATTTTGGTGCGTTTTCCGGGAAAAGCTTGGCACGTCTCTATAAGGGAGTGCCATAGGTTCGCCTAGCGCCACATGTTGGCCGAGCTTGCGGACCCTAGATCTAGTACATGAGCGAGGGGAGCTCATCCTCAGGAGGCACGCAAACGCAAAGAGAGGAACGCGCTCAAAGAAGAGCCCTTGAAAGAGAAAGGAAGAGGTGGGAGTTGCAAGGTGAGTCTACCTCGACTAGCTCGAAAAAATATGCTAAAAACGTGTACTCCCGTAGGAGAGTCACGAGTCAAGTGCAAAAGTTTGAAGGAGGGATCCTGAGGCCGCATGCACTAAATTTTTGGGATCGAAGTGATATTGACATCACACCTCTGTTTGAAATGGCTCAACGGATTTCAGTTCATTTGGGGACTTCACCAAGTTCTGAGGTGCTTGGGACGAGGATCCGGATAGTTTTATCCAGCTATTTGAGGTTACTTGTGAGGCCAATAAGGTAGTTGACCAGGGTCAAAGGTTGAGGATTTTTCCGGCTATTCTCCGTGATGAGGCAGCCAATTGGTATGGGAATCTAAAACCAGAAGAGCGTGGAACTTATCAGATGCTCAAGGAAGCCTTCTTGGCAAAGTTTCGACGAAAAGGCTTCCAAGATAGATTGGCCCAACAGATGGATTATCTGCGACAGGGAGTCAATGAGAGCATTGATAACTACATTCAGAGAATGGAAACCTTGGTGAGAAAGATGGGCGCGAATGCCTCGAACGATGAGACATTGAAAAGAAGATTCATTGCGGGATTGAGAGATCCTACGGCGCAGCAGCATATCAGCCTAACAAGACCTGCAACTTTAATGGATGCTAAGGAACAAGCAAGGCTTTGGGAGGAAGTACAATTATATCAACAGAGAAAGATGGAGCTCTTATACGAGCCTATGGGAGGCCTAGGGAACATTCCAATGAAAGATCCAGACCAAGGAAGTCCCGCATTGACGACCCCAGCTTTTGTAGCTGCCACTAGCACGCCAGGCGAGGTAAAGCCTGCGCTAACTGAAGAACGAATATTGGAGTTGGTCACACAAGCTATAAAAGCTGCCACAATGACCCAGGAAACATACACAGTAAAACCAGAGGTAACTACAAACCCCAACCAAGTTTTTAGATCGAATACATGGTGTGGAAAGTGCCATGGTTACGGCCATTTGGCTTCAAAATGCCCTACAGTCTCGAGAGTATTCACAGATAGATCACCACCTAGAATGCGTTGCACTTTTTGTGGAAGAACAAATCACACGGAAGACCGATGTTACAACAAGAGAGCCTATGAAGAGAGGACCATGAAACCAGGAGATACGAGAGAAAGATCCTACACGGGATTGCCCGCTCAAAGTGTCCCACCTACATCTCGTTGGGAAAATAGACCGACTTATGGATATGGTGCTCAGGGTCAGGGAGGAGACTATCCGAGAGGAGCCGCACGTGATCAAAGAAGAGACGGTCCAATCCAGTGTTGGAGGTGCCATGGCTTTGGCCATACTCAATCTAGATGTCCAAACTAAAAGAAACCAATTGATTATACCCCACTATGTAGGTACTGTAGTGGAGAGGGCCACTTTGATGAAGATTGTCCAAAATGAAGAGGAAGTTTTTCCAGAAAAGTTCTTGAGCGTGGGGTCAGAGTTACCAGATGGAGTACGAGATTGCATTAAATTGGCACTCAAAAATTTCAGCAAGGCCTTTGCATGGTCATACAGTGATCTGAGAGGAATTGATCCCCGAATCTGCCAACATTATATAGATTTGGAAGAAGGCACCCGACCAATATGTCAACGACTTAGGCGGACAAATCCAGTCTACTCGGAATTGATCAAGCTGGAATTGACTAAGTTATTGGAAGCAAGATTCATATATCCCATCGCCTCCAGCGAATGGGTGTCACCAATTGTAGTTGTTCCGAAAAAAATAAGAAAATCCACATTTGCATAGATTATCGGAAGTTGAACGAGCGCACAAAAAAGGATCACTTCCCTTTGCCGTTTACTGATCAAATCTTGGACAGAGTGGCTGGCCATAAATTGTACTCATTTTTGGATGGTTTTAGTGGGTACAACCAGATCCAAATCCATGAAGAGGATCAATCAAAAACCACTTTCACCACAGAATGGGGTACGTACGCATATTGTGTAATGCCATTTGGATTATGCAATGCACCGGCCACATTCCAGAGGGCAATGATAGCTGCATATCAAGACTGTTTGCAGGATTGGATGGAGATATTCCTCGATGACTTTGCGATCAGACGCGATGATGAAAACATGATGGAGAGGATCGAAGCTATTTTAAGAAGAAGCATTGAAAAAGGCATCGCATTAAACCCTGAAAAGTGTATGTTTGGAGTACGAAGAGGATTGCTCTTGGGACATGTTATTTCCGAAAAAGGGATCTCGGTTGATGAGGATAAAGTAGAGAAAATTGGGAGACTCCCACCCCCTCAGAACCTGCGGCAACTCAGGGGATTCTTGGGACATGCCAACTATTACCGGCCGTTTATATTAAACTTCACCTCGATAGCTACACCACTGACGAATCTTTTGAGGAAAGACCAACAATATCAATGGACTGGAGAGTGTCAAGTTGCATTCGACTTGATCAAAGAGAGATTGATAAATGCACCGATTTTGGTAGCACCCGACTGGACAAAAGAATTTCATGTGCACACAGATGCTTCTCATACTGCGGTTGGAGCAGTGCTACGCCAAGCCGATGAAAAGAAGTTGGACCACCCTATTTATTACGCAAGTCGAAACTTGAATAGCACTGAGAGGAACTACACAACTACAGAAAAGGAATGCCTCTCGATGATCTTTGCGGTAAACAAGTATCGGCATTACCTGATGGGAAAGCATTTCATGTTTTATGTGGATCATGAAGCCCTAAAGTATATCATCAATAAACCCAAGCTATCAGGGCGATTGATGAGGTGGATGCTACTCCTACAAGAATTTCAGTTCACAGTGGTAACCAAACCAGGCAAAGCGCACATATTGGCTGACCATTTATCTCGAATTATTAATGAGGAGCCAATCTCTAGTGTGCCCGATGATGCTCCTGATGGGCATCTATTTCAGGTTGATGCTAAGGTACCTTGGTATGCCGACTTGGTGAATTTCTTGTGTACCACTAGATACCCGCCGGGAGCAAGTAAGAGAGAGAAGCAAAAGCTCTGAAAACTGACCGAGCTATTGATGTAGCTAAATTTTTGTATGAACAAATTATCACCCGATTCGGATGCCCGTTGTAGATAATGAGTGATAGAGGAACACATTTTGTCAACGAATTGATCGAGGAATTAATGGAATTGTATAAGATCAAACATAGGAAAAGCACTCCATATTACCCGAGGGCGAATGGACAAGTGGAGGTTACCAACAAGGTTCTTGAACAGATTCTTACAAAGACAGTAGCTGTGCATAGGCGAGACTGGGATGAGAGACTTTTGGAAGCTTTGTGGGCGTATCGAACATCCTACCGAGTGACGACTAAGAGCACTCCATTCTCCCTAGTATATGGCGATGAAGCCATCTTTCCCATCGAAAAAGAAGTGCCGATATTAAGAGTGGCCATCGAGGCCAGGCTGGGAGAGGAAGAGTCATTGAAGAAGAGGTACATACAACTGGTCAAGCTAGAAGAAAAGAGACTCATTGCACAACAAAGTCTAGAAGCTATTCAGAGAAAACGTAAGGAGAGGCATGACAAGAATCTCAAGACCTATGCGATTCAAGAAGGGGATTTGGTGCTAGTCTATGATAGTAAATATTATAAATTCCCGGGGAAGTTGTAGACAAGATGGGCAGGACCGTTTAAAGTGGTGGAACTCAACTCCAATGGTTCCATGCAAATTCAGGATTTAGGAGAAGAATGTGCTCTCGTGAAGGTTAACGCGCTTCGAGTCAAACCATATTTCAAGTAGCATTAGGACGGGAGAAGCCAGAAGAGATCCAAGCAGAAGGACGTAGTAGACTCCTTGAACATAGATGTATAGTTATATATATATATATATATATATATATATATATATATATATATATATATATATATATATATATATATATATATATATATATATGCGCATATGTAAGCTATGATTTTTGTTGTCATGAATATTATCTCTTGCTAGCTCAAGGATTTTGGACCTCTAATTATTTTTATGTTGCGTAGAGACTGTTAGGAGCTAAGTAACAAAATGGCAGATCAAATAACTCAACTCTATTTGTACGAGCTGGAGATATATTTCTCGGACCAGACATTCGCCCGCATGGACATAGAGGTCGACGACTTTGAGACCGAATATGATGTGGAGCAAGCGCACTGGCTGGTATGCTTCATAAACCAAGGTTTGGATGTTATATTTCATATTGAGTGGTTTGAAACATACCTGATCCGACATGTAGGATGGGCGGGGGATCCATATTACTATTTCGATCCTTCGAGGGAAATGCCTAACGAAGAGAACGATATCTCTTGGGCTTGGGCAGATGTGTTAACGATAGGAAGTGATGACGGAGCTCTTGAAGTTGAGCCTGACTCGCCCTAGGGAAGTTGTCGGGATCTGAGTACGAGGTGAGGCTATATGAGACATCTCGGAGACCCACATTCTAGATCATCTAAAGATATGTATATAAGGGACCAAGGCATAGCCGGTTGTAGTTACCTAGTGAAAAGTCAAATCGATGAATACATATGTAGTGTCTGTAATTGAAAGAATGGAGTGAAGAGGTGGTTGATCTGTCAAAGGCTGGAGTGTGTATGTTGCATGTCTGTGTGGGAAAAGTGGGGAAAATCCCTTTCTTCCTCTCCCTGATTCTCAAGACTAGGGTAAATTAATTAACTATGAAAAAAAAAACATTGTGTTGTTGTGATTGTACCAACGTGCTATGGTGGGCTAGTAGGTGGGTGGAGCTACCCTAGCCGGGTGGTTAGGACCACGAGCCGCAGCTAGTTTCGCCATAGGCTTGGGATGTATATGTTGTGTCTTAACTACGCGCCATAATGGGTTGGTAGGTAGATGGAGCCATCGTGGCTGGGTAGTCACGACCATGAGCCGCATCCAACTTCGTTATGGGCTAGCTGATATATGTTACTTGTCTATCATTATGTGGTTGTGTGTTGTGCGCAGTGTTGCATTGGTAGATGGGTGGAATCAACCTGGCCGGGTGGTCAAGGCCACAAATCGCATCCAATGTCAACGTAGGCCAACGTGTAAATATAAATAAAATTTACATATGAAATTATTCCCCACTCCTGAGGGGGAGAGAGAGAGAGGACAAGTCGACGCCTAGAAGGGAACATTATTTGCTTATGTGGTTGGTATATGGTAGCTTGCGACAGATCAGCTCACTCTGAATCAACATTCTCAAAGGCACGGATACTGTATATGTACTTATATATGAGACCTTTAGCGAGGTAATGCAACGGTCTTGCTTTATAACTTGTGTGCTCTATCCGAGGGTTTTCTAGTGTGTGGAGCACTCTAGGGTCTTTATGTAGATCTTGACTTGTACTCGGGTCTCGATGGCTCTTGTGGGACGATGATGGGGATTCTTAGGGAGTGTCTGGTCATGGAATATGTGTACATAGCGAATAGTAGGTCAATAAAAGGGGTATGCATTTTGGGTATGTTGCATCTTGGATTTGATTCATTTTAGTTGTCGTTGTTCATTTCGGTATTTTCTTTTCTGTTTTCCGCAATGATAGTTGCATGTGTAAAATATGGAAAGGTATGCATGTGTTATTTTGGTTGATACTATTTTCATAATGAAATGCATGAGCAATTTGATGCATGTTGGAATTGGAGTTGCATATATGTGCATGTTCTTGGATCATTTTGAAGTGAATGATTTGTATGTATTCATGAGTGATTTTTTTTTAGCACTAATAGCTTCAATGAGTGCAGGTCCACTTGGAATGATGGCTTGATGAAAAGGTATGCGAACCAATTGTAAACTGACATGTTCACGGTTGTTTGGATTATATTGCAGCAAGGGTGGCTCGTCGAGGACGACTTCGCAAATCAGAAGAGGGGAGTCTGTTAGCTCAAGAAATGATTGGTTTTTATGCACTAATGTGTTGCTATTTGGCGGAAGAAGATGTTTGATTACAGGTACTTGAAGAGTGATCAATTGTTTGAAGAGAGGTATTTGCAACTACATGAATACATCATAATCAGAATGGATTGGAAACTTGATACTGCTGTTGGAAATGCATTGATAGACATGACATGCAGCAGCTTCTGTTTTGGATTCAGCTAAGAGCAAGCAGTTGCATACACATGTGCTTGTTGTAGATGGTAGAGGGGATGTTGTTGTGGGGAGCTCACTTATAAGCATGTATCATACATGTGGGGACTTGAATATTGTGCATAGGCGCTTTCCCTTGGACTAAGAGGCTTAACAAGAGCTTCGAGGACGAGCACGTGATGGTAAGACGTAGAGTTGTGACATTGGAGTCTGTTGGGTGTGTGTAGAAGTCAGAGAGACACACAAGAAGCACACACAAAGAGCACAAACACAGCAAGACACACGGAGCAGACGATGGCTGGAATAGATCTCTCTATTGACGATGAACTGAACTGAAGTAAGAGCTGAATAATATCCCTAAGTACAAAGTACCACCACATATGAGAGTATCAAGTATGTGGTAACATGGGAAAAAAACCTCTAGCCAACACTAGAGTAAAAAGTGCCCATGTATAGGGAAAAGGTTCACATCAAAGCTACTCGAGGAACACATAAGTGTAACAAACCCCCCTGGAGCGAATGATGTGAACACATACATGGAGTGACAGATCAGCCCCCACAAGGTAATAAGCCTAAAGCTTTGCGAAAAGCTTCAAACTTTTCCCGTGGAAGAGCTTTGGTGAATATATCTGCCACATTATCTTGTGTAGGCACATATACCAAATCAATATCTCCTGCATGAAGGTGCTCTCTCACATAGTGATAATGCACCTTCAATATGTTTGGTCCCTGCATGAAACACTGGGTTTTGTGCAACAGCCAAAGCACTCTGACTATCTGTGAGAATATGCGTAGCAGCATCAATCTCCATGCAAAGATCCATGAATAGGCATCTCAGCCATATACACTCCACTGTAGCTGTGAAAACTGCCCTGTACTCAACTTCACAACTTGATGTCGCCACTGTAGGTTGCTTCTTACTCAACCAAGATATACATGATTCTCCAAGGAAAAAGCAATTACCACTAGTGGACACGCGAGTATCATAACAACCAACCCAATCACTATCTGTAAAAGCATGCAAGCATGGCTGAACATCTCTGCCATAAAAGAGACCTAAGCTCAAAGTGCCTCGAAGATATCTAAACACACGTTTCACCACTTGCCAATGCTTAGTGCCAGGGCTATGCATGAATCGACTCAATTGGGAAACTGCATACTGTATATCCGGCCTTGTGTTGCATGCATATATAAGACATCCCACAGCTTGCTGATAAAGAGAAGTGTCAAATTCATCACTAGAATCCTCAACTGAGAACCTGAATCCTGTCTCAACTGGTGTGGAAATTGGCTTACAATCCTCGAAATCAAAACGCTGAAGTAGTTTTTCAACATACTTTGCTTGATGCATAACAATTCCCCCCTCAACAGATACAAACTAGATGCCAAGATAGTAGCTCAAAAGACCAAGATAAGTGACATCAAAAGTATGCTGCAAATCGGCCATAAGAATGTCAAGTTTTGCATCACATGACCCAGTCAAGAGTATGTCATCGAGATAAAGAACAAGCACTATAAGATCAGCCCCATTTTTGTGTACATAGAGTGTGCTTTCAATCGGGCTACATGTGAAGCCAAGAGCAATCAAGTGCTTATGTATTTTGTCATACCATGCACGTGGAGCTTGCTTGAGACCATACAAGGCTTTATGCAAGCGACAAACCATATGCTCTTTCCCTTTCATAGCAAATCCAGGAGGTTGCTTCACATAGACCTCTTCTTGCAAATCTCCATTCAAGAAGGCTGTTTTTATGTCCAAATGATGCACTTTCCAACCTCGATGGGCAGCCAATGCAACCACGATACGAATGGTAGTCATGCGTGAAGTAGGTGCAAAAGTTTCCTCATTGTCAATGCCATATTGTTACGCATATCCTTTGGCAACCAATCTAGCTTTGTAGCGATCAATGCTACCATCAAATTTTCTCTTAATCTTGTAAACCCACTTTGTACCAATGGCATTCTTTCCTTTTGGCAATTCACATAACTCCCAAGTACCATTCCTATGTATGGAATCCATTTCTGATTGCATAGCACTCATCCATTGTGGATCATCACATGCATCTTCAAAAGAAAGTGGCTCTTCATTACATGTTGTACCAATAAGAGAATAATCCACAAAATTACTTGATGCATGGTGAGAGCTTGATCTTGTTCTACCAAGTAAAGGTGCACTCAATTTGCTGTCCTGCAAAGTTTGTTTCAGCCACTTTGGCATAGATTGTGCACTCTTGATAGACATGCGTTCATTATGTAAAACATCTTCAATATGTACATCATGCTTGGGCTGAATTTCATGCTCAGTTTCAACCATATTTTGACACAAATGTTCAGCCATATGTGGCTAGAAATTTCCAACAGTTTGGACATTTTTTGACTGAAATTTTTCAGCCATGTTTGGCTGGAAATTCTCTGCATTTTCAGCCTTGTTTGGCTGGAATTTTTCAGCCCTTTGAACCTCAGTTGGCTGGTCTACATGGCCATAGTCAAGCGCACCATTTTGGAACAAAGGCATGAGTGTATCGAACACATCTTGTGAGCTAACTGTTGGCAGTTTTTTGCATTCAAGTAGAGGGAAAACTGAATTTTCAGCAAATACCACATCTCGACTCACAATAATTGTGTTCGTCAATGGATGGTACAACAGATATCCCTTACTTTTAGCACTATAACCAACAAATATACATTTCTTTGCCTTGTCGTAAAGTTTGTGACATTGTTGTGATGGCACAAGAGCATATGCCAAACAACCAAACACACACATATGACTAACCATAGGCTTATGACCATTCCAAGCCTCATAAGGAGTGATGACTCTCAATGCTTTTGTAGCGCAGCGATTCAAGACATAATTTGCACACTGTTGGAAGATGAAGCAAGTACGAGCATACATGAAGATCTAGCACTAAGGCAACCCATTAAATTTTTCCAAACCTTACACCATGTTAAAAGTGATTCTCATCACTAAAAACCCTTGTAAATATTGTTTCACCTTTTTGTAGCTCCATTTTGTACAAGCCGAGGAGTCCTCAAGCTTGGGGAGCCTTAGAAGTAGTGGCCTGCCAATTTTCATATTTTTTAGATCTCGTTTGAGCCCTCGAATAAGCCCTGGAACCTAATTTTTAACTAGGCCGGACACTAGGTCTCGACAGGGCCAAAGCTAGTCAAAAACTATAAATAGAGCTAGAGAGCTCATTTTTGGGCTAGCTTCTTGTAGTTTTGAGCTTGTATGAGAACTTGGTGGTAATAGAAGTGATTTCATTGTCTTACTCTCTTTGTTCTTGCCGTGTGTGTGCGTGTGTGTATGTGTGTGCATGTTTGTGTGCTTCTCACTCACACATTTGTGCCTTCACTTGCTCGCGGTCTTCATACCATCCTCATGTCTTCCCAGATTGACATTAAAGGAGGTGTTACTCATCACTGAGCTACCTCAAATTTTGGCGCCGTTGCCGGGGATTCGAGCTTTGAGGACGAGCGTGTGATGGTAAAACGTAGAGAGGACGCGTTGGAATGGTAACTAGTAGGTAAATTTCTGATTTTTCTCCATCTCCATCTCCATCTTCATCTCCACCTTCATCTCCTTCTCCACCTTATATTCTCATTTCCAAACCATTTCCTCATTTGCTTTGTGCGAGTTTGAGAGAGAGCGAGTGTGTGTTCTTGCTTGTGTGTGTTTTTTTTTGCATGTTTCTTGTAGGTTGTAGCTCCATCATCATCTCCAGCAAGCTCAGCAGGTACGGATTTTGTCTGCGCAAACTCCGAGGCGTCAAGCTCGAGCTATCGCGACACTCCGGAAACTTCACCCTATCACAATTCTGAGTGCACCAGGACACTGCGTAGGCCTATAGCTCCTAGGATCACTAGACAGAACAGCAAAATTCACCATAACTCGACCTATTGCGACACCTCGAAGTATCGCGACACACCGAAGTATCGCGATACCCACGACTTATCGTGACACCTCGAAGTATTGCGACACACCGAAGTATCGCGATACCCACGACTTATTGCGACACACCGGAGTATCGCGACACTCCGACCTATCACGACATCTCGAAGTATTGCGACACACTGACCCCACCTATCGCGACACTCCCAAGTATCGCGGCACCTCGACTTATCGCGACACACCGGAGTATCGCGACACTCCGACCTATCGCGACACCTCGAAGTATCACGACACACCGACCCCACCTATCGCGACACCCCGACCTATCGCGATACCTCGACCTATCGCGACACCCCGACCTATCACGACACTTCCACCTATCGCGACACTTCGACCCGACCTATCGCGATACATGGGCTTAACGCATGGAATTTTAGAGTGAATTAATTGAGTGAATTGAGGTATATGTGGGCTTAATTTTGGACACATTGGGATAACATTAGAGCCTTAGGAGTGGGCAAAAGACCTAGAAACCAGGGAGAAATCTCCTGAACCCTGAGAGCCTGTTTTGACCCCTAAGTGCCTGATTGGTCATAACTTCACCATACAAACTCCGATTGATGAGATTTTGGTCTCGTTGGAAAGCTTGTTGAACTAGGTGGTCATAAGATTTTGGGGGTATAGTGAGTTACTCCAAGGGGGGCCCATAATTGTTGATGTGTGTCTTTCAATTCATTGTGGTAAATGAGCTATATTAACTTGTGAAATTTTGCAGGAACATTGCGTGCACTCAAGGTATTCCAAGGCAAGCTAGCAAGGGTGAGTACCAAGCTTGGGAGAAGGCTTCCTGGGCTAGTGTAGCAGTCTGAGCAACCAGAGTATTGAGGTTGGGAGTTCTCTCAACCCTCCTTTGTCAATTCCTAGCCTAGGCTAAGTACGACTTAGGTGTGGTAATTAATTAGGTCAGCGTCAGGCACGAATTAAGTCCAAGAGAACTAATCAACCAAGTGCAAGCATTAAGTAGATCTTAGGTGCAAAAACCCTAAGGGACAAAAGTAAAGTTGAATCAATCATTTATCAAGTGCGAAATTCACTTAAGTATTCTTGACGACGTGATATCAGACAAGATCATAAACATAATAATCAACTAAAAAGAACAAAGTGATTGGTGCCAATTAACCTGCAACGAGAGTGTACTTGGAACCAAGGGGGTAGAGAAACCAGGCATATGAACCTTAGGTCCGGCAGACACTTAGGCCGAGACAGACAAAGCCTCAGATCTTTTGAAGCTAGTGTCAATCACACTGCTAGGTCTTGGGCCCAGCAGTTGAGATTACCCATACACTCCACGATCAGAAACAAGTGATTCTGAAATGTCCTATCACATGGAGAGACCAGTAGGTAGTTCAGGGGTGGCTTATCTAGAAAAGCCAGAAGGACCTTACAAGACTCAATTGGAATACATCAGGACTAATCGTCTAGGTGCTCGCATCTACGAAGACGGCCTGAGAAGATCTGTGGTCCAGATTAAGAACCCCGATCAACCCCATGGACTAGAACACCCGGTAGTCAAGTTCGAGAATGGAACATACCTAGATAAAGAGGGGACTATATATGTAGTCACCACTCTTCCTGATAAAACAGATGAGTTTGGAAATGTGATTGCGAAGACTGACATGGGTGATATAGAACAAGGGAATTTAGAGAGAGAGCCAAGAACTCCCCGTGGTAAATCCGTCTTGACCAGAATCATGACTCCAGAGTGGATTCCACAGGATAATAAAAGCATAGATTTGCTTTTAAACCGAGAAACGGATGAGGCTTTTTGGAGGTATAAAACTGCCCAGCCTCAGGAAGTAAGTGCTCTCACAATCTATGAGTTTAAAGACCCCCTGATAGCCCAGGCAAAGTAACCTACCTAGACAATACATCAGAGAGGATCTTCGTGGTCACCGAGCATGGCAGACATGCCTACACATGGAAGGCACTGGAGACCCTTATGACCATGTGGTAGAATTTAGGCAAGTCTTGAAAGCTGAACAGGTAGAGGACCTATTCACACAATATAATGCTTTTGGTCTAACCCTTAGGAACACTACCCTTACGTGGTTTCAACCACTGAACGAGAGGCATTTCAGAAACATAGACCAGCTCCTAGAGGCATTTATCATTGAGTTTTCTAAGAGCGGCATAAGGCACAACACTTCCTCACTAATTCATAGCTTCAAGCAAACACCTCAAGAGACGGTTAGACTAGCAGGAATACGGTGTCGGGAAGATTTGCATCTTCCAGTTGATGACCAGAGAAAATGAAAACAACTTAATTGGTGAATTCTAAACTTTTTTTTCACTGTTGAACAGTTGTTCTGGATTGAATTAACTACTTTTGAAGTGTTTGCAGGTACAAGAAATGATGAAGAAAATATGTTCAAATTAGGGTTTACCCTAATTACTTAATTAATGAGTATTTCATATTTATACATGCTTGATTCATGGGTATTTAACCCTAGGGTTTTCTAAGTTCATATGATTAGGTTCATCTGAAGGGTCTCAAAAGATTCTAATGGGTTCATGTTAGGGTTTACAAGGGATCATAAAGATTTTAATGGGTTATCAATGATTTTCAAAGGGTTTTAATAGGGTTTTGATGGGTTTTAAGTAGGTTTTCTAGGGTTTTTAGAATGTTTCAAGGGTTAAAATAATTAATATTTAAGGAAATTAATCTATAACTAAACATTGGTTCAATAACAAAAATTAAAATATGGTTTAATTAATTATTTAATCATGTACGTGCATTTAATACTAAGGTTCTAATTAATTAAAAGCTTAACCTAAGTTTAATTTAATGAATTTATTTAATTGAGAAATTTAGGGTAAATAGAATTAGAATGATTAATTAAATGGATAAATAACTAGTGGTCTATATGAGTACTAGGAAAAAGAGTGGTTTATAGAAGATGTGTAACTAAAGTGATTGAAAGAGTGGTTGGAATAAATGATGCAATTAAAGGAAGTTAAAGAGAATCTTTAAATGAATGGTGTATATGAAAAAGGTTAAAAGAATGGAGTAAGTGAGTTGTGTAAATAAAGTCAATTTAAAGTGTGGTGAAAGTAAGGAGATTAAAGTGTGGTTGTAGATTAAAAGTTAAAACCAAAAGAGTGGATTAGGAAGGACTTGTGTATGTATTTAAATGTGTGTTGAGCTCAAGTTTCTCCTCATGTTTTTTGCAGAAACATTGAAGATTACAAGCAATTAAAGTGAAGTGAAGACAATTGAAGTGAAGCAGCAGCCTAAAGATCCATTTAAATCTTATTTCTCATTTAGTCAACTATCCAATTGACTATACAGTTATCCAATTGTTTAGGCCTTCCAGTTGTATTAGAATTATTAATTCGAACCATTAGCCTATCAATTAATTCATTCAAACAGTTTAGCATCATATTGTTTCATTAGTTTTTCCATTACTTTCCTTGATGTCTTCTAAGTTAGTTCATGAGTCTGAGCACAGTACTATTGAAAATATTGAAAATATTCCGCCAACTCAAGACAGACCAGAATCCTCTAGCTTACCTGAAAGTTTAGTAGAAGAACCCATTATGGAAGTTTCAATCTCATATCAAGAAGCTGTTGCTATGTACGAGGCTGCCCGTCCTTACGGTCCATAGCTAATTAAAACTATTTGCTTTTGATAAGAGAACTTTAGTTTCAGTCATAGAAGTAGGTAATTTATATTGTTTTGTCATTAGAACCCTTATTTTCATAAGCTTGAGTTTGCTACAGACACCCCGCGTGTGCCGAACGATTTAGGCAGATGACTTGATCCACCATCCGAGCATCTCTCACGACCCGACATTGGTGAACCCGACGTGAACAAACGGCCTTGCAACTCAGGTATAAAATTTAAATTTTTCATGCATGTGCATATATGATATCGACAGGTTGGATTGCAGAAGCTTCTTCATCCGTGGGAGCAGTGGCTTTGTCTTTGACTCCTTGCACTCTTCTAGGTGTTGAGGGCTGTTCCCTAGGGAACTGAGCGCCTCCACGAAGAGTGGCAAGTAGCTATCCTCATCTCGCCACCCCTTTTCATCGACATTAGAAGCAAGAAAGTTTGCACAATCATCCATTAGCAACTGATGTATTAGATTTTAATTCTATTAAAAATTGTATAAACTTATACACAAGTCACTCTTTAAGCCTCTTCTTCGATTCAGATTCCAGGTATTTATATTTGGATTCTTTTTGCTTGCACATAATTAAATGAAAATGACATCTAATGTAGAGAATCTTCTGCATGATATGGAAGCACGATTAATTTCATCTATAGATTTAAAGCTTAATTCCAAGTTTGAGTCCTTAAACTCGTTTCTTTCAATCTTAACTACAGTAGTATCTGATTTTAATGCAAATCTTAAGTCAATAGATACTCAATTTGATCACGAGTTTAGGAATTTAGAAGGAATTCTTCATTATGAACTCTCAAATTTGAATGAAAATATGGAAACAATAGCAAATCATGTAAAAGAAATTTCTTCATTCAAAACTATTGGTTATGAAGTTGCAAGTTTAAAAGAGAACATTGAAAGGTTAAACAAAGAAATACACGGAAGTGCTATATGTGAATGCAAAGATAAATACCATGGAACCATCTGATGGTGGGAGTCTGTAATGTGTGGAATACACCAACTGTTCACAGGCAAATAATTGCAATAAGTGGGTCGGCCTGCTGATGAACACTTCAGAGTGGTATTCCCAAAAACCGGTGGTGAACATTTCTTCGAATGTTTGCTTGTAGCACGCCGGTAAGTACTTGACTCTGCAATGCCAGGCATAACACACCCGGAGCGATGGCGTCGTACTCATGTCATATGCGAGATCCAAGTTGCCATGCTCAAAGCCCGGGGTATTAACATGTGGTGCTTTGACTCTCCGAAAGACTTTAAATATCATTTGCATCATGTCAAATATCTTGACAGTCATATGCGCTGCTATATCATCCATATATCTCAAGCGAGGTAGCCAGTGACGAATCGTTGCCATCATGTAGCCAATTGTCGGTGGTCCTGTAGGTGGCCTGAAATATGGGTAGTTCAACCAGTCCTGGCACTGCTTATTGTTTTGTACTTTGATAGCGAATGCAGTCCAGGAGCGGCGATGCGGCACGGGTCCCCAACATGGGTTGTATTTTAAATGTAAAGGTGCCTTAACCCATGTGCTCATCATTTCAGGGTACTCTTGTAAAAGACGTGTGCGCCAATCTGGTTGGTAAATAGTGCCTTGTTGCGCATCCAGTGGCAAGTCTTCAGGCTCGAATTGAGTTGCATGTGATGGCTTCTTGCCAGTTCGCTTCTCTATGGCCAGCTGGTACTCGGCCATTAGCATGAAGTAAGGTTTGTATTGAAGCTCATGCCCGGATATGTACCTGCGTGGGGCCAATTGAGCAAAGTAGGGAGATTGCAAAATTCTTTCTTCGATCATGGCCATAGCATGTAGCTGGGCCTCGACTCTGGCTGAGTGGGTTCTGCCCATTTCCTCCACAGTCTTCATCCATGCGGGTGTCGGAAGTTCGTACGTCATCTGGCCTTCAGCCGTGACTTGTCCGCCTGGGATGGGCTGTGGCTCGTACGCCTCTTCAAATGTTTCCTCCACCGGAATAGTTATGTTCTCTTCGTCAGCTGGGATCTCCGGTGGGGAATCTGGCCTTGGTGGCGGTCAGGAGTGATACCTGGGCCCGTAATGAGTTGAGTTCCTCTAGGAGGTCAGGAGAGGGGTCCACAGGTTCTGGTAATTCTGCTGCTACTTGTACTTGTTGGGTTGCCGGTTCTCTGAGCTGTAGTAGCTTGTGATCTTCCTTTAACTTCTGATGCTCTTCGTTCATCCGATCATAGTCCTCGAGCAGTCGAACATGGTCATCTAGCAACATCTTCATTGCTTCGGATGGGATTGCCTTGAATCTGCTAGGACTTAAGGGTTGTTCTGGATGGTCCAATGCCGCTTCCAAATTCTCTCTATTCTGCTCTTGGAGTCTCTGGTTCTCCTCTTTTGCTGCGGCTAGGTGTCTTCTTAGTAAGCCTATGTTTCGTGTTAGCGTTGCATTTCGGACTGTCTGGGCTCTTAATAAATTATCCAGGTCAGCAGTGGCTTCCTTGGTCTTTTCTTCGCTTTCTAGCTCCAATTTGTGATATGCCTCGCGTAATTCTTGGTAGCGGGTGTTCAGAGAGGCATTCTCAATGGACAATAAATTAAGCTGCGACTGTAAGTCATTGGTTGTCCTCTACAGCTACTGATAATTATCACCAAGAGATGTGAACTCATCTCTTACTTGCGTCATACACATGAACATTTGTCGGAATGCATTATCTACAATGGGTGATAGTATTAATGGGGTGCTAAATGAAGATGCAGTTGGTGTAGATGCAACGGGAACGGGGAATGGGGATGGGAAGGTGGATGATGTAGTGATTGTTGAGAATTGTGATGTGCCTAAAAATGTTTGTGCTGTGAGTGAAGTGAGTGATGGTGCAGTGGGTGGTGAGATGTCCATGTCCGTGGACGTATCTAGTGTGGTGACCGTGAATATTGGTGTGATCGTGGGTGCTCGTGCTGGTGTAAATACAGGATTTACAAAGGTTGAGGGGTAATTTACAGGGGGGCTGGCTGGAGCAGCTTGGTGGAAAGGGGAAAGAGGGGTTACAGTGGGTCGGGGAGGTGAGACGGGGGAGAAGGTTAACGGCAGGGGGAATGGGAAGAGGGGTCTTGGAGTTGTGGGGAAAGATGGAAAAGATTGATGAAGGAATGGGTTGGATATAAAGGTGGGTGTGGGAAGGGGTAGAGTAGTGCTAATGGGCGCGGGAATTGTGGGGTGAGTGGTCGTAAAGACGGTTTCGGCAACACCACCGGCGAATGGAGATGTTGGTCTGGGGGAAGGAGTGTGAATAGGGGAGGTTGGATGGACTGGCGGTGAGAGAGGAGCGGTTGGGGTGGTCGGTGCTACTGAGGTTTGTACAGTTGTAGCGCGAGGTGGGGAATCTACAAAGATTGTTTCTACGGGTAATGAACTTTCGGGGACGAGGCGTGCCTCCCTGGCTTGTTCTGAAGATTGTGCTCCGGTTGGTACACGAATGTATTCGTCGGGCTTTGAAAGTAATCGTACTCTGCGGGGGTCAAACTGTGGCAGTGGCTTTCGTTGCAAGTACCTGAGTGCCTCGTTGGAGCCTACTGATTGGACTAATTCTTTGAATCCTTTGATATAGGCGTCTTCGAATCCGCCTGTGACAAGTTCTTGTTCTATTATTTTTTGGCTCTCTTCCTCTGTCAGCTGCTTGCGTGCCCAAACTTTTTCCATGGTTCTATACAACTTCTTGATAGCCAGTGTGTAAGCTGCTGCTTCGTAAGTTTCGTCTTCATGGGTGCTAGTATCGCCATGTGTTTCTGTTTGTTGGCCTTGGCCATCTGTCTGTTCATGCTCTTGGGATTCCTGTGTTCCCTGGCTAGCTTCGTCGTCTCCTTCGTCGTCGTCGGTTGCTGTTCTTTCGCCATCAGAGCTAGACACGATCTGTCCTTGTGGCTGATCCCTGGGTGTGGTAGGGTAGCTAGGCCTTTCAAATTCTTGAGAAAACAAGTGCCCTTCTGAATACTGGAACTGATTGGAGAATGCATCGGGCATCTCAAAATCAAACGTTTGGTCCAGTGGCTCTGCTTGTCCTGGTTCTAAATGCGGTATTGGAAAAGAGAAAGCTTCCGCACCAATAGTGGTGGGAAGTTCAGCTGCTGTGGTGATAGGTTCTGTGGTTGTGGCTGCTTGGGGTGCGACAGTACTGGTGGTGCCCTCCGTTACCACTGGTCTAGATAACCTTATGCGAATAGGTTGTACTGTGGGAGTGGCTGCTGTTGGTGACTGCTCTGGAGATGGTTGTGGCGAGGGTGATTCTGGGACTTGTAGGCACGGGATAGTACCTCTCATCCGCTTTCCGGCTCTGCCTTTGCTAGACTTTATAGCCTTCCTAGTGGTGCCTTTGAATGCTTTCAGTTCTGCACTGGTCATGGCACGCTCTATGGGTAAATCATATGCCAAGCACATATATATAATCCTTGTGAGGGTGCAGCATCCATTGATTACCTTCTTTCGCTCCCATCTATGCTGTGCCAAATAGAGCTGATCAATTATCCAGCTGGCTAGATCAACTGTCTGCGGTCTAGTACATGCTAAATATAGTCCCAACCAGATTCTCTTGTGGGGCATGGTAAAACGATCCTGAGCTGGGAAAGCAAAATGCTGCATGCATATCCGTAATGGCTTAGAAAGCTCAGGGGTTATAGCTGAAATGTCCTCCCATTTAGTTACGTCACCACGCTTCATCTGCTCTGGGACTAGCCGTTCTTTCTCCGTTGGAGTGTGTGTTCCATGAATCTTGATGGCCGCTCTAATTAAATCCTTCAAAAGATAAAATCTTTTGTAAGGTGGATCATCCACTAAAGAAGGCAAAATAAAGGTTCCTGGGATGTCCTTATTCTCTGAGGCCAGCAAAGTGGTGATTAAATAATAACACCTGTAAAAGTCAGGTTTGGGCAGAGGATCACTGAAATACTCTGTGAAGCCGGCTCTGGCCCAAACATGAGTTAAGTCCTGGGTGTTCTGTAGGCCTTCGAATTCTCTTGAGAAGAATTGATACTTGCCCCATGTGCGGTCATCAAATGCCATATTTGCTTCAAAAATGAAGTCAGCATCAGCTAATGGTCCAGCTAGGCCTTGAAACCAATGAGAGTTACGGTGTATCTTCTCTGTGTATCCCATAGGTGGGTTATCGATTGGCATGGGTCCCGGAAATCCTTGGAACTCTGGCGGTGGAGCGGTCGGGTGGGATTCTGCTCGTAAAACATTGAGGGGTACCGCAGCCACGCTGGGGCCTGCTTCTGATGGTTCTGCTTCGGTTTGCATGATGACTGATGAGCTAATGGAAATGATCTGCTACAAAAGATTAACACATTAGTATGGAAATTAATTATGATCCCATTAAGGTGAGACCGCAATCCCTTTCCATAACCGATGTGTAACCCGTGTAGCCAAGTGTCGTGAAGTGATTAATGCAATGATTAGTTGCAAAACTAATGCAGGTCTCTAGACACCTACATGGTCAGATTATGCATACATTTCTTGATGAGCCGTTATTATGCATGATGTGGGGTTTTGGTGTATGAATTTATACAAGGTTTGGTTGAGGG
This sequence comes from Ceratopteris richardii, assembly GCA_020310875.1. Taxonomy (NCBI): domain Eukaryota; kingdom Viridiplantae; phylum Streptophyta; class Polypodiopsida; order Polypodiales; family Pteridaceae; genus Ceratopteris; species Ceratopteris richardii. The sequence continues at coordinate 91,504,940 of CM035435.1, read as the reverse complement.
TGAATTAGTACAAGGGTGGAGTTTAAACGGGGTGGGAAAATTGTTAGATAATGGGGTACAAGAAGACGTCTGGATACGTTTCGGTATCCATTTCCTAAGAGTCTTGGAGTGTGTGGTATGTTTCTGCTGAGGTACAAAAATTGGTATCGGGTTTGGTGGTATTGAAGGATGAAAAGGTTTCTGAGGGGTATATATTACATGGCTTGAGGGTTGGGATATAATACATTGTTTGGGTACCCAAATCTGCATGGGTGTGGGTCTATGGATAAGATATTTCTTGGCGATCCAAATCTGCCGAGTATTGGTACTTGGGAAAGAAGATCGAGGGGACTTTGGATACTGACTCTGCTTTTGTTGAAACTTTGTCCTGTTCTCGTCTGCAGTGTTGCCAATAGCCTGTGGTTGCTGTCCTTTTGGCACCCATATTTGTTTCATGCCACTTGTTTTGTGATGTTGATACTGCTGCTTTCTTTGCCTTGTCTGGTGATGTCGTCGGTCTGGGTTCCTCCGTTGTGGTTGACTCGTTCATGGTTGGGTTTGAGAGGTCCAATGGACGCTCTGCTTTGGAAAAGAAGGGAGATCCAACACTTGCGTGACCTGCCCATTAGGAAGTGATTCGTTCTTTATCTTTAATCTAGCCCAGTCTGCAGCAAGTTTGGAAGGATGAGCACCACAGGGTGTCGTGCTCATTTGGCCGCTGATGCAACCCACCTGACCGCTGATTGTGTTCATCTGCCCTAGCGGTTGGGTAGCTACCCCTTCTAGTTTGCAGGAAGCCCCAGGGAAGATCTCTTGTTGTCCTTCTCACTGACAATTGTCCCTACCCAAGCCCGAGTGGGTTGGATTAGACGTAACGTGACTGGTCTGACCCAAGATCTTCCGGTCTTCCGTCGCATGCGTTTCATAGGGTTTAGGGTTACAAACCTTAATCGGAATGCAATTAGGGAAGTCAAGCGGTATCACTCGCTTCTGCGCTAAGGTTCCAATTTGTAAGGAGCCTTGTCTAAGATTTAGGTCCATTGAGTGATCGTATAGCCAATCTTGGCCAAGGATTAGGGGTTCTATCAGGTCGTCATCATGGCACACTAGTAGCTTCGCTGTCATGGTCACATCCTTAATGAGGATAGGAAGGTCCACCTCACCCGTGCAAGGGGTTTCCATGCCTCCTAAGCCTATGAGGTATGCCTCAATTGGCCGCATTTCTATTCCTGAATCCTTATAGTGGGACCATCTAATAGCACTAGTCGCAGCACCTGAGTCAATTAAAGCCCTGAGCTCTTGGCAAGGGTTGTCGTGCTCTAGCCTGACTGTAATGAACGGTCTCCTGTCCACTATACTAGGATGAGTGGTTGACTTTACTTGACACATGGCCATGGGATGTCTGGGTGTAGTTTCCAGATGGTTATAATGTTCTCTCCCTAGTCCTTGTCTTCTTAACTTCATGCGTTTAATGCGTTCTATTGCTTCTGCCTGAGCTTCCGCTCGTATTCTATTTTCTTCCTCCTTACGCTTCTTTGCCAACGTGAGTCGTCTAAGCATATCCTCAGTAAGAGGTTCCTGATATAGTTTGACTCTACAGCCACTAATATAATTAGGCATTATATCTCCTTCTAAGGTGGCTAATTGTACTGCTCCACTTGTTGAGAGTCTGTTAATGATCATAGGTCCATAACCTCGCTTTTCTAACTTACGTGCGTGTTGCTTTAGCGTATATACTAGAACTAAATCTCCTTCTTTTAGGCCTTTATCTTTCACATGTGCATCAAAATATGCTTTCTGTCGCTTCTTGGCTGCATATATTCCTGCTGCTGCCTTGAGCCTGGTTTCTCCTAATCGTTCCAAGTCCATTATTCTTGCTGATAATTCATGGCCTGTCCACTGATGTTCTTGTGCAACCTTAAGGGTCGGTATCAAGAAGTCCAAAGGAAGCACAGCATTCTGACCAAAAACCATTTGAAAGGGAGTCGCATTGAGTACGGTCTTGTAGGCCACTCGATATGCCCAAACAGCGTGGTGTAACTGTTTGTCCCAATCTAAACGTTTGTTGTTCACAAGTTTCGTCAGTACGTTACAAAGGATCTTATTAGTGCTTTCAGCCTGACCATTGGCCTGAGGATGATATGGTGCGGATTTCTTGTGAATCACCATAAAATCCTGTAACAAATATTCAATGACTTGGTTTAGAAAGTGAGTGCCGCGATCGCTCACTAACTCTATAGGCAGTCCATATCTTGTAAAGACATTTTCAAATAAGAATTTTGCAGTTGTGTGTGCATCATTCTTTTTCGTGGCTTTTGCCTCTACCCATTTCGTAAGATAGTCTGTGGCAACAATAATGTATTCAGCATGTGTACCTTTTGCAGGGGGGTTAATGGGTCCTACAAAGTCTATACCCCACTTAGAAAATGCACGTCCGCCCATCATGGGTTTCAATGGCATTTCATCTCTGCGAGTAGGAAGCTGAGTTCTTTGGCACACATCACATCTCTTTACGTAGGTATGAGCATCCATGTGAAGAGTGGGCCACCATAATCCTACAAAGAGGATGGCTTTGATTATCCTATCGGGTCCAAAATGACCTCCTGCAACACCTTGGTGTGCAGTCTCTAGTATGCTCAGATAATCGCTTTCATGAACGCATTGTCTTAGATATCCATCTCATCCTCTTTTGTATAGGTTATCGCCAATAAGTGAATAATCTTGAGCTTCCTGCTCTAGACTGCGTTGTCGTGCTAAAGTCATTCCTTGAGGGAATGTCTTCGTCCTCAAGTATGTCACTAATTGTTCACTCCAGTCTGGTGTGAGAGACACATGATACAATGTAGCATGCGCTACTGGTGGTCTTTCACAACAAACGTGGCATTCTTTACACAACCTGTAGACATCTGCTTCCATCGTAGGCCAATATACTCCTAATCTATGCAGAGTCTGTAATGTTCGATGTTTTGAATGATGTTGCTTTAGTGCACCTACATGTGCTGATTGCAACCAATTCGCATGTTCTGATTCATCTACACAACAAGCAAGAATCTTTTGATTATCCTGTTTATATATGCTTCTTGCCATTATTTGGTATCTCTGAGACTTGGTAATCTCTCCTTCTTTGATCTTTATCCTAGGATTCTTGGGTCCATATGTGAGAATAGGGACTATAGGCTTAGCCCATTCTGGTGCTATCTCAAGGTTAAACAAATAAGCATCTGGTAACTCATCCACTACTCCTTGAGGAGCTTCTCCTGAGGTTAATCTTGAAAGGTGGTCAGCTCTAAGATGTGTCTTTCCTTTCCTGACTACTACTTCAAAATCATACTTCATGAGTAATAGAAACCAACGTATTAGTCGTCCGGTGTTACATGGTTTGTTGACTAAGTACAATAGGGCTTGATGATCCATAAAGAACTTGAATTTGTTGGCCAACAAGTAGTGCCTAAACTTCTTTACTGCGTAAATCATCCCTAATCCTTCTCGTTCCGTCGTGGTGTAATTTCTTTCTGCTGCGTTCAATTGTCTGCTCGCGTAAGCTATGGGGAGATCTATGTTACCTTCATTCGTGGGTTGTGCTAACACGCATCCTATGGCGTAATTGGATGCATCCACATGTACATGGAATGGCTTACTCCAATCTGGGGTTGTCAATATAGGTGCTGAGCACAAGCGTCGTTTAAGTTCATTGAATGAATTTTCACATTCATCTGTCCATTCAAAATTGGTTAAAAGAGAGTACAAAGGCTTTGCTATGATTGCATACATGTGTATGAATCTCCTATAATAACCGCAATGGCCCATAAATGCTTGTACCTCTTTCACATTAGTTGGTCTAGGTAAATCTGCAATTACCTTCACCTTTTCTTCATCCGTAGAGATTCCATTTTTTGATACAATGTGTCCTAGAATTTTGCCTTGTCTGACCATGAAAACGCACTTTTCTGGGTTCAAACAAACCTGATATTCTCAACATTTGTCAAATATTTGTCTTAACTCTGGGATATGTGTCTGTCTTACATTTGAATGTGCACATAAGTCATCGACATAAACTTCCAAACTCTTGCGTAAGAATTCCTTGAAAACATGACACATGAGTCGCTGGAAAGTGGCGGGTGCATTTGTTAAGCCAAATGGCATCACACGAAATGCAAATATGCCCCATTCAGTGGCAAAAGCCGTCTTGTGTTGGTCTTCTGGAGCAATGGCTACTTGATTATAGCCTGAGAATCCATCAAGAAAGCTGTAAACTTCCTTGCCCGCAACTCTTTCCAATAGATGTTCCGTGATAGGAAGAGGATAACTATCTCTAATCGTTGCTGTTTTGTCGGTTTTGCATCTGGAGTCATAGGGATTCTATGAGAACATATATCTGGATCTACTCCTTTCAAATCTTTGTAACTCCACGCAAAAACATCTCTATATTCGCGCAATAGGGCAACTAGCTCTTCTTCTTCTTCAGTTGTCAAATCATGCCCTATGTATGTACATTTTTCTTCTTCTCCTTCTATGGCTACGATTATTTTCTTGGTTTTCTCTCGGTTATCATATACTTGTCCGTCATTCGCTTTTCTATTAGGCATTCGTACCATGATTCTTCTATCTTCGATTTCATATTTCTTGAAATTCTCGGGTACTTCAAACAAAGATTCTTCTTTTTCTGACATGGTTGCTTTCTTCTTTCTTTTCTTGCCTTCACTTTTGGTAGTCACTTCTGTGGCTAACCTCACCTCACTCGTAATTTCCTCGTGTCTCTGAGTGTGAGTCTCTACTTCGAAAAAATATTCTTCCTCTGATGCAAAGGGTGGGTCCATGATAATTGATTCCAAATCAAAATCACTTGCATCCTCAAATGCATCGGTGTTAGGTTCACACTCTTCTAAAATTGCATCGCACATGATTGGCTCTATCGTGAAAACTGAGATATCATAGCCATCCTCGTCACAGTGGGGTGTCCATTGTTCTTCATTGATGGCTACGTCCATGGTTGCTAGGATTTCTGCCCAACCATGGGGTTCAAACTCTTCGTCAGGGAATACTACAGGTGCGTAGGCTGGATCCTGAAGGGTTCTTGGATGTTGTTCTGCACCTAAGGTCCTGGCTTCTAACCTTTCTTCCTCTTGTTTTGCTACTTTACACATCCATAAGTGAGTATCCTCATGCAACCAAGAAGGATCTGATTCTAATGAGGGCACGGATTCCGTCTCTACTGGTGTCTTATGGATGGTATTCCATTGTATTGGGGGTACATCTCTGTGTGAATAGTCTTTAAGATTGACTTTGGTAGTCACTCCTAAATGTTGCAAGTACAAAGAATTAGTTCCCCAATCTTGTACAATTTGCAACTGACGCATGAATGGTCGTCCCAATATCATCTCATAAGCATGATTTTTTGCGAAGTCACAAATGGCAAAAGTATGCTCAAATTCTACACCACAAGTGGTGAGAGATATGCCTTCTAGTAAGCCTAATGGTTTTTCTATGTGTCCATCGGCCATTTGTAGCTTCATCCTGGTGGGTCTTAATGCTGGCTTACCCCAACGTTTCCATAAAGCGGTGGTAGCAATGGCTACTCCGGCTCCTGAATCTAAGATGGCTTTCATGGTGTAGCCCTGATGGGTTATCGGAAGATAAGTGTTACCTTCCTCTCCTTCGCTTACATCTCCAATCTTTTCTACGGGTATTTCTGGTACCTTATTGTGTGATCCTATTTGTGAGGGAGTAGTGGCAAGCTCGGGGACTTGATTTGCTACATGTTTCCACAATTCTGGTTTTAAAATTCTAGGACACATAGTGTCTAAGAACGACATATCCATTGACGAAGAGAAAGTGAGAGCCATCGCAGAACTACCTAGGCCAAAGAACGTCAAGGAAGTACAGGCTTTCATGGGGCATTGTGGTTACTACCGCCGGTTCATTCACATGTATGCTGTCATTGCAAAGCCCATGTACGGACTTCTGACTAACTTTGAGTGGGCTGATGAATGTGAGAATTCCTTCCAGGAGCTTAAACGAAGATTATGTTCAGCACCAATCTTGACCACACCAGATTGGAACAAGCCATTCCATGTTCATGTGGATGCCTCCAATTATGCTATTGGATGTGTACTTGCACAACCTACAGGTGAAGGTAATATGGATCTCCCTATTGCCTATGCCAGTAGACAATTGAATGCTGCTGAACGGAACTATACAACCACCGAACGAGAAGGATTAGGCATGGTGTACACGGTTAAAAAGTTTAGACACTATTTGCTTGCAAATAAGTTCAAATTTTCTACGGATCACCAAGCTCTACTGTACCTGGTAAACAAGCCGTGTAATACAGGTAGATTAGTAAGATGGTTTCTCTTACTAATGGAATATGACTTTGAGGTAGTAGTGAGGAAAGGCAGGACTCATTTGAGAGCAGACCATCTCTCTAGGCTCACATCTGGAGAGGCCCCACAAGGAGTATCAAATGACTTACCTGATGCTTACTTGTTTAATTTGGAAGTGGTGCCACAGTGGGCTAAGCCATTAGTGCCAGTATTGACATATGGGCCTAACCACCCAATAATAGCCACACAGGATAGAGAGGTAGTAAAAGCCCAGAAGTACCACATCATGGCTGGAAGTATGTACAAGCACACAGATCAAGGGATCTTGGCTTGTTGTGTAGAAGAGGATGAGTACGCTAAGTGGTTGCAATTAGCACATGTAGGTGCATTAGAGCAACACTACTCAAAACAATGAACCCTACAGACCCTGAGGAGACTAGGAGTGCATTGACGGACTATGGAAGCTGATGTCCAGAAGTTGTGCAAGGAATGCTCAATCTGCTGCACTAAACCACCTGTGGAACATGCCACTCTTTATCAAGTGTCCATAGTGCCGGATTGGAGTGAACCCCTAGTATCCTTCTTGAGGACGAAAACATTCCCTCTAGACATGACTATGACGAGGCAAAGAAGTCTAGAACAAGAAGCCCTAGATTACTCACTCTTTGGTGATAATCTATACAAGCGTGGAAAAGATGGTTACCTAAGACTTTGTGTTCATGAGAGTGAATATCTAAAGATCTTGGAAACTGCTCACCAAGGTGTAGCAGGAGGACACTTTGGACCAGATCGGGTGATCAAGGCAATACTATTTGCGGGCTTCTGGTGGCCGACCCTTCACATGGATGCACATACCTATGTGAAACGGTGTGATGTGTGTCACAGAACTCAGTATCCTATACGCAAAGATGAGATGCCACTGAAACCTATGCTGGGTGGACGTGCATTCTCTAAGTGGGGAATAGACTTTGTAGGCCCTATTAATCCCCCAGCTAAGGGTTCACATGCTGAGTATATCATTGTGGCCACTGACTATCTAACTAAGTGGGTAGAGGTAAAAGCCACAACAAAGAAGGATGCATAAACAACAGCTAAGTTCCTGTTTGAGAATGTGTTCACCAGGTATGGATTACCTATAGAGCTAGTCAGTGATAGAGGGACTCACTTCTTGAATGAAGTTATTGAAAATCTGCTCCAAGAATTCTTGGTAGTACATAAGAAGTCTGCCCCCTATCACCCCCAAGCTAATGGCCAGGCTGAGAGCACAAATAAGATCTTATGCAATGTACTGACGAAATTAGTGAACAACAAACGCTCTGATTGGGACAAATAGCTACACCATGCTGTTTGGGCATACCGAGTGGCCTATAAAACGGTACTCCAATCCACACCCTTTCATATGGTGTTCGGTCAGAATGCGGTGCTACCCTTGGACTTTTTGATACCTACATTGAAGGTAGCACAAGAGCATGACTGGACAGGCCATGAACTCTCCTCTCGAATCTTTGATCTTGAACGTCTAGGCGAGACACGATTGAGAGCTGCAGCAGGAATCTATGCAGCGAAGAAGAGGCAAAAGGCATATTTTGATACCCATGTGAAGGATAAAGGCTTGAAAGCAGGAGACCTAGTCCTAGTCTACACATTGAAGCAGCATGCACGAAAATTAGAGAAAAGAGGCTATGGACCTATGATCATAAATAGGATTTCAACTAGTGGGGCAGTACAACTAGCCACTTTGGAAGGCGATATTCTCCCTAGCTACATAAGCGGATGTAGAGTCAAGTTATACCAAGAACCCCTGACTGAAGAGATGTTAAATCGGCTCAACACTGCCAAGAAACGTACAGAGGAGGAAAAACGAATTCGAGAGGAAGCACAAGCAGAGGCCTTAGAGCGCATCCGACGAATGACATTGAGGAGGCAAGGGAGAGATCAGCCTATGATTGACACTCAAGAGTCTCCAGGCTATCACATGGCCATGTGTGAGGCTTCAGGTGAACGTACCCATAGGATAGTGGATCAACGACCTTTTGTGACCCTAGAAGTTGGACAAGGAGACAGTGCAAGGACCGTAAGAGCTTTAATTGATTCAGGTGCAGCCACTAGTGTAGTCCGGCTTTCTTACTGCCAGCAGCTGCAATTGGAGGTAAAACCCCTAGAAGCATATTTGATAGGATTAGGAGGTGTTGAAACCCCTTGCATGGGAGAGGTGGAACTTCCCCTCTACATTCAAGAGGTCCTCATGCCAGCAAAAGTGCTAGTGTGTGAAGACGAGGATCTTACCGAACCTCTTGTCTTGGGCCAAGACAGGATCTATGATCACACAGTCAACCTCAACCTAAGAAGTGGAATTCTTCAGGCTTGGGCAGGCCAAAGCTATCTTACGATTGATTTAGAAAATCAAGCACTCAAACCAGTAGGAAAGGCACCAACTCCTGGTCTTTCCAGGAATCCACATGAAGATAACAATGTTGTTCTTGTCCAGAGTTCTATGGTGCAGAGGAGTGTCCATCTTACCAAAGGTACAGGAGCCAATAAGGAGTTCCCAGCTGATCCAAAGAAGATTCTAAACAGGCAGACCGAACATCACTCGACACGAAGGAGGCCATTGATCAAAAGGTAGGAGCGCCAACCAGTGCAATACGGAGTACCTCGTGGCGCGAAGCAGATCTAGATACGCAAGGATGGAAAACCCACAACTCTAATAGTAGGTTCTCGAGGAGCCAAAAAACAAGCCACACCATCAAGGACAAAATTGAAGGAGTACCCTAGGCAACCTCCTAGGCGCACCATGTCTATTTGGGTCCCTAAGCGTTTAATGAAGGCTAGCCCCAATGCTAGACACATATGGGTGCCCAAGGCCTGTTTACGAGCCCAAATAGCTCCAACTCTAGTTACTGGCATAATTCAACACTCACAAGTCCTCTCGACTAACAACGCAGGAACTCTACCTAAATACCACCCTGACCCACACTCAGTCAAACCGAGGAATGTCTGGAAATGGGTGCCCAAAAGGTCCCAAATCCATCACACTCTAGTTCATAAATATCTACCTGTCTTTAGCTCTAAGAGCTACGAATCCTCTATCAAAGTTTGGAGACTTAAACCATGTATCAAACCCCCTGACCCAATTTTGTAAATCCATCCACTCTGACATAGGTGCATTCTGAGTCCATTGCATAACCAAAGTATGCATCTAGAATGACACTGACCTCTAATCACCACTCACATCTATCACAAACACTTCACCTCTAACCACTAACCTTCGGGATTGTCATGTTAGTATTGTGAAGGGAACACCATTACATCCTGTTTCCTATGCAACACTAATGTGCCTTTCTTCTTCTAGCAGATAAGCACCCGATTCCCATGGCAGCAGCAGCAGGCACGAGCTCTTAGGCAGGCACTAGCACTCAAAGCAATTGGGATACCATGCCTGTAGAGGCTCCACCGACAGCTAGGCCTGAAGAGTTTTTGAACGCGAGAAGAATTCCCATTCCGGATCCACCAAGTGGCCTAACAGAAAGAGTAAAGGGGCATTCTCATTGGTTCAATGAGATGCCAAGAGAATTAGGAGACGCAGATCATATCTGGGAATCCAAGTTGGAATTCAGAGGAGTATGGTGGATATTCCAATTCTTCTCAAGAGAATTTGAAACATTACAGAATGCAGCTCCTCTTCAGGATATCTGGCAGAAAGCGGGATTGCAAGATTACTTTAGTGTAGCTTTGCCTAGACCGGATTTTCTCAGGTGCTACTACTTGATTGCCACACTGAAGCCGACAGGAGATAAAGATCATTCAGGCACATTCCTGGTGCCCTCTCTATCAAACCAGGAAGAAATGAAGAAGTTTGAATTGAATATTACTTTAATCAGGGAAGCCCTTCAGATGTATGGCACCCATGTACCCTCCGATCGAGATCCCTTGATACCAGAGTCGATGAAGAACAACAAAATCAAGAAGTTGAAAGAAATGTGTGCCCTCACCCCCAACATCGCCATACCACTGCGGATGTGCCTTCAACACTTCGCATTTCCAGCTCAAGACCGCTTCACCCAACCTCATAAGAAAATATGGTATGGATTATACCTAGCAGAGACTGGAGGCTTGCCAATTAAAATGCCCGTATGGATTTTGGACCAGTTATATGAAGCAGGCAAGCAAGGCGTGAAGAAGCATACCTTAAATGGCTGCTGTGCGATTACAAGAATTGTCTATAGATGCCTTGCCTATGATGTGCCGATCGCAAGGGACCTTAAATACTCACAACTGGAATTCTTCAAGGGGCAGAAGTCAGGGGTTCAACCTGCGAAAAGAATGCGTGGATCACTTTCACAGGTTTTGATCCCTCGTGAGGCCACAACAGAAGCTTCCCCTAGAGAAGAGGCGCAAGTAGACCCTTTCACTATCCATCTCCAAGGAACACAATCAGGGGATATGGTACAACCCACTCCATCTGCCCCTCCACTACCCACCGATGCTGAGTTGGCATCCATGGCCACATTAGCAGAGGACCCAAATTTTGACTTTGAAAACTTCCTGCAGACTGCCCACTTATCTGATAGTGAGTGTTTTTCTGACAATGCCGGTCCCGGATCATCATCCCAAAGAGAACAGCCACAGAGTGAGGCAAGAAGGGTACATTGGGAAGATGAGACACAACATCCTCATGCTCAAAGCACACAGAATCAGGAAGAAACACAGGGAAATGAACCAGAGGAGAGAGAAGAGGAAGCCCCAGCTTACACTGCACAACTCAAACGGCTCTACAAAACGATCAAGCAGGTACAAAAGAGACATAGGCTATCAGAAGAAGCAAATAGAGCACTAGTGAACCAGATGCTGCAAGCGGAGAATGTTGACCCGCATTTTGTAGAATCATTGAATCTCTTGGCGGAGACCTGCGGAATAGGGGAAGCCATGAGGACCATGGTACAGCACACTACCCATCAATATGACCAATGAAGGATCGATACGCGACTGCGAAGGGGAAAAATGATTCAAATGGAAGTCTCTACCGCCCTGCCTACCACCACTTCAGAAGATGTTCACATGGCCAGCCCAACTCACAGTGAGGAACCTGATGTAAATACAGAGATACCATCTCCACCATCACCTCCCATCCAACCCTCAGAACCCTTCCCCACTAGCCTTCCTGAACAACCAGTATCCACCCATGGTGAAACCATTATACACACCACCCTTTCTCCATCCTCCCCTTTACCTACATCCACCCCTTCCACCCAATTTTCTGAGCCCCATATAGGTCATCCTACCACCGATCAAACTATAATAGGTCACCCTTCATATCGGGCAGCCACTTGCCACTAGCCAAACCTTAACACACCCATTTCCATCCACCAATACATTTCCTCCCTCCCAACCCCTATCCACTGTACCCCTTTTAACCCCCTCGGAATCAACCCAAATCACCCAACCTTCATTCTGGACAAACCTTGTAAATATACTCCAACAAGTTGAGAATTATAATAAAAAGTCCCTTCCCCAACCCAACTCCCCCACATTCACGGCCACCACTAGCACACCACCTACCATTCCCGTGTTCACAATTCACACTTCCCACACTATCACGTCCGAGCCCATGGACATTTCACCACCCACAGGAGCACCCACCACCACGGTTGTTCCAACATCATCACATTTCACTTCACTCATAGGCACATCATCCACTTTTCCCTTCCCCATTTCCCGACCCTTTGCATTTTCCACCTCTACCCCTGCATCCACATCATTTAGTAATGCACTAGACACCATGTTCGAAGCGGCCACTCGACTTAAGCAAGAATATAAGTTACTGGAAGAAAATAACACAGAGCTATGCAACCTCTCGGCTCAACTCCAGGCACGTGTCAATGCTATGGAGCTAAGTAATACAACATTACAACACGAAGTGACTGTCCTCCAACAATCGAATGCAGAGATGGAAGCCAAGTATATGGAGACAGGTAAGGCTATGGAGGAACAACTCAGAGATCAGTTGGGCCGCAATGCTAGACTACAAAGAAACATGACTCTACTTCGTCGCCACTTAGCAGCGTCTCAAGAAGAAAACAGAAGGCTACAGCAAAAAAACCAGGAGAATCTAGAAGAAGCCATGGAAAATACCCCTGGTGCACCTATAGACCCCGCCAAATTCATGGCTATTCCCTCAACACACATTCAACAGGCATTAGAAGAATATGCTACCCTCTTGGAGGCACACGACCAGTTAGTAGACCAGGTAAAGGACCTACAAAGATCCCAAGTGCATACACCACAACCACCAATAGCTAAAGAGATGGTCAATGCTGCAACCTCACCAGAGCCTGAATCATCAATGACCAATGAAGTACTGGAGCTATGACAGCAGGTGGCTGAATTAAAGATTAAGCTATTACAATATGAACGACCCCCCCCTCCACCTGATCAGCCAAACGAAGAGGAGACCATTGTCATTCCGGTGGAAGAAACATTTGAAGATAATTATGAGCCACAACCTCTTCCAGGAGGCAGAATCACTGAAGAGGGACAAGATACATATGAGGAACCCCCATCGGCATGGATGAAACAGGTAGAAGAAATGGGGCGGACTCATGAAGAACGTATCTCCAACCAGATGTTGGCCATGAAGACCATTGAAGAAACCATACTTCAATCAGAATACTTCAGACATCTGGCCCCTAGAAGACTGATAACTAGTTCAGAGTTACAGTATAAACCATATTTTGTACTGCTGGCTGACTATAATGCTGAAATCAAACGCCTCACCAACAAATACCCCACCTTCGCAACTCAGTTCGAACCAGAGGATATCCCAGAGGCAGCCAAAAAGGGGGCCATATTTCAACCTATCTGGAGGCAGAAATTACTGGAAACATATCCGGAAATGCTACGGACATGGGACCATGCTCCCATGCATTTAAAATATAATCCTTGCTTTGGGCCAGTTCAAAGAAGGAGATCATGGAAAGCATTCGCCATCAAGGTTCAGAACAATGCAAATTGTAAACAATGGCTAAATTATCCCTCCATTGCACCCCCAACAGGCACACCTACAGTAGCATATATGATGGCTACTATCAGACATTGGCTTCCACGCCTCCACCCCATGCCAGACGTAGCTGCCCAGATGATGCTCAAAATATTGGATATGATGCAGGTAGTGCTTAAAACCTTCCGCAATGTATGTCACATTCAGCCTCCGATTCCCGGGTTCGTTAATGGTAATTATGACCTACTATATGATATGAGCACAACCCCGAGCATACGAGTTGCTTATGCATGGCACACACGAATAAGATATCTCCCTCCCTGCTACAAGCAAACTTTTGATGATATGTTCACCACGGGGTTCTGGGAGGCACACTCAGAGGTGTTTGCGCCACGGCCCACTCATTTGCTATAGCTCTTCCCATGCGAACAAACGATGCATTCAGAGCTCTACACAACGCCACAACCGAACATACCGGGAGCAGTCAATTGGGATGCCCTTCAGAGAGACCTAATCAGAGGGCTACAGATCAAAGAACATGACTTGGCAACCGACATTCTCCAAAATTACATTGACCAAACCGCAGAGCAAGGGTCTGTCAGAGGCGACAGACGCTAGGGGGGGGAGAGTGTTGGCAGATGAAGCAAGTATGAGCATACATGAAGATCTAGCACTAAGGCAACCCATTAAATTTCTCCAAACCTTACACCATGTTAAAAGTGATTCTCATCACTGAAAACCCTTGTAAATATCATTTCACCTTTTTGTAGCTCCATTTTGTACAAGCCGAGGAGTCCTCGATCTTGGGGAGCCTTAGAAGTAGTGGCCTGCCAATTTTCATATTTTTTAGATCTCGTTTGAGCCCTCGAATAAGCCCTGGAACCTAATTTTTAACTAGGCCGGTCACTAGGTCTGGACAGGGCCAAAGCTAGTCAAAAACTATAAATAGAGCTAGAGAGCTCATTTTTGGGCTAGCTTCTTGTAGTTTTGAGCTTGTATGAGAACTTGGTGGTAATAGAAGTGATTTCATTGTCTTACTCTCTTTTTTCTTGCCGTGTGTGTGCGTGTGTGTGTATGTGTGTGCATGTTTGTGTGCTTCTCACTCACACATTTGTGCCTTCACTTGCTCGCGGTCTTCATACCATCCTCATGTCTTCCCGGATTGACATTAAAGGAGGTGTTACTCATCACTGGGCTACACACACATGACCGCTTCCATCCAAAACTTATGAGGAAGATGCTTTCCTTTAACCATACATCGTGTTATTTCAAGTAGAGTTCTATTTTTACGCTGAGCAACACCATTTCGTTGAGGTGTATATGGCACCGTACATTGGTGTGAAATACCTCTTTCACGAAGAAAAGCATTAAACTCATGTGACATGTACTCACCACCTCGATCCGTGCATAGAGTCAAAAGCTTTTGTGAAGAAAAATTTTCAGCCATAGCTAAAAATGCTTTGAAGCAAGAAAATACCTCATTCTTTGCTTTCATAGGATACACCCATGTATGGCGAGTAGCATCATCAATGAAGGTAACAAAATATACATGCTTCCCAAAAGATGGAGTCTTGACCGGACCACATACATCACTATGAACAAGTTGCAATTTTCTTGTAGTGTGTGTATGACTATCTTTTGGAAAAGAAGCACGATGCATTTTTCCAAGAATGCAACCTTCACATGCATGCTTTTCAATGGACTCAAGTGTAGGCAAACCAATAACCATGTCCTTCTTTTGCAAGTAGAGCAAGCTATTGAAGTTCAAGTGACCAAAACGAGCATGCCAAAGCTCCATTTCAGCCATGGAAGAAGTATGAGCAACCAAGGCATTCGAGGCAGCCCTCTTGTATGTATCCATGCGATACAAACCATTACATAATGTACCAGACATCACGATAACATCGCCATTGCTGAAATCATGAACCATAAACTTATCATCAACAAAGTGTACATGAAGTCCAGCTTTGGCAATCAACGGCACTGAAATTAAGTTCTTCTTGATATCGGGCACATACAATGCATTTTTCATGAGAATCACACCTCCATTTGCAGCCATAAGCTCAATTTCTCCTACTCCAATGATAGGATAAGAGGCATTGTTTGCACACACCACATATCCTCCTTTAGGTGCATCTTTCAAAGAGGCAAAAAATCTTTTGCATGATGTTATGTGCTTTGAAGCACCACTATCAAAGAACCAATCCGAATCAGCCTCACTCACAACCATACATTTAGAATGTAAAGAAGCATCATAATGACATGTAACAACACATGCCCAAAAACCTTGAGCCATGTTAGCTTCATCATTCTTTGCATTTGCTGAATTTTCAGCAATAGGCATGCCAGATTCCTTCTTCTTTTCATTGCGTTTAACAAGCTTTCTACACTCATCAATAGTATGACCAGCCTTTCGGCAATATTTGCATGTCTTCTTCTTTTGCAAATCACCATCATTAGAGGAATGAGTGGAAGAGGAAGCTTGAGGATTTGGTTTTGATGAACCCAAAGCTGAACCATACTTGCTTTTCCCTTTTTGTGAGATAGCAAGTGCTTGCGTTCCCTCAATCAAACCACTCCTATTCACTCTAGATTGCTCTTCTTGCAAAAGAAGAGACACAACCTCATCAAATGCATACATATTAGGATTTCCTTTTGCAACCAAACGAAGTGTAGTAGCAAAGCTTTGAAAAGATTCCGGTAATTCTTTCAACAATGTAGAAATGAGTGATGCATTCGAAATGATCTCATCTATGTTTGCCAATTGCTCTTTCAAGTCCTTGATGTGTGTCACATACACATCCACTGACTCATTTTCAGTCATACATACATCCTCAAGTTGCTTCCTCAAGTATGCAACATGTGCTTCATTACGCACGACATACAAAGAAGCAAGAGTTTCCCATGCCTGTCGTGATGTAGAACATGACCGAATGTGTGGAACTATATGAAGCTTCACAGAAAACGCAATCAAAGCATGAGCTTGAGCATCTTTTCCATCCCATCTAAGCTGCTCCTATGTAGGTGGAGAAGGGGAAACCACTGTACTCGAAGAAGAAGCTCCATCTGTGACAGTAGATTGTGAAGTAGAAGCACCTTTCGGTCTTCGATCTACATCTGCCACTATGTTCCAAAGTTGTTTTGCAACAAGAACATGCTTCATCATGTAAGACCACATCGGATAGTTAGTCTTATCAAGCTTATCTTCAGCTTGAAGCATGCCAAACAAGTCATTACTGCCCGCCATTTCACTAAGGAACAAGAATGTGACAAAATCTTCACTTCGACAAAAGTTGAAATGAGTGCTGAAATTTCAGCTCACAAACCATCACTCTGATGGCGATTTTGATTGCACGAATGGCTTCAAAATGGGGGTAAAACCCCAACGCACTTGGTGGAAATGTTTCCAGGCTGCTGAAATTCACAGTTCATGCTCCGAAGTTGATTTGCACTGTCAAAGTGCATGCGCGCCGCGACACGAAAAACCGAAACTTGAGAAGGAGCTGAACCTGCTCTGATACCACTATTGGGTGTGTGTAGAAGTGCAAGAGACACACAAGAAGCACACACAAAGAGCACAAACGCAGCAAGACACACAGAGAAGATGATGGCTGGAATAGCTCTCTCTATTGACGATGAACTGAACTGAAGCAAGAGCTGAATAATATCCCTAAGTACAAAGTACCACCACATATGAGAGTATCAAGTATGTGGTAACATGGGAAAAAACCTCTAGCCAGCACTAGAGTAAAAAGTGCCCATGTATAGGGAAAAGGTTCACATCAAAGCTACTCGAGGAACACATAAGTGTAACAGAGTCATAGGTAATATCTTTACTTTTCTTTATTTTTCATCATTTTTTCTTGTTTTTTGCATCACCATCATCATCCTCACCATCTCCCACCTCCATCTACACCTTCACAAAAATTTCAATTTTTTGGTCATATTCACCTCCCCACCTCATTTCCCTCATGGTCTGCATCTATCATGATAGACACCCATTTATCGGGACAGACAAGACGCCACAATAGACCCATCTATTGCAACAGACACCTGTCTATCGGGATAGACAACCCTGATGATAGACAACAAACAGTGTCTATTGTGATAGACACCCGTCTATCGTGATAGAAAGGCCTCACGATAGATGACAGTCCGCATCTATTGCAACAGACTTCCGTCTATCGCGATAGAAAAGACCCACGATAGACCCCATCTATCACGACAGAGCAAACCATGATAGAGGATAGACACCATCTATCACAGTAGACAAACATTTTTGGCAAAAATTAAAGGGATAAGTTTTCGAAAATTTGGGCTAAAAAATTGGCATGTTTTGAGGTCATTTACCTACACAAAAGCCTTGCAAAAAGGCATTAATATCTTGTGAGGTCCTGCTTGGCTGTTTTAACCCCCAGAACCTTGAATCAACCTAAATTTTTCATACGAAATCTGTTTTTTGAGCTCTAAAGCTCATTGGAATGCGTTAAATTTCAGATAGGGCATTTTGAAGTTGACCCTCAGCGGGATTAGGAAACCTAGGGGGCCCTAGAAAAGTTTTGGTGCAGTACCAAGGGGAAAAAAAGGGTCTTTAAATGTGTCTAAATCAAATTGTTTGCCATTTGAAGTTAGAATCTTGAGCTAAACTTTGAACTTTTACATGATCCTTGAGAGATCTTGGAGAGATTAAAGCAAAGTACCAATGTGTGCACGCTTGGGAACGAGCATCCTGAGCATACAAGTGCAGCAAGGGAAAGTGATTTGAGGTTGGAAGGTCTCTCAATTCCCTTAGTCCATTCTTAGCTTAGGCTAAGTGCGATTAGTGGTTTTGATTGACTAGAGGCACGATAGGAACCCTCAAGTTCTAAGAACAATTAAATTCTCAAGTTCAAGCATATATGAATTGCAATCAAGGGACAACCTAAAGACAATGATTTTAATCTAATTGGAACAAGAACATCAAGTACAAAAAACTTAAGTGCTCCTTACGATGCATGTTGTAAAACAAGTGAATACCACAAGAGAAAATTAAAATGAACAAGTAATTGATACCAAGGAACCAACAACATGGTTGTACAAGGGCCATTGGGCAAATCGGTAGGGCATATGAACCTGAGATCAGGAAGACACCTAGGAAGAGATCGACAAAGTAGTAGATCATTGGAGGCTAGTGTCAACCATACAACTAGGTCTTGGGCCAAGCAGTTGAGTGATTACCCATATATTCTAAGTTCAAAAAAGTGACTCTGAGATGTCTTACGGCATGGAGAGACTCGCAGGTAGCTCAAGAGTGGTGTACCTAGAGAAACCAGAGGGTCCTTACAAGAGGCAACTCGAGTATATCAAGACCAACTGATTAGTTGCTCACATCTATGAGGATGGTGTGAGAAGAGTTGTTGTCCACATAGATAAAGAAGGAACAATATAAGTAGTCACCACTCAACTCGATAGGGCTGACGAATTTGGCAACATAATCTCAGAGGCTAAAATAGGTGACATAGAGCAAGGGAAATTAGGAAAAGAGCCAAGAACCACTTGAGGCAAATTGGTCTTGACCGGAATCATCACTCCAAAGTGGGTTCCCCAGGGCAATAAGAGCATAGACTTGCTCTTAAATCGAGAGAGAGATGAGGCCTTCTGGAGGTATAAGCCTGACTAGCCTATTGAAGTGTGAATGCTTACCATCTATGAATTCAAAGACCCAGATACCCAAGGGAAAGTGACCTACTTAGACAATACCTCAGAAAGGGTCTTTGTGGTCTTGGAGCATGGTAGGCATGCCTACACTTGGAAGGGTGAATTTGTTTTTCCCCAACTAAGATCAATGAATCTTATGGTCACCAAGGAGCTAGAACATCTCAAGCTCATGGAACTTAGAGGGATAGGAGTAGAGATAGGCCTGAAGTAAGCTTCACTAACCCACTATGAAGAGAAAGAACAAGAACAGAGATGGATAGAATGGAAAATGAGAGACATAGGGACCCAAGGAATCAAAGAAATGTAGATGAATTCCCTCTGCCTAGGCCTAGCGAACACACTAGGACCTTGAGGCCTACACAATTGGTTAAGTCCATGAAGAACTACTTTGATGGCACTAGAGACCCATATGATCATGTGGCAGAATTTAGGCAGGTCTTGAGAGATGAGCAAGTTGATGACCTATTCACACAATACAATGCTTTTGGTCTAACTCTGAAGAACATGGCCCTTACATGGTTTCAACCACTACAATAGAGGCAATGTAAAAACATAGACCAACTGCTAGAAGCCTTCACCATAGAATTTTCAAAGAGTGGCATAAGGGACAACAATTCCTCATTGATTCATAGTTCTAAACAAACACCTCAAGAGACAGTGAGACTTGCAGGATGAAGATTTTGGCAATACCTAGAGAGATGCCCTATGCCCAAGTAACCCACACCCACCAAACAAGTGGCCTTATTCTTAGATGGTTTGTTAAATACCAAATTGAGATCCTATGTGTACCTAAAAACCCCTAGATCCATAGAAGAGTGTGTACACATGTGCATTGATATTGAGGATAACCTAAGGGAGGGATCAGAGCTTTCAAAAATCTACAAAGATTCAGATAGCTCTATTAACCTCAATTCAAATCCATCCACATATATTGAGGAACTTGCAGAGAAGGTAGCTCAGAAGTTAGGAGTCTCTAGCAAACAAATACCGAGATTTGCCCCAGTGAAACAGTGTTACACCTATGGGGGAGACCATATGGTCGTCCAATCATGGCTCAACCCCAAGTGAACCCTAATAGCCAATACTGCACCGTAGAAAGGAGATATACCAACCAGACTACACAAGATTGCCCATATAATAAACAAGCCGCATTAGACAAAATTTTCCTCATCCATATCCAAAACAGGGAAGATACCAAAACCAGTACCCACCACAACAATATGGTAGGTCCCAACAATCCTACCAACCACCCTATCAAGGGCAACAAAGACCTCAACTAGTTTTAGTGCAACAACCTCCACCTCCAGCCAATGTAATCCTAGTGAAATATGCAACTGCCAAAGAAAATCTAAATAGAGCCTTAGTGCTAGTATCATCATTGCTTTCAGAAAGTGACTCAAATGATCAGAGTTTTGACTTGACTCATATCGATAGCCCACAAGCTTACTGTATGCAGTCACCTGAGCATAATGAGTAATACTATTATGAAGGCCCGAGTGAAGCTAGTTGGGAACTAGAATATGCAAATGTCATGTACACAAATCCTAACTCTAGGCCCCAACCTAGACAGATAAGACCCCCATTTCCTAGAGAACCATGCTAACTATGTCAGGGAGATCATCTCATTCATGACTGCCCTATGCATGCACCTACACAACCCTAATCTATGAGAATTCAAGGTATTTTCCCAGATTGTGGGAAGGAGCACCTGTTATGAGATTTTCCTAAGAACCCCACCAATATGCCAAAAATCACTCCTACGAACATCATTGGGTTAGTGGTAGAATCCACAAGAAGTACAATGTCCACTACCCCAGTGCAAGTAGTCATGAGAGCTCAGTCATTTAAGCAAAACCAAGAATTAGACAAGGAAAAGAGTTCTGAGGTTAGTGAGACTGAGAGCCTAACTAAGAAAAGATCAAGAGCTTGGAGGGATAGTTGAGAGAGAATGAAAAGGCAATGGGCAAAGAAGATGAGCAAACTTGAAGAAAGCCTGAGAGAAACAAAAGCCAAGATAATTGAACTCACATCTCAAATGCACTCTCAAACTACCCCACCACCACCGTTCCCATCTCTCTCTAATTCATCACCTTCCAACCCACCTCACACAATCCCACCACCCCTTAGAGTAGGATCAGTCTTAGTAGATCCCACTCCCGAGGACCTAGACATGATGCTTAAAGCGTATCAGGCCAGAATATAAGAAGGGCCAAATGTAACAGATCATGAAAAGTGTTACCCTAGAACTGACCTAGAGCTTGAATGAATAAAGCTTTGTGCTAAGATGGTAGAATTGGCTCAAGCCATGTTTGAGGCCAACCATCTCTTCAATTGCTCTAGCTCAGCTATGACTCAATTGCATTTTCATGACTATTAGATAGACTAGAGAGGCTAATTTCAAAATCGGGAAAGGAAGCCACCTCCTAGAGTAAGGACAAGACAAGAGAAAGAATGAGCATTCCTTCCAAGGAAGCTTATGTGCCTAATTCCACTGAACCAGACACCACTTGTTCAATGAATCGATATTCCCAAGAATGTCTAAGAGAAATTCAAGAAGAGAAATGGGCAAAAGAAAGTGAGAATCCTCCTCCTATTGAACTTGTGGATGACTTACACAACCAATTCCCACAAGACATTCCTTCCATCTATGGGGAATAGGGGGATGCCCAATCAAGTGAACGGTTAGACTTCGAGTCTAATTTTTTGTAGGAATTGCCTCATTTCATAGGCCCATGGGAGGCAAAGTCTACATGTATGAGAGCATCCACAGTCATGGTAAGAAATGAAGATTCAATCATATCTAGGAATACAGAGGTAGTGAAGAACACTAAAGTGCAGTGAAATCTCACTTTAGAAGAGCTACTCAAGGTTAAACCAGATTTGTGGAAACACATAGCTAACCAAGTGCTAGAAGTAGCGGGACCTAGTTCCCAGGTAGGATCTCATAGAATAGTGCCAAAAATATCTTTGGACAAGATAGGAGATATGAGCGAAGGAGAAGAAGGAAAAACCTATCTTCCCATCACTCATCAAGATTACACCACCAAGGCAATTTTGGACTTCGGTCCAGGAGTTGCAATTGCTACCACTTCCCTATGGAGGCATTGGGGCAAGCCAACACTCAAGCCAACAAGAATGAAATTACAGATGGCTGATGGTCACATAGAAAGATCCTTAGGATTGTTAGGAGGGATGACTCTCACTACCTGTGGTGTAGAGTTTGAGCATACCTTTGCCATATGTGACTTCAACAAGAATCAAGCCTTTGGATGATTCTAGGAAGACCATTTCTAAGAGAACTACAAATATTACAAGATTGGGGAACCAATTCCTTGTATTTGCAACACTTAGGTGTCGCAACCAAAGTCAACCTCAAGGATTACTCTCATAGAGACATGCCCCCTATACAGTGGAATCACATCCATAGAACCACAGAGGACACAGAGTCGGTGCATTCCATAGGATCATGATCCTCATGGATGCATGAAGACACTCACTTGTGGATGTGTAAAGTGGTAGAAGAAGAAGAGAAAAGAGAAAATGCTAGAGAGGCAGGTGCAAAGGAAACTCATAGATCAATACGAGACCCAACCTATGCACCTGTAGTATTCCTAGAGGAATTTGAACCTCATGGGTGGGCAGAAATCCTAGCGACAACGGATGTATCCATCAATGAAGAACAATGGACACCACACTATGATGAAGATGGCTGTGACATTTCAGTCTTCACTATAGAACCAATCATGTGTGATTCGGTTCTTGAAGAATCCAAGCCTAGCCCTGATGTACTTGAAGAAGCAAGTGATTTAGATCTAGAATCAATCATTATGGATCCTTTTGGTGCATCAGAAGAAGAATTCTTGTATGAAGTAGAAGCTCACCTTCAAGGACAAGAAGAGTTTACAAATGAACGTGAGATTAGCCACTCAGATAACCATCGAGAGTGAAGACAAGAAAAGGAAAAAGAGAGAAGTCGCACCAGTGGAGGAAGAATCTTTGTTTGAGGACCCTAAAAATTTCAAGAAGTATGAAGTAGAAGATAGGAGAGTCATGATAAGGATGCCTAAATGTGAAGCAAAAATAGGAGAAGCCTATGATAACAAAGAGAAAAATAAGAAAATCATTGTGACCATAAAGGAAGGTCAAGAACAATGCACATACATAGGACATGATTTGACAGAGGAAGAGGAGCAAGAGGTGGTAGACTTGCTACAAGAATATCAAGATGTTTTTGCATGGAGTTACAAGGATTTGAAAGGCGTAGACCCTGACATATGCTCACATACAATTCCCATGATCTCAGATGCCAAGCCCTCTAAGCAGAAGCCATACACATATAATGATAATTATGCTGCCAAGATCAAGGAAGAGATAGATAGATTGGTAGAAGCAGGATTTATATATGAGATTGAGCATACTGAATGGGTATCCCCCATCATAGTGGTGCCCAAAAAGAATGGCACGTTATGAGTTTGCATTAACTTGAAGAAAGTTAACGCAGTCGCTATCAGAGATATTTATCCGCATCCTATCACGGAGCATCTATTGGAAAGAGTAGCAGGCAAGGAAGTATACAGCTTCCTTGATGGATTCTCTGGTGACAATCAAGTGGCAATTGCTCCAAAAGATCAGCATAAGATAGCTTTTGCCACAAAGTGGGGCATATTTTCTTTTTGGATAATGTCATTTGGGCTTACCAATGCACTAGCTACCTTTCAGAGGTTGATGTGCCATGTGTTTAAAGAGTTCTTGAGGAAAAACTTGGAAGTTTATGTTGATGATCTATGTGCTTTCCAACATGAGACAAACACATATACCGGAACTAAGACAAATCTTTGACAAATGTAGAGAATATGAGGTTTGCCTGAACCTAAAAAAGTGTGTTTTCATGTTCAGGCAAGGTAAGATTCTAGGACACATAGTGTCAAAGAATGGCATATCCATATATGAGGATAAAGTTAGAGCTATTTTAGAGCTACCAAGACCAAAGAATATCAAGGAAGTACAAGCTTTCGTGGGGCATTGCGGATATTATCGATGATTCATTCATATGTATGCAATCATTGCAAAGCCTTTGTATTCCCTTTTGACTAACTTCGAATGGACAAAAGAATGTGAAAACTCGTTTAACGAGCTTAAACAACGATTATGTGCAACACCAATCTTTACTACACTAGATTGGAATGAGCGATTCCATGTTCATGTGGATGCATCAAATTCTGCTATTGGATGTGTACTAGCTCAACCTACCGATGAAGGTAATATAGATCTTCCAAATACCTACACCAGTAGACAATTGAATGTGGATGAACAAAATTATACTACTACTGAAAGAGAAGGTTTAGGCATGGTATATGCGGTTCAAAAATTTTAGACATTATTTACTTGCAAATAAGTTTAAATTTTTCATAGACCATCAAGCATTACTCTATCTAGTGAACAAATCCTGCAATACAGACAGATTAGTAAGATGGTTCGTTTTACTAATGGAATATGATTTTGAAGTTGTGGTTAAGAAAGGTAGGACTCACCTTAGGCTGGGGAACCTTTCTAGGCTAACTTCAGGGGAGTCCCCTCAAGGAGTATCTAATGAATTTCGTGATGCCTATTTGTTCAATCTAGAAGTAGTGCTTGAGTGGGCCAAAACTATAGTGCCTATTTTAACATTTGGACCCAAACATCTTGTAGTGAGAGCAAGAGATAAAGAAGTTGTGAGAAAAACACCACATAATGGTAGGTAGTGTGTATAAGCACACTAACCAAGGCATATTAGCCTACTTTGTAGAGGAAGATGAGCATGCAAAGTAGTTACAAAGAGCACATGTTGGTGCACTACAACAACATCACTCTAAACATCGAACCTTACAGACCTTGCAAAGGTTAGGGCTATATTGGCCAACAATGGAAAGAGATGTCCATCAGTTGTGCAAGGAATGTCGAGTCTATTGTATTAGACCACTTGTGGAGCATGCTGCACTGTACCAAGTTTCTATAATACCAGATTGGAGTGAACCATTAGTAGCCTTTCTGAGGACAAAAGCATTCCATCAAGAAATGACCCTGGCTAGACAAAGGAGCTTAGAACAAGAAGCAATAGACTATGCTATCATTGGAGGTAATCTATATAGACGAGGAAAAGACAGATATCTTAGATCAGTCCATGAGAGCGAATATCTCAAGATCTTGGAGATTGCTCACCAAGGTGTGGTAGGAGGACACTTTGGACCACACCGTGTGATTACGACAATTCTATTTAGAGTTCTTTAGTGGCCAACACTTCACATGGATGCAGGCAAGGAAGTTTATAGCTTTCTTGATGGATTTTCGGGTTATAAGCAAGAAGCAATTGCCCCAGAAGATCAACACAAAACGGCTTTCACCACAGAGTGGGGAATCTTTGCATTTTGGGTGATGCCATTTGGTCTCACCAATGCACCTACAACATTCCAAAGGCTCATGTGTCATGTCTTCAAAGAGTTCTTACGAAAGAACTTAGAAGTATATGTGGATGATTTATGTGCTCATTCCCAAGTAAGAAGATACCACATCCCTGAGCTCAAACAAATCTTCAACAAGTGTAGAGAATATCGAGTGTGTCTGAACCCAGAGAAGTGTGTGTTCATGGTACGACAAGGTAAAATCTTAGGTCACATTGTTTCTAAAATTGGAATATCAACAGATGAGGACAAAGTAAGAGCCATAGCAGAGTTGCCAAGGCCAAGGAACGTTAAAAAGGTGCAAGTCTTCATGGGTCATTGTGGATCTTACCGTAGGTTTATCCATATGTTTGCCATCATTGCTAAACCTCTTTATGGGTTGTTGATAAATTTTGAGTGGAACGATGAATGCGAGAATTCATTCAATGAGCTGAAGAGACGATTGTGTACAACACCAATACTGACCACTCCTGATTGGAGCAAACCCTTCCATGTCCATGTAGATGCTTCCAATCATGCAATAGGATGTGTGCTAGCACAACCCAAAGGTGAAGGAAATCTAGATTTACCCATCGCATATGCTAGCAGACAGTTGAACGCAGCTGAACGAAATTATACCACAACGAAAAGAGAAGGTCTCGGCATCGTATATGCTGTGAAGAAGTTTAGACACTATCTATTGGCCAACAAGTTCAAGTTTTCCATTGATCATCAAGCTCTACTATATTTGGTCAATAAACCTTGCAATACAAGACGCTTAGTAAGATGGTTCCTCTTACTAATGGAATACGATTTTGAAGTGGTTGTCAGGAAAGGTAGAACCCATCTCAGGGCAGATCACTTGTCTTGCATAACTTCAAGAGAGTCACCGCAAGGCGTGTCGGATGAACTGCCTGACGCTTATTTATTCAATTTAGAAGTTGCTCCTAAATGGGCAAACAAGTTAGTACCTGTCCTAACCTTCGGACCCGCAAATAAGAATGTAAAAACAAACAAAGAAGAAATTGTAAAATCACAAAAATATCAAATATTGGCAAGAAGTATGTACAAACAAGATATAGAGGATGTACTAGCTGGTTGTGTTGAGGACGATGAACATCCTAGTTGGTTGCAACAAGCCCATGAAGGATTGCTAGGAAATCACTACTCTAAACAATGAACATTCCAGAACCTAAAACGTTTAGGAGTGTATTGGCCTAGCATGGACAAAGAAATACATGAGTGGATTAAGAATTGTCCAGTATGCCAGAAGAGACCCCTAGTGGAGCATGCCACTCTTTATCACGTGTCAATAATTCCAGATTCGAGTGCTCCATTGGTCGAATTTATGAGATCGCGAACACTACCCAACGAAGCTAGTCTAGCAAGAAGACGAAGCATGGAGCAAGAGGCACAAGACTATGCCTTAATAGGGGATAACCTATATCGAAGAGGCAAGGATGGTTACCTAAGACTATGCGTTCATGAATCAGACTATTTGAAAGTCTTAGAAACTGCACACAGCAGTGTGTGTTTACATGATATGGTTTGCCAATAGAATTGGTGACTGATCGTGGCACCCACTTCTTTGTTGGAGGATAAACACTCCTATGTGCACAACAAAAGCAAATGAACCCTCCTAGGATCCTGAAATTTTTTCAGACATAGGTTCTGTATTTTCTGAGTTTCTCTGAGTATATGCACAGACTGAAAATGAAATTTTGCAGGCATAAACTAGACTTTAAGATCTTTCAAATGAGAGTAAAATCACTCCATTTGGATATTGGATGATGCCTCAACCAGCTATAACAAAACAGATAACTTGATCTCTTCACAGAGTATGAGCTAACTGGACAGACACTGTTCTGGACATTTCTCTGCACATGTGCAGGCACTGAACCTGAGACTTATACCAGACAAAGTAGAACTTATAAGCTTTCCAACAAGACAAAAATCATTGCAAATGGATTCCGGATGGAGAAACAACAATTACAAGACCGGGGGGTCTGCCAAAAACATCTAGATAGATAGTGTGTAAAAGTGAAATTTCTGCAAAATATGCAGAGAACAGCTAGTAGGGGGTGTGCTTAAGCAAGGGGGCAGCTTGGGCACGTATTTCCACGACTCTAAGTCATAATACAACTCATTAGAGGTTTTAAAGACCACCTACTAACCTCTTTAACCAATCAAAAACATATACATGTCAAAAGTGAGGTCCAATCACATCAAGAGGTGAGCTAAATCTTCTCTAATCAAATTCTTTCCATTATGGGCATGATTTGATGCCTCCAACTCGTGGAAATCAGCCTCCTTTGATTGTGGATGATGTGGAAGGTTCAATTTGGGGCATGTTCCCACACTCTTGAGCTTGAAAAACTTTCAACACTCCCCCTCAAGCTCAAGTCTTTTCCTTTGTTGCTTCAGCCTATGTCTCTTATGTTGATAGCTTCCTTGAATCCTCCAAGCTTTGTACCTTCAAGAAACTTTGTCATCATGTCTGCAACCTGCATTTTAGTGTTCACATACCTTATATCTAGCTCTTTTGCCATCACCTTTTCTCTAACGAAGTGGTAATGAACCTCTATGTGCTTGCTCCTTGCATGAAACATGGGATTGTTAGCTAGATAGATGCTTGAAATGTTGTCTCCATAAAGAGGAAACTCCTGCACTTCCACTTCCAAGTCCTTAAGTAGCTTCTTAAGCCATAATAGCTCACATGTAGCCAATGCTAAACCTCTGTACTCAGCCTCTGTGGATGAAAGAGCAACAGTGGGTTGCTTCTTAGAGCTCCAAGAGATCACTTTTGTACCTATCATGAAAACATAACCCGATGTATCCTTCGATCATCCTTGCTACCTGCCCAATCAGCATCACTATATCCTTTGACACTTAGATCAGCATCATATGAGTAAAATAGACCTTGGTTGATGGTGTGCTTGATGTAACGAAGCACCTTTCTTGCCGCCATAAGATGATCATGAGTAGGTGCATGCAAAAATTGAGAGAAAACACCTACTACATATGCAAGATCAGGTCTAGTGAATGTAGCATAAATTAATGAACCAATTATGCTTCTATATAGTGTAATATCTTGTATAGCCTCTCCTTGACCTGCAACCAACTTTGTATTGGGCTCCATGGGCTGAGAAAGTGGCTTACAACCACTCATACCAAACCTGTATAGCACATCCAACAAGTATTTTCTTTGAATCAAGAAGATGCCATTGTGTGCATAGATTACCTCTATTCCCAAGAAGTATTTTAGTGTTCCAAGATCAGATATCTTGAACTCCTTTCCTAGCTTTGATTTGATATCTTTAATACCTGCAATATCACTTCCTGTGATGATCAAATCGTCCACATAGATGCATATATATACCGTCTTGTCTCCTTGCTTCTTCATGTAAAGTGATGGATCTGCAACACTTTCTTTGTATCCACAACTTGATAAATAATCCACTAGCCTCTGATTCTAGGCCCTTGGGGCTTGCTTTAGTCCATATAGTGCTTTCCTTAGCTTGCAAACATGATTTGGGTACCTCATACTAGCAAATCCTTGAGGTTGGCTCATGTAGACTACTTCTTCAAGCTCTCCATTGAGGAAGGCATTCTTCACATCCAACTGATATAAGCTCCATTTCCTTGATGTGGCCACTGCAATCAAAGTCCTAATTGTTGGCATCTTGGCTACGGGGCTGAAAGTTTCATCATAATCTATCCCGTAGCTTTGGGAGAAGCCTTTCGCCACCAACCTTGCTTTGTACCTAGCAATGGAACCATCTGAATTTCTTTTAATTTTGTAAACCCACTTATTACCTATCACCTTCATGCCTTCTTGAGCTGGTACCAAGCTCCAAGTATGGTTCTCATCAAGTGCTTTGAGCTCTTCCTTCATTGCCTCTTGCCATTCCTTGCAATCCTTAGCTTCTTCATAACTAGTTGGTTCTTTGTCCTTGATTACCTGAGTCATGTATGCATAATGCTTTGCAATGAAATTATCATATGTTAACCTTTGTACTGGATATCTTACTCTTGAAGACCTTCTTTCACTTCCTTTAGGTGTGGTTGCCATCTTCTTTCTTTGTTTGGCCACTCCTGGAGTTTGAACTTCTTCTATCTCTTCATCTTCCAACATGCTCTCGTCCACATAGCTTCCTTCTTCAACTGAAATCTTCTCTTTGCCTTTGACTTTGCTTTCTTCAGAGCTGGTCTCTCTTTCCCTAAGCCTTCCACTCCATGGTGAGGGTGTCCTTGTGTTGCATGAGTTGCTTGGACCACTCAAATCCATGCTTTGTTGAACTCTATCATCATTCTTCAAATCTGTCTCACCTATGTCTTCAACCTGCAATGGACTTGTGCATGCATCCCAAGGCTTCAACTCATCAAAGATAACATCCCTACTTACCTTCAGCTCCTTGGTGATGGGATTATAGCATTTATACCCCTTTTGTTCCATAGAATATCCCAAAAAATACACCTTTCAGATTTGGCATCTAACTTTGACCTCAACTCTTGAGGTACATGTACATAGCATATACAACCAAAGATTCTAAGATGTGAAATGCAGGGTTTTCTTCCACTCCATGCTTCCTCAGGGGTTAGATGATGTATACCTAATGTAGGACATCTATTCATGATGTATGTGGCTGTATATGTAGCCTCTCCCCAATAACAATGCGGCATATTCATTTCATTGAGCATACACCTTGCTACCTCTGCTATGTGTCTGTTCTTTCTCTCTGCTACCCCATTTTGTTGATGGGTATACCTGCATGTAAATTGTCTTTTGATGCCATTGACCTGCAAAAATTCAGAAAATTCATGGGAGAAGTACTCTCCCCCTCCATCGGATCTCAAAGTTTTGATAAACTTTCCAGATTCCTTCTCCACCTATGCTTTGAATTTCTTGAAGTAGTGGAACACATCTGATTTGTTTCTAATGCAATACAACCACACTTTCCTTGAAAAGTCATCAATGAAGGTTACAAAATACCTATTTCCAGCAAGGGATGCTTCTCTTGTTGGACCCCAAACATCCGTGTGAATGAGGTCTAAAACATTTGCACTTACATAGGTACTCTTCTTGAAGGGCAGCCTTGATTGTTTTCCTTGTTGGCAAGCTACACAAATTTCATGCAACATTTTAGATGTAAAATTTGGTAGGCCTCTTACCAAGCTCCTCCTTTGCATGTCCTTGAGCTTTTGTAGGTTGATGTGACCTATTCGTTTATGCCATAGATCCAAATCTGCTATCCTCTTGTCTCCATATGTGACATACATTGAATGGTGTGGCTGATTTATGTCCATTGTGAACATTCTCCCTTGCTTTTTTCCTTTTGCTATGAGCTTGAAACCTGCCCTTGGATCCTCAACAAAACATCCTCTTTCATTGAACCTAACTTGATAGCCTTTTTCTACCATTTGGCCTACCGAAATCAAGTTTTTGGTAATAGTAGGGACATGTAATACCTCTGATAAGCACTTTGCTCTTTGATTTCCTTCCAAACTGATATCTCCCACATGTTGAATGATATGCTCTGAGTTATCACCTGTTTCCACATGCCCTTGATGCTTTGGGACCTGCAAATTACTAAAAAACTCCTTTCGACATGACATATGATTGCTACATCCACTGTCTACATACCATACATCTTCACTAGCTTGAGTTGTATCTTCACCATACCTCATGGCAAGTAAATAATCATTCCCTTGGCTGGATGATGTGTTTGCATAATTACCTTGCCCTCTATAATTGTTGTTGTTGCTTTGATTCCCTTGTCTTTGAGCTCTATGATAGCATTCATTTGCAAAATGACCGGGCTTACCGCATACAAAGCATCCATTTGAAGTGGCTTGTCCTCTTCCACCAAATCTTGCACCTCTTCCTCTATTTGTGGCTCTTCCACCTCTTTGACCTGCATTTTCTTGTTGTCCTTGACCTCCTTGGTTGCTTTGATATCTTCCTCTTCCTCTTGTAGCACCTCGGTTGTGTCTTCCTCTTCCTCTACCTGCATACAACAATTGCCCTTGGCTATCCTTGGCGTTATGAACACCAAGGTTCATCTCCTCTGTCACCATGAGAGTGATTAGTTGATCAAAATCAGGAAGAGAGTCCCTTACATACACTGAAGTTGTGAAAGCCCTCCATTTTTCATCATCCCTAAGTCCATTTAGGGTGTGGGCGACAAGATCCTCATCATCTAGGGCACAACCGATTGACCCTAGTGCATCTGCAAGCTCTTTAACCTTTAATATGTAATCATTAGCACCTTGAGAGGGGCTTTTCCTAAGATTATTTAGCTCATTCTTGAGCTGAATTTTTCTAGCTTTTGTGGAGGTTGAATACAATCTCTCCAAGCACTCCCACACCTTCTTCGATGTATCCAAATCTTGAATATGCCCTACCATAGAGTTGCTAATATGCTGAGATAAAATGAAAATGACCCTTTTGTCCCTTTCATCCCACTCTCTTACTGCTCTTCTCTGGTCATTGGTTGGATTTACCTCATCTATGTAGGGTTTTGGCTCTCCACCACTCACAAGTCCCCACAAACCTTTCCCCATAAAAAAATTGCTTATTCTAAATCGCCACGGTTGGTAGTTTCCTTTTTCGAGCTTCTCAATCTGAGCATTGAGATCAGCCATGGTGCCTCCTAACTCTTTTGAACCTCCCCCTTGATGCAATGAAGTTGAAAAGGATGGCTTTTACCTCAAAAAATAGAGCTACTCCTCTTGATGAAGCTTCGTCTTTGATTTGATGATGTATTTGCTTCCCCTTGTTGTTGACGTGCCCGTTCTTTGCTTCCTTCCTTCAAACTTTGATGAAGTCTTTACTTCACTTCAGTAGCTCCTTCTTCTCTCTTTGATACTCCACTTATAGCTCTGATACCACTGTTGGAGGATAAACACTCCTATGTGCACAACAAAAGCAAATGAACCCTCCTAGGATCCTAAAATTTTTCAGACATAGGTTCTGTATTTTCTGAGTTTCTCTGAGTATATGCAGAGACTGAAAATGAAATTTTGCAGGCATAAACTAGACTTTAAGAGATTTCAAATGAGAGTAAAATCACTCCATTTGGATATTGGATGATGCCTCAACCAGCTGCAACAAAACAGATAACTTGATCTCTTCACAGAGTATGAGCTAACTGGACAGACGCTGTTCTGGACATTTCTCTGCACATGTGCAGGCACTGAATCTGAGACTTATACCAGACAAAGTAGAACTTATAAGCTTTCCAACAAGACAAAAATCATTGCAAATGGATTCCGGATGAAGGAGAAACAACAATTACAAGACCGGGGGGTCTGCCAAAAACATCTAGATAGATAGAGTGTGTAAAAGTGAAATTTCTGCAAAATATGCAGAGAACAGCTAGTAGGGGGTGTGCTTAAGCAAGGGGGCAGCTTGGGCACGTATTTCCACGAATCTAAGTCATAATACAACTCATTAGAGGTTTTAAAGACCACCTACTAACCTCTTTAACCAATCAAAAACATATACATGTCAAAAGTGAGGTCCAATCACATCAAGAGGTGAGCTAAATCTTCTCTAATCAAATTCTTTCCATTATGGGCATGATTTAATGCCTCCAACTCGTGGAAATCAGCCTCCTTTGATTGTGGATGATGTGGAAGGTTCAATTTGGGGCATGTTCCCACACTCTTGAGCTTGAAAAACTTTCAACATTCTTGAATGAGGTCATTGAGCACTTGTTACAAGAATTCATGGTTATTATTAATGGCTTTCGGGAATCAATCAATTACTAGGTTCTTGGGATGGTCAGGGGTCTGTATTATAGAGGCCCTATAATTATTTTCCCAGAAAAAACATTCACTATGTAGAGTTACTCGTCACTTTACTCTGACTATCCACCAACAAACTTGTAATTAACAATTTCACCACCAAACTTCTAACAACATACGGAATACGTCACCGCAAAAAATTATTAAAATCATTAATGCAGAATAACATTGTTTCTCCACCAGTGATTGACGTGCAACCACAATTAAACTTATATCCTCATCAACAAAGTGTTACATAGACAAAATAACCAAAATGACTTAATACTTGTGAAGAGATGGATAGGTATGTGCTTGAAGATGAAGAGGTGTTGCAAAATCCTTGATCTACACCAGCCAAATGAACTCCAGGAGTATATGGTGGGCCCTTTTAGCTTGCCAATGGATGTATTAGACACCCTATGTACCTTGGAAGATCACTCTCAAAAAGATAGATCAAAACAGATAAGTTGGAGTTAGCTCAGAGGTGAAAACTTGCTATTCTTGGTTCATACACCTGTCCAGTGTTTTACATAATTCTCTGAGCACAGCAGCAATTAGCTTAATTCCTCTTGGGTAAGTCTAGGCAACTTAAAGAGCTAACTTTTAAGAGTAATCTCATAAAAAATAATGAACCACACACTGAGAATGAGTTTTAACAAGTGATGACATCATCTCGATTTTCACGGGCTGCTATAGAAATAGACCAGTGAGCAGAAAAATCAACATAACTCAAAATATAGAAATCCAATGATTACGAAAATTTGTATGGTTATAGTAAACAGTAAGCTAATTCCAACAAGCTTTAAATCACTGAATTTGGATAAGTAACCACTGAGAAATGGCTCTGACAAGATGAGTGAAAAAGTCGGGTACCTGACAGAGAAGTGAAGATGAACAGACCCTGTTGACTTCAAATGAACATAACTGAAGATTGCAACATCCAAATGACATGAAAATTTGTGAGCATATAGTAGACTTATAGAGCTAACTTTACCAAGTTAAATCACTGAAAATGATGCACCAAACTTAGAGAAAACATCTCTGCAAGATGACTGAGAAAAACTGAGAGTAATGGCAGTGAGTAGTACACTTCACAAGAACATGGAAAGATGAACTCAAATAATCATGAAAATGAAAGTATATTGCTTGTACAATACAATGACTTACTGATACATATGTGTGCCTTGTAATCACACCTTGATATGGCATAAATCTCAGCTCTTGGAAATCTTCACATAGGTCTTTCTAACCACGACTAAAACTGCCATCTATTTATAGTTGAGTTTGGGAGGCTAACTTCCCTCAATCACTCTCCAATCAATCAATGATTGATTTGATTCTCTACCTACCACAAATCACGAATTCATGGCTCCTCTTTCCATTCTTGATAAAGTGGACTCAACCACTTAAGATTCTCTTACTTTTACATTAAGTAAACTCTTCAAAAGTTACAAGAGGTAGTTCACAAGTGAACTTTACATAGTCTTCTTTTTAAAGCTTCTTCTAAGACTTTGTGAGACTCAAGCCAATACTTAGGCTTGTCATAGACTTGCTCCAATAGCTCCCCCTCAAGCCAAGTATGCTTGAGGTCTTCAATCTTCCAAGATTACCTGCAAACCAATCATAGCCTTGAATTTGCAAAGCTTTGTACCATCCAATGCTTTGGTTAGAATATCTGCACATTGTTGATAAGTGGACACATATGATATTTGAATCTCTTTGCTTAGAACCTTCTCTCGTACATAGTGATAATGAACTTCAATATGTTTAGTCCTTGCATGAAAAATAGGATTAGCAGCCAAATGAATAGAACTCATATTGTCACCAAAAATAGTTGGAGTTCCAAACTCCAATCCAAGATCTTTGAATAATGTCTTCATCCACATAGCTTCTTGTGTAGCTATGGCAAGACCTCTATATTCAGCTTCAGTAGAAGAGAGAGCAACTGTGGGTTGCTTCTTGGATGACCATGAAATAAGCTTTGAACCTGCAAAGGTAAGATAACCTGAAGTGCTCCTTCTATCTTCCTTGGAGCCAGCCCAATCTGCATCAGAAAATAGCTTCAAACCTAAATCAGATACATAAGGATAATAAAGTCCTTCATTTATGGTTCCTTTGAGATACTTGAGAATCCTTTTGGCAGCATCCATATGTGGTTTCCTTGGTGTGTGCATAAATTGACTTAGCACACTCACACTGTAACATATATCTACTCTTGTCAATGTGGCCTAGTTGAGACTACCCACTAGACTTTGATATGATGTGATGTCCTCTATGAGTTCACCTTCATGTGAGCTCAATTTGTGATTGACCTCCATTGGAGTACCTGCAATCTTACAATCTTGCATCTTGAGTTTTGCCAACATGTCCTTAATGTACTTTCTTTGAGTGAGAAACAAACCATGATCTTTGTAGACAACTTCCAAACCTAGGAAGTAGGTAAGTGAACCCAAATCACTTATCTTGAACTCTTCTCTCATCTGATCTTTGATCTTCTTCATACCATCTGCATCATTTCCTGTCAATATAATATCATCTACATATACACATAGGTAGATGACCTCAGAATTACTCTTTTTAATAAAGAGTGAAGGATCTGCCTTGCTTGGTTGAAAGCCTTTGTCCTGCAAGAATGAAACAAGCCTGAAATTCCAAGCTCTTGGAGCTTGCTTGAGACCATACAATGCTTTGTTAAGTTTACACACATAATCAGGATAAACTTGATTCTCAAAACCAGGTGGTTGTGCCATATATACCTCTTCTGTTATCCAACCATTCAAAAATGCATTCTTTACATCTAGTTGAAGTATCTTCCAATTCTTGGAAGAGGCAATACTAAGCAAAACCCTAATAGTAGGCATCTTTGCCACAGGAGAGAAGGTCTCCTCATAATCAATTCCCTGAGTTTGTGCAAAGCCTTTTGCTACAAGCCTTGCCTTATACCTGTTAATGGAACCATCAGAATTCTTCTTGAGTTTATAGACCCATCTTAAGCCTATTACCTTCATGGATGAAGTCTTGGGCACCAAATCCCAAGTGTTGTTTTCCTCAAGTGCTTCAATCTCTTCCTTCATTGCATGCTTCCATTCTGTTTTTGCTTTGGCCTCTTCAAATGATGATGGCTCCTCTTGGTTTATGTCCTGTGCTATGTAGATAGAATGTTTAGTTACTGATGAGGTGTCAAACCCATACCTTTCTGGTTTTTTCTTTTCCCTCATAGATCTTCTTAGGCCATGATGTGATGATTCTGCCTCATGTCCAAGTTCCTACAATTTTGCTTTACCTTTAGACTTCCATGCTTTGATCTTTTCCATATGAGATTCTTCATCATCCTCCGAGGTCTCTTGTTCTTCAATCTTTGGTTGTTCTCTACCAAGCTTTGGAAAATCTTCTTCAAGATTATATGGTAAATTGACCTTCCTGCATGAATCTTCATACCATGAATTGTTCTCATCAAAAACTACATCTCTGCTTACCAAGAATCCTTTGTTGGTAGGGTTGTATAACCTGTAGCCCTTTTGATTGTTGTCATATCCAGTAAATACACACCTTTCTGCCTTTGGATCCATCTTGCCTCTAACCTGTGAAGGAACATGAGCAAAAGCAATACATCCAAAAATTTTACAATGATCTAAGCTTGATCTTCTTCCATTCCAAGCCTCATATGGAGTCATCCCATTAAGGGATTTTGAAGGCAACCTGTTAATCAAGTAAGTGGCTGTAGATATAGCCTCAGCCCATAAGTAATTAGGTAAATGCTTCTCATTTAACATAGACCTTGCAACTTCAACAATTGTCCTATTCCTCCTTTCTGCCACTCCATTTTGCTCAGGAGTGTACCTTGTAGTTACCTCTCTTTTGATTCCTCTTTCTTGAAGAAAAGAATCAAAATCATGGGAGAAGTATTCTCCCCCTCCATCTGACCTTAGCCTTTTTAGTGATTTACCTGTTTGATTCTCCACAAGAGCCAAATATCTTTTGAAACATGAAAAAACTTCATCTTTGTGTTTCATAAAGAATAGGATAGTCCATCTGCTGCAATCATCAATAAAGGAAACATAATACCTTGATCCAGATATTGAAGCTTCCTTGCTAGGTCCCCATACATCTGTATGAACCAACTTCAAGAGATCTCCATGCATATAACCTTTCTTCATGAATGGTAACCTGTGAGACTTTCCAAATTGACATGCACTACACTTATAAATCATATGTTGTTTTGACAAATTAGGAAGTCCAAGTACACTTTGGTCCCTGCAGATTTGCTTTAATGACCTTTCACCAATATGTGCTAACCTTTTGTGCCATACTTCCAATTCTGTGAGTGTCTGACTACCATAATTAAAGAGAGCAATGTTTCTAGTGTCCTGTAATTCAAATGTGAACAATCTACCT
Organism: Ceratopteris richardii; assembly: GCA_020310875.1. NCBI lineage: Eukaryota > Viridiplantae > Streptophyta > Polypodiopsida > Polypodiales > Pteridaceae > Ceratopteris > Ceratopteris richardii. Next base: position 91,467,345 of record CM035435.1, on the reverse strand, counting down.
GTCTTTTCACCTTTTGCAATTCTTCTGAATCCTTGACTTGGATCTTCAACAAATGCTCCTGCTTTTGTGAACCTGACTTGCAACCCTTTCTCTACTATCTGCCCAACACTTATCAAATTCTTTGTAATGGTAGGGACATAGAGTACCTTACTGAGTAGGTTGATGTTTCCATCAGGTGCTTTGACATTGCCTATTTTCTCCACAGGAGGTTTTGTATCATCTCCTGTTTGTACCTCATGCTTATTCCTTGGATCTTCTAAATTTGATAGGAGTGCCACATTTCCTGCCACATGATTTGAACAACCTGAATCTATGTAGAAAATATGCTCATCAGATTTACCTTGTGGCATAGCCATGTCCATGATCAATAATGAATCCTCTTTGTTTGAGTCTTCTGTGTAGTTATTGTAGTCTCTCCTTCCTTTGTAGCCTCCTTGATAGTTTGAATGATGGTAGTTGTTGTAGTTGCCATGGTAGTTGTTGAACCTTCCTCTTGAGTAGCCATAACTTCCTCTATTGTATCCTCTGCCTCTTTGATTCCTGGAATTCCTAAAGCAATTTTCAGTTGTATGATTAGTTAATCCACAAATAGAACATGAGTTGGAGTCTTGGGATCTCCCCCTGCCTTGTCTACCTCCTCTTCCTCTACCTCTGCCATGTCTTCCTCTACCTGCATAGTTAGCTTGATATGTACCTGCTTCATCATCCACTTTCTTTGCCTTTCCTTTGTTATCTTTAGACTTGCTTTTATCCGTGTATAAAGCTGAAGATTGATTACCTTTAGAGCTTTCTCCATTTTTTATAAGCTTTGCCTCTTGAGTAAGTAGTTGTCCAATGAGTGTGTTGAAATCAGGTACATGCATGTCCATGTTCAAATCCATAGCTGTGGTGAATGCTTCCCACTTATCATCTACCTTCAAGCCATTGATGACCTGCCTTACAATTTGCTTTTCATCTATTACCTCTCCAATGCTTCCCAACTGATCCGCTATGTCCTTGAGCTTTGTGACAAAATCAGTCACATTTTGTTTGGGAGCCTTCTTGAGAGTTGTGAAATCCAGCCATAGTTGATGCTTCCTAGCTTTGGTACTTGAAGAAAAGAAAGCTTCAAGTGCATCCCACACTTCCTGAGATGTCTTACAACTTCTAATGTGAGGCAACAAAAAATCTGAGATAGAGTTGAGGAGATAAGACCTCGCAAGTGCATCCTTGGAGCACCATGTGCTCAATCTTTCTTGCTCTTCTTGTGTTGGTTGACTTTTGTTCCTGAAACTTGGCATAACTTCATCTCCAGCCACATAACCATATAAAGTTCTACCTTGGAGATAAGCTTCCATCCTTAATGACCAAGCTGAGTAATTACCTCTATCCAATTTGTCAAATGATGAAGGAAATCCATCTGCCATGTTGTCCAACCTTGCTCTGATACCACTGTGAAGAGATGGATAGGTATGTGCTTGAAGATGAAGAGGTGTTGCAAAATCCTTGATCTACACCAGCCAAATGAACTCCAGGAGTATATGGTGGGCCCTTTTAGCTTTCCAATGGATGTATTAGACACCCTATGTACCTTGGAAGATCACTCTCAAAAAGATAGATCAAAACAGATAAGTTGGAGTTAGCTCAGAGGTGAAAACTTGCTATTCTTGGTTCATACACCTGTATAGTGTTTCACATAATTCTCTGAGCATAGCAGCAATTAGCTTAATTCCTCTTGGGTAAGTCTAGGCAACTTAAAGAGCTAATTTTCAAGAGTAATCTCATCAAAAATAATGAACCACACACTGAGAATGAGTTTTAACAAGTGATGACATCATCCCGATTTTCACGGGCTGCTATAGAAATAGACCAATGAGCAGAAAAATCAACATAACTCAAAATGTAGAAATCCAATGATTATGAAAATTTGTATGGTTATAGTAAACAGTAAGTTAAATCCAACAAGCTTTAAGTCACTGAGTTTGGATAAGTAACCACTGAGAAATGGCTCTGACAAGATGAGTGAAAAAGTCGGGTACCTGACAGAAAAGTGAAGATGAACAGACCCTGTTGACTTCAAATGAACATAAATGAAGATTGCAACATCCAAATGACATGAAAATTTGTGAGAATATAGTAGACTTATAGAGCTAACTTTACCAAGTTAAATCACTGAAAATGCTGCACCAAGATCAGAGTAAACATCTCTGCAAGCTGACTGAGAAAAACTGAGAGTAATGGCAGTGAGTAGTACACTTCACAAGAACATGGAAAGATGAACTCAAATAATCATGAAAATGAAAGTATATTGCTTGTACAATACAATGACTTACTGATACATATGTGTGCCTTGTAATCACACCTTGATATGGCATAAAGCTCAGCTCTTGGAGGTCTTCACATAGGTCTTTCTAACCACGACTAAAACTGCCATCTATTTATAGTTGAGTTTGGGAGGCTAACTTCCCTCAATCACTCTCCAATCAATCAATGATTGATTTGATTCTCTACCTACCACAAATCACGAATTTGTGGCTCCTCTTTCCATTCTTGATCAAGTGGACTCAACCACTTAAGATTCTCTTACTTTACATTAAGTAAACTCTTCAAAAGTTACAAGAGGTAGTTCACAAGTGAACTTTACATAGTCTTCTTTTTAAAGCTTCTTCTAAGACTTTGTGAGACTCAAGCCAATACTTAGGCTTGTCATAGACTTGCTCCAACAATACTCATAACAATAAGAGATCAATACACCAGTTTAAGTAAAACTTGCGCTAAAACGACCCACAGGTGCACCGCACAGACCCAGAGTTTGGCATCTGCTCTCCTGCGTATCTGCTTCCCGCACTTTTTCCATTATCAAAAAGTTACAAGTGTTACGCTACATCCTTTCGATGTGCATCCTTTCCAATTACATTTTCTAGTAATTATAATTACATTCCGGTGGCCTAACACTAGCAGGCACGGTGGACTGGAACCCAGAATTGGTTAACTACAAAAAAATAGCTAAGAATCATCGACAATGCCTTGAAATATACATGGTGCAAGCTAATTTGAAAGTGCACAAAATTTTTTGCTTTAGTGAATCTAACATCTCCTAGAGAACATGTCATTCTATCAGATGAGCATCTATGCATACTAAACTAGAAGCAATGACTTGAGATAGCAAAACTTCACTTTGGCTTTGTAAGAAGGCTTCTTGTAGATAGAAGTCATTTGCTATGGTGGTGTCTCTGTGTAATTTGGCATCAGCAATCTCTGCATCTATTCGGGAAAGTTGATCCTACTAAATACCTAATTGCTTTTCGTGGTGGTCCAACTCTTGCTGCTGAAACTGCATTGTCCTAAAAAAGTCTTGGCACTCCTTCTGAATCGCTTCAATTTCTTTCTTTAACTTAATTGTGCGACCTATTTCTGCATCGAGCACTTGATCTTTTTGGAACTGTTCTTCTCTAACTTGTCTAAGCTCTATTTCACCTTGTAATGCTTTGTCAGATAGTGAATTATAGGCCTAATCAATTTCTACAAATCTGGTGTGAGTATTGGCCAACTCACAACCTACAGTTGTCATAGCATCATCTTTATCAGTCAGTGCTTGCTTGAGAAGAGCAATCTTTGCATCTTTAGCTTTGATAACATCATCCTTAGCTTTAACCTGTTCTTGTAATAAACATTCAGTTGCTTGAGCCACCAAGATCTCTTCCTGTAGTGGAGCGATATTTGCCTCTAACACATCAACCTTGATTGATATTCAGTGCACAAGGACTTTTGAGCATCATGCAATTGAGCGGGGAGTTGCTTGGATAATTGAAGAAGGAAGTCATCGATCTGGGCTAATTGCAAAAATGCATCCGGTACTAAAAAATTCGATAACGGGAGAGAAGGTTTTACAGAAACCATAGAAGAAGAGGAAGGGGGGGAATAATTAGGTGAAAAGGGTATAGGGCAAGAGTGGGAGACTTCCACCGAGTGATTAGGGGAGGAAGGGCATACCGGGTAACTAGGGGGTAAGGGTGCCCGAGAAGTTGAAGGAGGAGGGGTTACATGATTCGTTGTAGTGTTACCATCAGGCATGGACTTCGGTGGAGATGGAGGTGCAGTGAAATCAACTTTGTCAAGTTGGGTTTTGTGGTGGAAAAGGGATTCAGCTATCACTTCCTGTGTAGTTTGATGAGTGGTGTCAACAATTGTATCCTTTGGCGTTGTGTTAGTAATGATCTCCTATTGCTTGTCGACCGCTACGGTGTGATGAACATATTCCATAACAGTGTCGTCAATGGTTTTTTCCTTAGCCGAGGGTGGGGTGGAAGACGCAAGCAAGGATAAAGCTATGTCCTGAAGGATTACCTTACTGGAAGATGCATGAACTTGGCTTTGAGAAGGGCTGACCTTCCTGCGTTTCTCCCAAAAAAATTGGAAAAGGTCTTTATTATCATCATCACATCCCATCACCTGCTCAGACTCCTCGCGTAACAACAGATTACCCGTCGGAGGGTTCGAAACAGGGTTCACGATTGGGAGGAGGAACAATAGAAGGTGAGGTAGACAGGTGCGAGGGCATTCACCTTTGGATAACTGATGCATGATGGTTTGAGACTCACGATGGATGTGCTGAAAAAAGAATAATGCCCAATTGATAGGTTCACGGGTGGCAACATCGATTAGAGAATAGAAGGGTTGAGATATACCGTAAGTTCATTTTTGGAGATTGAGGGTGGTCACCAAAAATTGTATTGCTGAACATTTTGGCTCATGTTAGCACAGGATGGCAAATTCATTGGAGGACTATTGGGGAAATAGCTGCTTCAATGTTGCCAATGGTAGAAGAGGAACTTCAGTACGACCTTTGTGTGGCAGATGAAACATTTCGACCACACTGTTCAGGGCAACCACCGTGTAGGGGTTAAGGCAAGTAAGAGGCCACCAAGATTCCATCACGACAATATCGACAATGGCTGAAATCACTAGGGCAAAGTAGGGATGACATTCTATCGAATGCTAGGGCAACTCGGTGAACGCCAACAAACCACGAGGACGAAGGAATTCTACCAGGTCGGGGAAAAATTCAATACGAAATGTGGTGATGTTTGCAAGGGCTTCCATGGCACAGAAGGCAAGCAGAATGCACAGTATTTAGAATGTACAATGAACGAAGTGCAAGTAACACAATAAAGAAAACAAATACGAGGACACCAATTAAGTAGAAAATGCAGGGTGGAATCATGGGTGTAGAACATAATCATCACAAGTGTAGGGAAACATGCATGGATCATTAGTACAAAAGTGAATTAAGAAATTCCAAATCGTGGATGACGGTGGGGGAATACAGGTAATTAATAAAAAATGGGAGGATTACCATGGTATGGTCAATTGAAAAGTGCGTAGCGTAGATAGTGGGTCAAAGATACCGAAACAAACGTGATCCTAATGAAGGTAAGTAGAAAATACACAAAGTTAGGGAGAAGTGGATGGCATACAATACGGACGGAGTTTAGATCCATTAATGGGTTTACGGAGTAGAGTGCCAATCGATGTATATAATAAAAAAGTAGCTAGACCAATCTGTTATGCAATGTAGTAGGGATCGAGCCAACGAATCTTGAACTTTCCTGTCGAGCGATTAGACTTGGCATTGTAAAAAAGAACCAATTACCCTACTGTAAAGACAGGAGTCTTGAGGAATTGATCATGGGTTTTAGCTTGTCGCAATTGAACTTCCTGAAGAACCAAAAAACTTTCCAGATGTTGTTCATCCAAAGACTGTAGAACATCCAACTTGAAAGGGAAAGAATCTTCGGGGTAATAACTTGTGCTCCAATGCCACCCGTAAGCTAGGTACAAACAATTCCATAGGTGCAATTGCTTCAAGACCATATGCCACTTTAAAAGGAGTACTTTTGATAGCAACTTTATAGGTAGTTCTGTAAGCCCATAAGACCGAAGGAAGAAATTGATCCCATCTTTTCGGGCACTCCATAACAAGTTTCTTCAGCATATTAAGAAGGGTTTTGTTAGTGCTTTCGGCCAATCCATTAGCTCAAGGATAATAAGGGGAACTGAATTTATGGACAATATTAAAGGTTCATGTTAAACCTTGCATTAATGTATTAGCAAAATGATTGCCTTGATCAGAAACAATCTCCAAAGGAAGCCCATAACGAGGAAAAACATCATGAAGTAAAGATTTAGCGACCATCGGGGCAGTTGCAGACTGTAATGCCGAAGCTTAGGCCCAATGAGTAGCATAATGAGTACGTGTAAGGATATAATGATGATTTGTAACAATACAAGGAGGCATAATAGGACCAATAAAATCCAATCCCCACTTTTGAAAGGGCTTAAGGGGAAGGACAAGCTGAAGCGGAAAATGATGTCAGTGTAAGGGATGTCCAGTATGTTGGTCGGCATCACACTGTTGAACATAAGCAACAATATCACGATGCTTTGTGGGCCACCATAATCCACTATGCAAAATTTTTCGGTACGTAAGGTCTACCAAAAAATGCCCATCGAAAGGAGTGGAATGAGCCATTGCGATTACGGAAGAAACTTCATGGGGAAGAATACATCGTAAGAGCACACCAAGTGGATCCATATAATACAATTATCCCACAATGATGCGAAATCAGCGACTATACATAGCCAACTTATGACGAGCAAATGTCGAGGTAGTATTTGGAGGACATCTACTTGTTAGAAAAATCATGAGGGTGTCATAATATGAAGGTGGGAGTCATCCTGAATTGAATTGGTCACATAGATGGCCGGAGTGGTATCATCAATGCCACTGGGAGGCTCACCGAAATCCAGTCGAGAAAGGAAATCTACAAGAGCATGTGCTGATCCAAGGCGATGCACCACCTTGTAATCAAATTCTTGAAGCAGCAACACCCACCGAGCTAATCTACCACCTAAATGTTATTGTCGTACAAGATAAACTAAGGCCGCATGATCCACATGGAAGGTAAATTTGTGTCCGAGAAGATAGTGCTGGAATTTTTTCACCAAATAGACTACACCAAGGCATTCTCATTCAGTAATAGAATAATTACGTTCAGTAACTGCTAATCGTCGATTGGCATAATAAACAGGACAAAACCACTTGTCATGTTGCTCTAGAGTAGATAATTGAACAACTCCACTAGTTGAGATCCTATTTATGATCATGGGCCCATAGCCATGCTTCTCTAGCTTTCTTGCATGTTGTTTTAGGGTGTACACCAAAACTAAATCTCCTGCTTTCAAGCCTTTATCCTCCACACGGGCATCAAAGTATGCCTTTTGTCTTTTCTTAGCTGCATAAATCCCTACGGCAGCTCTCAGTCTAGTTTCGCCTAGCCGTTCAAGATCAAAGATCCTCGAAGAGAGTTCATGACCTGTCCACTCATGCTCCTGCGCTACTTTCAGTGTGGGTATTAGGAAGTCTAATGGTAGCGCTGCATTTTGGCCAAATATCATCTAAAAGGGTGTGGCTTGGAGTACTATTTTATAGGCAACTCTATATGCCCAAACAACATGGTGTAGGTGTTTTTTCCATTCAGAGCATTTATTATTCACTAATTTGGTCAGCACATTGCATAGAATCTTATTGGTGCTTTCGGCTTACCCATTAGCTTGTGGGTGATAGGGGGCAAACTTCTTGTGTATCACCAAGAATTCTTGGAGAAGGTTTTTAATGACTTCATTCAACAAGTGAGTGCCTCTATCACTTACTAGCTCTATAGGTAGCCCATATCTCGTGAACACGTTCTCAAATAAGAACTTAGCTGTCGTTTGAGCACTGTTTTTCGTTGTGGTTTTCACTTCTATCCATTTGGTTAGATAGTCTGTGGCCACAATGATGTATTCAACATGTGAAACCTTAGTTGAGGGACTAATAGGAGCTACAAAGTCTATTCCCCACTTAGAGAATGCACATCCACCCATCATAGGTTTCAACGGCATCTCATCTTTACGTATGGGATATTGAGTTCGCTAACAAGCATCACACCGCTTCACATAAGTATGTGCATCCATGTGAAGGGTTGGCCACCACAAGCCTGCAAATAGGATTGCCTTAATCACACGATCTGGACCAAAGTGTCCTCCTGCTACACCTTGTGGAGCAGTTTCCAAGATCTTAAGATATTCACTCTCATGGACACATAGTCTCAGATATCCATCTTTTCCACGCTTGTATAGACTATCACCAATGAGTGCGTAATCTAGGGCTTCTTGTTCTAAACTTCTTTGCCTAGCCAGTGTCATATCTTGAGGGAATGTTTTCATCCTCAGGAAGGCTACCAATGGTTCACTCTAGTCTGGTATTAGAGACACTTGGTATAGTGTAGTGTGCTCCACAGGTGGCCTAATACGACAGACTGGGCATTCCTTTCACAACTTATGGACATCTGCGTCCATAGTCGGCCAATGAACTCCGAGTCTCCTTATTGTCTGTAGCGTTCTTTGCCTTGAATAGTGGTGCTCTAATGCACCCACATGTGCTAATTGCAACCATTTTGCGTACTCATATTCTTCCACACAACAAGCTAATATCCCTTGATTTGTATGCTTGTACATACTTCCTGCCATGATATGGTACTTTTGCGCTTTTACTACCTCCTTATCTTGAGTGTTCATTACTGGATGTTTAGGCCCATATGTCAATACTGGCACTAATGTCTTGGCCCACTGCAATACAACTTCCAAATTAAAAAAGTAAGCATCAAGAAGATCATCTGATACTCCTTGCGGGGCCTCTCCAAATGTGAGCCTTGAGAGATGATCTGCTCTCAAGTGAGTCTTGCCTTTCCTCACCACTACCTCAAAGTCATATTCCATTAGTAAGAGGAACCATCTTACTAATCTGCATGTATTGCATGGCTTGTTTACCAAGTACAGTAGCGCTTGATGATCAGTAAAAAATTTAATTTATTTGCAAGCAAATAGTGTCTAAACATTTTAATCGCATATACCATGCCTAATCCTTCTCGTTCCATGGTCATATAGTTTTGTTCAGCTGCATTCAACTGTCTGCTAGCATAGGTAATTGGAAGATCCATATTGCCTTCGCCTGTTGGTTGTGCAAGTACACACCCAATAGCATAGTTGGATGCGTCCACATGGACATGGAATGGCTTGTTCCAATCTGGTGTAGTCAAGATTGGTGCCGAACACAATCTTCTCTTGAGCTCGTTAAAGGAGTTTTCACATTCTTCGGTCCACTCGAAGTTAGTCAAAAGGGAGTATAGAGGCTTTGCAATGATCGCAAACATATGAATGAATCAGTGATAGTAGCCACAATGCCCCATGAAAGCTTGTACTCCCTTGACATTCTTGGGCCTAGGTAGCTCTACAATAGCTCTAACTTTTTCCTCATCCGTAGATATGCCATTCTTTGACACTGTGTCTTAGAATCTTGCCTTGCCTGACCATGAAAACACACTTTTCTGGGTTCACAAAGACTTGATATTCTCTACATTTGTCAAAGATTTGCCTGAGTTCAAGTATATGTGTCTGTCTAAAGTTGGAATGAGCACAGAAATCATCAACATAGACTTCCAAGTTCTTCCTCAAGAATTCTTTAAATTTCACACTTGGAGTTGATCGCAATAAAATTAGTTCTTCTTTTTCTTTAAGATTATCGTCAAATGAACAGGTTATCTCTTGACTTGAACTTGATTACTTAGATAGTCTTCAACTTGTCTCGTGCCTATCGTCACCTTAACTTACTTCCAATGCTATGCATTCTTAGCCTGAACTAGGAATTGACTAAAGGAGTTGAGAGAATTTCCAACCTCAAGCTCTTTGCCTTTTGATTGCTAGTTGAGCCCAGGACGCGCTCGCCCAAGCTCTGTGATCACCTTGCTAAGGTTTCTTGAACTCCTTTCAAGCAACCTTAGCAACCACAATGGATTGACCAAGAAAAATAATATTCAACATTCACTGAGAAGTACCATCCCTTTGCTTTTCTTTTCTACTGTAAACAATATTCTCACTTCCCTGGTGCTTACTGATGGTCAACATAAAAATACCTATACTAGAACTCCACGTAGGAACTCAACGAGCTTTCCAATGGAACAAAAATTGTAGCAAATGGAGTTCATATGAAGAATATTGATCACGATTGATGGGTCAATCATGATCGATGGGTTGGTCGCGATTGACACGTGGCACATGAACATTTTGTCGATCATGGTCAATCGGTCACTGACTCTGTCGGTTGCGATCGATGTGCCAGTCACGATTGACAGGTCCATGGGGATGTGTCCATCATCGTTTCTCAATCGCAATTGATAAAAAAATTGAGGCATTTCAAATTTTTAAACACACTTTTAAGATGCCCTAGGCCTAAGCATTGTGTTTATGCACTTGATTTAATAAAATAGTTTATTTTTTTGTCGGTTGCGATTGACAGAAGTCAACACCTTGGGACCTGCACATTCAAAAATTTTACCTGTTGGAGCTGGTACAACTGTTGGAGATGCTGGTTCCTACAGAAAATATCAAAAAACACACAAAAGCACAAGCACATAAACGCTCTCTCACTCTCTCTCACAAGTGAAATGAGAGGAATGGAATGGGAAGGGTGATATGACCAAAAAACTAAAATTTTTGCCAAGGTGGAGATGATGGTGGGAAATGGTGACGATGATGATGGTGATGAAGATGGTGAAGAAAACAAAAGGAAATAGATCAAAGTGAAGAAAATACCTATGACTCCAATGTCTCAACTCTACATCTTACCATCACATGCTCGTCCTCAAAGCTCGATCCCCGACAACGGTGCCAAAATTTGGTGTAGCTCAATGGTGAGCAGCACCTCCTTTAATGTCAATCCGAGAAGACATGAGGATAGTATGAAGACCTCGAACAAGTGATGGCACAAGTCTGTGAGTGAGAAGCACACAAACATGTACACACATACACATACACATACACACGCACACAAGGCAAGAACAAAGAGAGAAACAATGGAGTTCTTTAGATTACTCAAAAAGTCTCATATACAAGCTTAAATCACTAACAAGCTACCCCCAAAAATGAGCTCTCTAGCTCTTTTTATAGTTTTTGACTAGCTTTGGTCCTATCCAGACCTAGTATTCGACCTAGTTAAAAATTAAGTTCCTAGGACATTTAGAAGCTCAAACGAGCTCTTAAAATTATGAAAATTGATACATATATACTTCTAGTACTCCTCAAGCTCGAGGATTCCTCGGCTTGAACAAAATGGACTCGAATCTACCAAAAACGGTATTTACAATGTTCATGTAGTGATGAAAATCACTATTAAAAAGAGATTAGGTTGAAAAAATTGACTGGCCTATTTGTCGGATCTTCGTTGACTGCTTTGCCTACTTGTTCCTTCTCTCTGCTCTGACTCCCTTTGTTGGCTTCCCTGTCATGTAGGTCTTTGAGTGTGCTGACTGCTACCAACAGTCCCCAATGTTGAGATATCAATCTCAACATGTGATGATCTAGGATGACACGTATCAATTTTTTGTTTCTCTGACATGTATAGTGGTCACGTCGATATATGTAAGGGATACTTCATTGATCTTTATTAGATTTATCTGCCGAGAGTGATGGCAAATTTGTTCCTTTCCAGCTCACTTATTTGCGAACATTAGGATTTTCCTTATGTACTGATCTTTATATATTGCACTTGTTGTATTCTTGTTTTAGGTCATTCTTGTACATTCCTTTTTATGTAATAGAAGAAGAAGAAGAAGAAGAAGATCATTCTTCCTTGCCTCAATCTGAGTGGGTGCTTCTCTTTGATTGTGAGTGTGTGTGTGTGTGTGAGCTCTCGTCTACAATGAAGAGTACAGAGAGCTAGTGTGGCTACAGAGAGCTTGTGGAGAAGGCCGATGGTGAAGAGTACGCGAGAAGGCATGGAGAAAGCGGGATTCACAAACAACCTGAGATTGATACAAAAAATTTGAGAGTTATTCCTTTAGGGTCACTTGTTTTTGTCAAATCGAAGTTTCAGAGCCATCTCGACCTCCGTTTCAAGCCTGTAAGGTGGGGCCCACAAAAAACCAAGTCAGTTTCAAAAATTGTAACTTGCATCGTGTTTGGCAACATTCATATATTCTAGATCCAGAATTTCAAGGGACTCCGTGTACTGTTGATACATGAAAACTGTGTTTTTCTGAGATCGAACTGTCACATCATAGTGCGATAGTGTTCAAACAGAAGTGGTGCTTGTAGTATTTTGCAGTGTTGTGAGTAACTGTAGAAATGGCAAACGCAGATGGAATGAGTCAGCTTATGAGCGACAAGCTAGACAAGAACAACTTCCATGCTTAGAGATTCAGAATGAAGAATTTACTGATGGGAAAAGGCTACTAGAAGTACATGGAAGGAGAGAACGAAAATGCTTCGCAGTTAGCAGAGAGGAATCAGACTGTAGACTAGATAAGAGCATATGAGGAATGGAATCAAGGAGCACGAAATGTAATTTATTGGCTATCTTTTAGCATAGATGACAACATGATTGGGCACATACAGGATGCCAAGACTTCGAAAGAGGCTTGGAACATTTTGGTCACATTGTATGAGACCAGTACAAAGGCACGAGAATTGCAACTCAAGAACGAGCTGCATACGTTGGAAAAGAAGAGCATGTTGGTAAGTGACAACACCCTAAAAATCAAAAACATATGTGAGTCACTTGCATCTATTGGCATGAATGTAGATGATGATGATGATAAGGTGGAAGTGTGCCTTCATGGTTTAGAAGCTACATATAAGCAATTCAAAATTTCTATACAGATGAGGGAAAATATTCCGAATTTTGTTGATTTGGTATCCATGCTGATTATTCAAGAAAATAATCTTGGTGAGGATTCAAAATCCCAAGGAAAGCCCAGTTCTGAGCAAGTATTCTACTCTGGCAGAGGAGGAGGCAGAGGTAGAGGTTTCAAAAGTGGAAGAGGAAATAGTAACCAAGACCAAGGTCAACAACAAAATCATGTAGGAGGAAGAGGAAAATTTCGAGGCAGGGGGAGCCAAAGAGGTCATAGAGATTTCCAAAGAAATGATTAAGGTAATGACAATAAAGGATGCTGGAATTGTGGTAAACCTGGACACTTTGAACATGATTGCCGGTTGAAGAATCAAAATAACAGAAGGCAGCAAAATGACTATGCATCCACAAGTGCAGATGATTGTGAGAAGTTGTTCATGGTTCAACATCACATGATGAATACAATGTGTGCAAGTGTTTCAAAATCAAATGATAATGTCTTGTATGTTGATTGAGGTGCTTCAAATCACATGACCAGTCATGCGGAATGGTTTAATACTTTGCAAAAATTGTCAGCTCCTAGATATGTTGAAACAAGTGATGACACATCACACCCTATCAAGCATACAAGAAACATAGCATTGTCTATGGAGGATGGGAAGGTTAAACATCTTGTGCATGTTACAAATATAACAAAGAATCTATTTTCTATTGGACAAATGGTAGACCAGGGATTACAAGTCAGGTTCAATGCTGATGGGTTATATGTAGAAGAATACAAACGGGATGGAAGATTGATTGCCAAAGGAAATAAAGTGGTTAGGATGTTCACCTTAAATGTGAAATTTCCTGAAATAAATGTAGCCATGTTTGCAAAAGGTACAGGAGTCATTGCTGATATAGAGATTTGGCACAAACGGATTGGACATGCAAACTTGCAAAGGCTCAAATTGATGCAGTCAAAGGAGATTGTCCATGGACTACCAAATTTCAAGATTGCAGAGATGCAAAAGGTATGTGCAACATGTCAATTTGGAAAACAGTCAAGAGCATCATTTCCACATGACAAGCATGTTAGTGAGAACATACAGAGGATTTGCAATGATTGCATGCATATGAATGAAACATCAAAAATATCCTCAATTCCCCATGAAAGATACATACAAATGTTTGGGGTCCTGCAAAGACCACATCTATGAGTGGTTGCAGGTTTTATGTTACTTTCATTGATGACCATACACAAAAAGTGTGGGTATATTTCATGAAAGAGAAGAGTGAGGTGTTCACTCACTTCCAAATTTTTAAAGCTATGGTGGAAAATCAGACAGGGAAGTATACTCAGACATTAAGATATGATGGATGAGGTGAATACATGTCAAATGAGTTCAACAATTTTCTAAAAAATCATGGAATTCGGTGTCAGTTTTCATGCAGGTACACACCACAACAGAATGGCGTTGCAGAAATATCATGAGCCTTGATGGCTGAGAAGAATATGCCTCATTGTTATTGGGCAAAAGCTATTTATACTACTGTATACATCATGAATAGAACTCCAACTGTTGTTGTACATCAAGTTACACATGAAGAGAAGTTTACAAGTAAAAATCCAAACTTATCACATCCGAAAGCTTTTGGTTGTATTGCATATGTACATGTTCCAGATGAGTTGAGGATGAAGCTTGATCCAAAAGCAGAAAAATGTGTCTTCATTGGATACTCCCTTGAGGAAAAGGGATATAAATGTTATAACCCACTTACACGATAGGTGAAGGTGAGTAGAGATGTGGTATTTGATGAAATGTCAAGCTTCTATGCAGATGCCAAAGAAGGATTGAATCTTGAACCAAATGAAAAAGAAAGTGCTGAAAAATCAAGTGCAAAATCTTAAGTTTTGAGTGGACTGGATGCATCACCAAGCAATAGTTCCAACTCAAATCCATGGAGTGGAAGATTGCATGGAAATTTTAGTCCAGCAAATTCATCAAATACATCCAAGAAAGGTAAACAAAAGATTTTTGCTATTCATAAAACATGTGCAGGTTTTGAAGACGTTGATGGAGATTGAAGTGGTTCAGAAAAGAGTCTTGATGAGGAACTTGGATTGCCCTCTATGAAGACTCTAGGAGTAAGAAAGGCACATGCAGATGATACAAGGAGAAGGGACCCAGGACCAAGAAGATTTGGGAGGATGCGAAATTCAGTGCAACAATTGACATATGATAGTTACATGGCTTGTCATTGTGCCTACATGACCAAGGTAATACAAGATGTTGAACCTTATTGTTTTGAAGCTGCAATTGGAAATGCAGATTTGGAAAACGCTATGGATGAGGAGATGGCTGCACTTTATGGAAACGATACATGGAAGCTGGTCCCATTGCCACAAGGAAAGAAACCCATAGGCTGCAAGTGGGTTTACAAGGTAAAGCACAATGCTGGTGGTAGCATAAGTAGGTACAAAGCACGATTGGTAGCAAAAGGATATGCACAAACATATGGCATTGATTATGAGGAAACATTCAACCCTGTAGCTAAAATGTCTATTGTTAGAACACTTGTTGCATTAGCTACAACAAAAGGATGGACTTTGCATCATATGGATGTGAAGAATGCTTGCTTACATGGTGAGTTACAGGAAGAAGTATACATGGACTCGCCACAAGGATATGAAGATTCAAAGCATCCAGAATATGTTTGCACATTGCAAAAGGCTTTGTATGGGCCGAAGCAAGCTCCTCATGCATGGCATGTAGTATCCAACTTCAAATTCTGATCTAATGGCATAGAAATTGGCTTACAATCAGCCATACCATGCTTTTGCAGCATATTGAAGCATTGGAAAATGCTACTATGTACAATAAAATTATGGGAAGTCTTATATATCTCACAATTACAAGGCTTGATCTAAGCTATATTGTTGGACTTGAAAGTCAGTTTATGCAGGTTCCTAGGAAGCCACATTTGGATGCTCTGAGGTGCACTCTACGTTATGTGAGTGCTACTTTGGATTATGCATTGTTTTATGAAGCTAGTGTAGATTTGCAGGTTCATGGTACACCGATGCAGATTGGGCTGATAGCATTCTAGATAGAAGATCTACTAGTGGATTTCTATTATCACTTGGAAGTGCAACTATTATGTGGAGCAATAAGAAGCAACCCACCGTTGCTTTGTCGAGTACAAAGGCTGAAAATAGAGGTGCTACAATGGCAGCATGTGAGGCATCATGTCTGGAGATGCTACTTGCAGATTTATGCGTGGAAGTGCAGAAGCCTATCACTATCTATTGTGACAATCTTAGCAGTATACCGTTGGCACGGAACCTTGTTTTTCATGTTAGAACAAAGCATATCAAGGTACATTATCACTTCATTAGAGAGAAGTTATTAGCAGGTGATATTGATCTTGTTTATGTGAAAACAGATGAGCAGGTTGCTGATATTTTCACTAAACCACTTGGAGTAGAGAAGCTGAAGAAGTTTTCGAAGATGCTTGGATTAGAGGACATGACATTGAGCTTGAGTGGGAGTGTTGAGATATCAAGCTCAACATGTGATGATCCAGAATGACACGTATCAGTTTTTGTTTCTCTGACATGTATAGTGGTCACACCAATATATGTCAAGGATCTTTTATTGAGCTTTATTATATTTATCTACTCAGAGTGATGGCACATTTGTTCCTTGCCACTCACTCATTCATGGACATTATGTTTTTCCTTATGCACTGATCTTTATATATTTCACTTGTTGTATTCTTGTTTTAGGTCGTTCTTGTACATTCCTTTTTATGTAATAGAAGAAGAAGAAGATCATTCTTCCTTGCCTCAATATGAGTGTGTGCTTCTCTTTGACTGTGAGAGTGTGTGTGTTAGCTCTCTTCTTTATCTCATTCCTCGTGACACCGAAGACCTGCTTACATGCACAGATAGCTTCACATAAGCTCACAAACTGGGATTGCCACCCACAAACACCCACATCCCACACTTTGCAACAAGCAATCACACTCAACACATCAACACTTCATATCGCACCTAGGATTTCTGGGAATTGGGTACCCAAAAGTCCCAAATCCAATATGGTCTAATCTCGAAACCTATACATGTCTTCACAACTAACAACTATGATTCCACGCTAAATGTCTAGAGAATTAAACCGTGTATCAAGCCCCCTGATCCGATTCATAGCACAACGAACACCTCACTCACTAACTCACTAACCAATGTGAGTATCATGTTGGTGTTGTAAAGGAGACAAAGTATCATCATGTTTTCATTGCAATGCTAATGTGATCTCATTTTCAAGTAGATTCAGAGGAAAAGAATACTACTAGCATTATGGCTGACATAGTAGGCACTAGCTCACAGGCAGGAGTGATTCTAGCAGGAGTGAACACAAAAAATATACCAATTGAAGTGCCACCAAGTGGATGACCTGTAGAGCTATGACACCTCCAACAAGTATCCATACCGGACCCTCCCATAGGAATAATGGAGAGAGTTCATGCAAACTATCACTGGTTCAATGGTATGCCAAGGCCCTTGAGAGAGGCAAAGTACATCTGGGAGTCCAAGTGTGAGTATGACAAGGCATGGGTACGATTCCAATGCTTTTCCAAAGAGTTCAAGACTCTCTAGAACACATCAGAACTTCAAAGCATATGGCAACGCATAGGGCTGATGGAATACTTCAAGGCACCCTTATCAAAACCGGATTTTCTACAGTGTTACTATTTGCTATCAACATTACAGGCGAGTGAGGTAAAGGACCAACCAAGAACCTTCATCCTTCCTTCCTTATTGAGCAACAATGAGTTGAAAAAGTTTGAACTTACCTTGGAATTGGTGAGGTCTACTTTGAACATGCATGGCATGCATGTGCCCTCCAAGAAGGATGCTCTGATACCCAATAACATGAAGAATCGAAAACTGCAAAAGTTAAAAGATATGGAAGCACTCACACCAAATGTTTCCATCCCTCTCCCGCATGTGCATGCAACATTTTGCATTTCTTGGCCAAGATAGATTCACTCAGCCCCACAAAAAAATCTGGTTCGGCCTTTACTTGGCAGAGACAGGTGCACTAACTATTAAGCTTCCTGTATGGATTATAGAGCAGCTGTACGGAGCTAATAAAAGGTCATCCAAGAAGCTCGTGGTGAATGGATGTTGTGCAATAATGTGCATCATCTACAAATGCTTATCATACGATGTACCCACCGAACGTGCATTGACCTGGGCACAACTACAGATGTTTAAAAGACACAAAACTTCCACACATCAATCCAAGCACATGAGGGGCTCAATTCCATGTGTCCACACACATGAAGTTCTCACAACTCTGGAAGTCTCACCACGAAGGGATGCCACTGTGCCTCCCTTTACGATTCGAATTCCCAGATCTGGATCTGAAGGCACATCACAAGATGCCCCATCCACTCCTCCCGCCCCATCAGAATTTGAATTTGCTACCATGAGAGACGTTGAAGGGATGAGCACCTTCAATTTTGAATCCTTCTTGTAGAATATGCAACTCTCTAATGTAGAATTCTTTTCGGACACAAAAGAACCAGACACCTCCTCCCAAAGATGGAGGAGGAAATCAATAGAAGGCTGCCATGTACATTGGGATGATAATCAACAAAGGACCCTATCCCAACAACTAGGACGACTAGAGGTGGAGATGAAGAAGAAGAAGAAGGAGAAATGATGGAAGCCCCAACTTATACTACAGAACTCCATAGATTATACGAGATCATGGAACGGGTGCAGGCACAATAGTTACTCACTTAATAGAACAGTAGAATGCTCATGGTCAAGCTCTTGGAAGAAGCTGGAGTGGACTTTGAATATAGTGAAACTCTCCTATTGATGGCAGAAACCTATGGTGTAGTGGAAGCAATCCAATCCATAATATAGAGGCCTCTTGTTCAATACGATCCACGAAGCTTCCCAACAAGACCACGATCAGGCAAAAACATTTAGATTCCCATCACCACTATGGAAGAACCTACCATCACATCTGAATCAATCAAGACAACCTCCCAAGCAGCTGGAACTCCTTGCCATGAACCCACAGTCACCCATGAAGAGTCAACAGAGCCACTACCACCAACACCCCCACCATCACCTCCTCAAACAGAAGTTGTAGATATCATCTCGACTACTAACCCTATGGAGTAAATCTTCATCTTCCGTAGTCCCACCTCTAGTTAAACTTTGTTCTCCTCCTTTGACAACCCTATATATCATGCCACCACCATTACAATTGAATCCCTCATGGAGCCTATCATAGGACACCCCACCTCCACCACTTCTGTACTAGGCCATCCCGACCTTAGGACCACATTTTTAGGTTTCCCCATATCCGAAGGTGTTCCTTGGGTAGTCCCGCCTCAAGACTCCAACATTCCAATCTCTATCCCACCAATCCTTCAACCCATCCAAGTCGCTCTCTCGAGAATGTTCCAACCCATGTCTCAACCATTACCACCATTTTCTTTCTCAGTACCCACTTCACACTTATTCACCATGATCACACACATACCACCTACCATTTTGATGTATATGGTAGACACCACTCTCCCTCAATTCCACCCTCCCCAATTCCCCCACAACCAACTTCACTTCTACACACTTATCCCTTCGACGCAACATCCACGCTTCCCATTCCCCACCCCCATTCCCTTGCATCAACCATGATACACACTGCATTTTCATCTATAAATAATGCATTTGATATGATGTTTCAGTGTATGTCACAACTAAGAATAGAGTACATGTAGCTAGAAGAACATAATAACAGATTACACACACACTCCGAGGAGTCACGACAATGCATCACTACATTGGAGGATGAAAATGAAAGTCTCCAAAGTTTCATACATTATAGGAGGCACATAGCTTATTGGAAACAAAGTTGTAGAACACTGACAAAGAGTCCTAGCAAATAGTTGAAGGTCACCGATGCACACAGATGGAACGGAACTCAAAACTATAGCGTAACATGACACTATTGTGAAGCCACCTAGCCATAGCTCGGGAAGAAAACCGACAACTCCAGACACAAAATCAAGAAAATCTAGCTGCCACCATAGAGAATACACCCGAGGCACCCATTAGTCCATTGAAATTTCAAGTTGTACCCTTGGAGAACATAAAAGTCATACTTGAAGACTATGCTAACCTACTAGAAGCCCGTGGAAAATTATCCAACGAATTGGATCAATTGAAGCAACAACAAACTTCCGATACTACAACTGTCCTACCAACCACCATCTCAACGTCTTCCACCGTTACTGATTCAGGAGCACTACAGGCACTCAAACAACAAGTCAAAGAATTACAAGCATGACTCCTTCAATACGAACGACCACCATCCCCACCGGAGGCCCCTGTAGAAGAAGAAACCATCTCAATCCCAGTCGAACAAACATTTGAAGATGACTATGACCCTCAACCCATTCCAGGTGGACGGATAACAGAAGCGGGCAAAGGTACATTTGAAGTGCCATGACCCCCATGGTTAAGACAAGTGGAAGAAATGGGGAATACTCATGAAGAGTGTATGGTGGTGCAAAATCAAACCATGCGAATCATAGAAGAAACAGTGTTACAATCCAGCTATTTCACAAACTTGGCACCCCAATGTCTCATCACATCATCATAACTTCACTACCGGCCTTACTATGTCATTCTTGCAGATTACAATGCAAAAATATAGAGAGTCACAGGGAAGCTGCCCACCTTTGCAACCCAATTTCAACCCAAGGATCTACCACCAGAGGCATAGAAAGGCAAGATCTATCAACCGACTTGGTGGCAGAAGCTCTTAGAGACTTACCCCAAAATGCTATGTACATGGAACCATGCACCTCTGCATCTAATCTACAATCCATGTTATGGCCCCATTCCATGATGCCGATCATGGAAGGCATTCAATATAAAGGTACAAAATAATGCCCAATGTAAGGAGTGGCTTAATTATCCGTACATTGTGCCACCACAGGGACCAACCTCTATTGCTTATATGATGGCCACCATCTGCCATTGGATCCCTTGCCTCAAACCAATGCCAAAAGTTGCAGAGCAAATGATGCTTAAAATTTTGGATATGATGCAGATTGTTTTCAAGACCTTCCACAACACACAAGCACCACAAGTGACTCTACTAGGGTTCACTAACGGAAACTATGATTTAGTGTATGACATGAGTACTAACCCAAGCATTAGAGTCACCTATGCTTGGCATGCATGTATAAAATACCTCCCTGCATGTTATAAGCAGTCTTTCAAAGACATGTTCAGAACAAGATTCTAGGAATATCACTCGGATGTGTTTGCACCTAGTCCAACACACCTACTCCACTTATTTGCATGTGAGCAGGCTGTATTCTGAATTTTATATGACTCCCCAACCCGATATCCCTAGTGCCATCAATTGGGATGCCTTGCAAGCAGATTTGGCAAGAGGGTTGAGGCTCAGTGAACACGAGCTGGCCAATGTCATTCAATACTATATCGATCACCCTACACAACAAAGGTCTGTCAGGGGTGACAACTGCTAGAGAGGGGGAGTGTTGGCATACAAGCAAGGAGGAGAATTGTCAAGCATAGGGTGTAGTCAAGCATGGATTGACAATTATGAGGTGGATCTCCTCAGGTTGGTACTTGCCATTGTGCTAGAGTGACAAGCATTGTGGGATCATTGATCTATGCTACATTCACAAGACCTGACTTGTGCTACATAGTTGGAGTTCTATCTTAGTTCATACATGCAACCACATATACACATCTCAATCATGCAAAGATAATGTTAAGGTATGTGAAGAGTATAATTAATCATGGGTTGCTATACAGGTATGATGAAGAACTTTAAGTAAGAGCATGGAGTGATGCAGATTGGGCAAGGAGTGTTGATGATAGAAGGTCAACTTTTGGCTATGTTTTCATGCTAGGTACAAAAAGCAATTTCATAAATGAGAAAAAAGCACCCCATAGTTGCATTGAGTTCAACAGAGGCTGAATATAGAGCTTTAGCCCTCATTGCATGTGAAGCAATGTGGCTTAAGAATCTCTTCAAAGATCTTGGTATACAACTTGTACCAATTCCAGTTTATTGAGATAACATGTCAAGCCTAAATCTTACTAACAATCCCATGTATCATGCAAGAGCAAGAACATTGAGGTGCATTATCATTATGTAAGGGAAAAGGTTGCAAGTGGGGACATTGAGATAACATGTCAAGCCTACATCTTGCTAATAATCCAATGTATCATGCAAGGAGTAAGCACATTGAGGTGCATTATCATTATGTAAGGGAAAAGTTACAAAAGCTTGGATGTGACCAAATTAACAAAGTTTTCAAAGGCTATGAGCTTGCTTGATATGGACACTACCACCTTAAGCTTCAGGGGGAGTGTTGAAAATGTGAACTATGCAAGCTCTAGGTGGATAAAGAGGTCAAAAGACCTTTATATGGACAAAAGTCACGACTTATATCACTTAGGATGGCCTCAAAATTGGTCAGGTCAGGCAAAGGAGTCCGAAGGTGATGGAAAAGTTGGGAGAGGCATCCAAAAGCTATAAAAGGATGTGAAGAGATATCAAATGCATGGAAGTCTTGTAGGTCATTGAAGACCAAGAGACATATACTCAAGGAGGCTCAAGGAGAGAGTCATCCAAGGCTCAAGGAGCTAAAACACTGCCGTCCAAGATAGGAAAAATGCAGAGGAGGACATTACATGCATAGAGGAGGAGCAAGGAGGAGCTATCAAGCCCACAACCCCTCTAAGGCCTATTCAAGAGATTTAGGAATTATTCAAGTCCCATTTATATTACTTGCTATCTTAACTTCTAAACTTTTAGCTTAACCTTGATACTCCATTTATAATAAAATTATTATTAATATTAAAGTATGAATTTTTAATAGTCCAATCAAAAGGTAATAGCATGTTGTGGTGTGTGGATGACTCAAAAAGTAAAACATTGCGACACAAAGCACTGTTGCAAAATCTGTAGCTATAGACATAGCCTGCTTATAATAGTTGTAACACCTTTATCCACTTCAAGATATTTAAACTGCATTCTATAGCTTATATATGCGGTCTTAGTTTCCCTAAGATGGATTTTTGAAATCTGTTTTATGTGCAGAGAAATTGGTGTATGTCTGTAATGCTAATTTCTACATATCCTACATCTCTACATAGTATGTTTTGTACACAGTTGTTGACTAACCTAAACAGATCCATTTGAGGTGTTCTATAGCTTGTTGGAAAGCTTATAAACCACATTAAGTATGACTAAAAGCTTAGGTGATTTGGATCAGTTTAAGGTGGATGAATCAGAGTGTTGCTATAGGGTAGTAGAAAAGGTGTATGAAGGGACCTAGGTATTGGGTTCATTTCACTTCTATTGTGAAAATATGAGGGATTAAATTCCATCAAGTCATAAGGTAACTTGATTCTCCTACAATAATCTTCAAACCATGACTTCTTCATCAAACATAAGATTCCTCTATGTAGGAGATAAGAATCAAAGTCATGGGAGAAGTATTCTCCTCCTCCATCTCACCTTAGTCTTTTTAGGGTTTTACATGTTTGATTCTCCATAGGAGCTAAGCAATTTTTAAAGCATGAAAATACTTCATCCTCATGCTTCATGAAATATAAGATAGTCCATTTGCTACAATCATCTATGAATGACACATAGTACCTTGATCCAAAAATTGAAAGCTCCTTGCGTGATCCCCAAACATATCTCTAGACAAGATCCAAAAGATCTCCATGTATGTAGCTTTTTTAGGTAAATGGTTGCCTATGTGACGTACCAAAATGGCATGCACTACACTTGTATATCATGTGTTGTTTTGATATGTTGGGTATTCCAAGTACACTCTAATCTCTACTAATTTGTTTGAGAGCGTTTTCTCCAACATGAGCTAGCATCTTGTGCCAAACCTCTAACTTTGATAGAGTTTGAGTTCCATAGTTGAACAAGGCAATATTTGGTGTCTTGGAGTTCAAAAGTGAGCAACCTGCGTGTCTTTTCTCCCTTTGATATCTTCTTGAATCCCTGATATGGGTAAATCTCCATGCTTGGTAAATCTCACATGCAAACCTTTCTCAACAAGTTGATGTACATTGATAAGGTTCTTTGTGATGGTAGGCACATAAAGGACTCAACTTTGTAACTTCATGTTACCATTAGATGTCTTCACATTAATCATCTTTTTAATTGGATGTCTTATGTCATCTCCTACTTGAACTTCATGTCTTTTCTTTGGATGTTCCAAGTTTGAGAGTAGAGCCACATTTCCTACCACATGATTTGAGCATCTAAGGTCTATGTAAAACACATGCTCATCATACTTACCATCCTTCATTGTCATGTTCATGAGTAGAAGTGAATCCTCTTGAGCTTGATCATCTATATAGTTGTTGTAGTCTCTCCATCCTTTGTATCCTCCTTGATAGTTATTGTTGTATGACTTGTTATTATATCCATAAGAGTTATTGAATCTACCTCTTGAGTTTCCATAGTCTCCTCCATTGTATCCTCTCCCTCTTTGATTCCTTGGGTTCCTGAAACAATTCTCTATGATGTGATTTGATAAACCACAAATAGCACAGGGTGATTAACTTTGAGCTCTCCCCTTGCCTTTACTACCCCCTCTGCCCCTTCCTCTTGAGGCTCTACCTCTACCTACAAAATTATCTTGAGAGGTACTCCCTTGATCATCAAAGTTCTTATATTTCCCTTTTTTGTTCTTGCCTTTATTTTTATCTATATAGAGGGTAGAGGAATGGTTAACTTTTTGGTTCTCACCATTCGTCATAAGCTTTGCTTCATGTGTAAAAAGTTTCCCCATGAGTGTGTTGAATTCAAGTACTTGAATGTCCATGTAGACATCCATAGATATGGTGAATGCTTCCCATTTGTCATCAAATTTAATCCCATTGATGGCTTGCCTCACAATTTTCATCTTGGTGATATTAAAATCAATCACACTTTGCTTGGGCATATTCTTGAGTGTTGTAAACTCCATCCATACTTGATTTTGTTAGATATGCTCAATACTCCACTTTCAAGTGACTACAAATGATCCATGGTTGTTGGCAGTAGTTCATGGCATTGACAAAGAGGAAGCATGTGAGAAGTAGAGCGAGGAGACTAGAAGGGGCCCCATTACTAAAATTTCTAGTCAATATTGACTTAGATTGATTAAATCTTGTTTGAAAACCAAGGAGTCCTCAAGTTAGAGGAGGCTAGATAGAACAATCTATTGTTGTAGTATATGCAAGGGGAGCCAAGACCCACACCACCTTGCATGGAAGCAATAGGAAAGATCAAGAAGGAATCTCCTTTCATCCAACCAACCCTCCAACATGCTCAAGCCATTGGCCAACTGCTCCAAGCAATGCCACAAACCCTTGAGAACATGGAGAGGAAGGTGATCAAAGATCCTAGTCCACAAATAGAAAATATAAGAAATGCAGCACATTCTACTCACACACAAAGGAGAGACAAACATACACACATAACTCACTCTCACACTCAAAGACAAAATACACAAGTGTACATACTCTAAGAGTAAAAGAATTCTTCCAGTGTACACTCTAAGAGTAAAAGAATTCTTCCATTCATTTCTAAAATATATGTACATGGAGCTCACGTGAATCAAAAGCTCCCTTTTCCAAAAATGAGTTTCTCTATTTATAAGCTAAGCTGTTTGCCCCATGTGCTCTAAAGACTAGTAAAAAAGGGAACATGTGCCTAACTACCATATCCCATGGAGATCTTGCAAAATATTCTCTATAACAAACATATCTCTAAAGAAATACATGCCTCATATTTTTCTATGTGGGTTTTTTGCATGTTTTTTTTTTAATATAATGGAAGTTCAGCATAAGCCTACTCTCCCGGACTTGAATTAAATAAAGAAAGAAAAGTACAAGAGAAGGGGACTAGTGCCCACGGGACCCCCCAAATCCCACAAAGCAGGGGAAGCTTTTACAGAGCTTAGATGGCATTACAAAGAAGGTTAATCACCCTCTCATCACCCTCATGAGGGGCCCACTTGGCTTTAAGCTTGTTATTGATCAAAAGGAGAACATGATGATGCCTGAAGGGGGGGGGTTTCTTACAGTTAACAATCCTTTTTCCAAGGAGGAATAATGATTTCTCAATTGACCACTCCTTGGGGGAGTCACCAAAGTTGAGAGCACATATTTCCTGCCATATTTTCCATAGGACCTCCCCTTTGATGGCGTTCCAGAGAGTCGCGGAGCAGCCGATTGCTTCTCCCAGCAGGGCTTGCTGCCAACTGAGAAGTTTCTGAAGTCTAATTTTCTTTCCAACCATTTTCCAGAGTCTATTGGAGTTAGGGCAGCTAAAGAAGATGTGTGGAACATCTTCGATAGACCGGTAGCAGTGTTTGCACCAGGGAGAAATCCCACAAAGTTTGCTAGCCTTAAGGTTGGTCCAGATTCCATGATGAAGAATTTGCCATAAGAGGACAGACTTTTTGATTTCTATGAGGGGGTGCCAGATAGCCATGAACTTCATGTCCCACTGAAGCCGCGTCCATGACATGCACCACTTCTTGTTGAGGTTAACCTGATAGTCAATCGTTTCTTTGATGTTTGGGATTTTTGATAGGCTATTCCCATTGTGCCATTTGAGACCAAGTGAGTCCAATGTGTCGTGTCCCATGAGAAGGCGAGTTTTGTGACGATCCCAGGCGAGACATCTGCTTTGCAAAGTGTTCCATTCTTCGTACGAAATGTTGACGCAAGGGTCAATATCCTCGAAGTTGATCCAGCGGTTGGTGTCTTGTTTCCAGAGATGTTTCCATTTTTTGAAGCCTTTGTTCCATAGCTTCTTGGCATTTTGAATGTTCCAAGATTCCACACTCCGGATGCCATGGATCGGAAACCAGATAGAGTCGTTTTGTCTGATACCGGCTGCCCATTTCCAATCTTCACTAACTCTTGTTTAGCTTTTGACTTTATTCCAACTCTTCCATAGGGAGCACATGAGATTAGAGCCTTTTGGGAAGATGGGGATCGAGGAAAATAGCAAGGTCAAGATGTCGAGGTTCTTCCAGTTTGGGAAACCCATGAGAGCCAACTCGTTCTTGTTTCTGAAGATCAACTTGGCCCATGAGGCCTCCCCATTGCACCAAGCCTTGATCATCCATTTGGCTGCCAATTTGTTAGCCATGCACCCAATGTCCAGGATACCAAGTCCCCCACTATCTCTAGGGCTAGTGCAGATGGACCATTTGATTTTAGGCACCCCCCTTCTATTGTGATCGCCCGTCCAAAGGAAGTTTCTACAAATACTATCCAGTTTGGACAGATCTTGCTCTTTCGGTCTCCAACATGAAAGGAAATAAATGGTAGAAGAAAGGAGGAACGTGTTGATAACCATTGCATGACCAGCAAGATTGATTTGCATACCTCTCCAATAGTTAAGCTTGTTTTCGAGTTTGGCCAACACCCAATTCCACCGCTGTTCCATAGAGACGCAAACCCCAAGGGGATCCCAAGAAGCTGAAAAATTTGGCCCTGCGGAATGATTTGACAGCCATGATCAATGAGAAGGCCGGGCTGAGACCCCACAATAGCTCTAAAGGCGGTCTTAGAGTGGTTGATTATGGATCCAGAGGCTTCACAAAAAGTAGCAAGGCACCTCTAGAACGTCTCCAGGCTGGTACTATCATTGTGAACAAACGCGTTCATATCATTGGCAAAAAGTCTCATGGTGATCTGACTGTGGTCGTGAGGCAAACAGAGGCCTTTGATATTACCAGCTTCCACCTGGTGCGCCACAAGCCTGCTAAGCCCCTCTGTGGCGATGGCAAAGAGAAGGGGAGCCAATGGGCACCCTTGTCTGATAGATCTTCTAAGTTTGATCACCTTCGAAAGTTTGCCGTTAATGTTAATTTGGGTCGATGCGTTTCCGAGAAGGGTCGCGATCATCTTGGTGAATTTCTGACTACATCCAAGATCTTGGAGCGATTGTAGAATATAGTCCCATTCTAGCCTGTCATAGGCTTTATTGAAGTTGATCTTGAGGAAGACCACATCTTGTTTAGACTCATTTGCAAATTCAAGACCTTCCCAAATATCTATAATGGTTTCCAAAATGGACCTGCCTTTGATGAAACCTTTTTGGTCCTCGCTTAGCCACGCTCTCAAGTGACAAGAGATTCAGTTGGCAATGACTTTGGCGATGATCTTGTATCTTGTTTGGAGCATCGTAATAGATGCCAGATCTCTATTCTGTTCTTTTCCCCTTTTTTGTGTATTAACTTGATAATACCATTGTTGAGACAAGAAGGAAGTGCGCCAAACTTGAGCGCCTCTTGCCAAACCAGATGAAGAGGGGAGGCAACCACCAACTTGAAGGATTTAAAGAACTCGTTAGTGAGTCCGTTGGGTCCCGGGCTTTTACCGAGAGGGAGGGCATCAATGACCTCAATGATTTCTGCTTTAGAGATAGGGGCATGTAGCAGGGAGCGAAGGTTGGGTGGTATCCTGCGGGGGGAAACCCTAGATATGGCTGCCATACAGTCCCTTCTAAGGTGGGAGAGGGGGTTCGAGGTCCCCATGAGTATTGTACCAAGCTAGGAATGAGGATCGTGTTGCTTACCTCCGAAAACAGTTGGAGAGTGAGCACATGAATGAAGGTGATTCTATGGACAATTTTCTAACAAAGATCAAAGACTTGAAGGAACATTTGATTTCTGGTGATGAGGTTATACCAGATAGCTCACTTGTGCAAACCGTTCTAAATGGTCTTCCTAATTCATATCAGAGTTTTTCTTCTACTCTTTGATTGATGAAATTGGATGATAAAGCAATAAAAATGTATTTTTGTTGGTTATAGTTCTGAAAGTAAAGGCTATCATCTATATCATCCACATACTAAACACATTTTGGTTAGCTGTGATGTTGTTTTTGTGGAAAATGCTATTCAGCCATTGCTTTCATGTACTAAGGAGACATATGTTATCTCCAAAGACATGTATGATACTTTGCTGCCTCTTTTTACAGGTGGACAGTCTAGTGCTCGTCTTGATGAGGCAACTTCTTAGCCTTTGCAAGTTTCATGTGATGATGCAGATCATCCCATTTCTGATGCATATTTACATGATGCACTTGTTGATGAGAGACTGATATTGAGGAGGCAAAAACTATGCCAAAATGGCTGGTGCAAACTTTGTGTGATAACAAATTAGATGCACCTCTGTCATATCGTACTCGATCAAGCTCTCATAGTGCCTCTTTTGCATCAGATTGCTATGCGATGGCTGCATCTAGTCTATGTGATGCGAATGAGCCTATTTCATTTGATGAAGCACAAAAATCAAAAAATTGGATGGCTGCCATGCAATCTAAATATGATGCTATAATAAAGAATGGTACTTGGTCTTTATGTGACTTGCCTCCTAGCAAGAAGGCCATTGGCACTAAGTGGGTTTACAAGCTAAAGCGTAAGCATGATGGAACAATTGACAAGTATAAGTCTAGGCTTGTTGCAAAGGTTTATGCACAGGAAAGAGGCATTGATTTTGATGAGACCTTTGCACCTACATGCCGTATGACTACTGCTCGGAGCATCCGTGCACGTGCAGCCCACCATGGTTGGAATGTACATCAGTTGGACATTAAAACTGCATTTCTGAATGAAGTGTATGTTTTTCAGCCCCGTGGCTTTGTGCAGAAAGGGCATGAAAACTAGGTATGCAGGTTAAAGAAGGCATTATATGGTTTAAAGCAAGCACCACGTGCTTGGTATGAAAAGATACATGCCTATCTGATTGCATATGGTTTTGAGAATAGTCCAACTCAAAGCACCTTATATGTCAAGCGTGCTAATGATGTACTTCTGATCATTGTAGTGTATGTTGATGACATGCTGCTCACTGGTCCTCATGAGAAGCATATTGTTGATTTCAAGGCTGATTTACATGCCTCATTTGAGATGTCTGATTTGGGAAAGCTATGAGCTATTGAAGCAATCTAAGTACACAATAGGTCACACTCAATGAGTTAGCATGTTTGGATTGAACATATTAGAAGTAAATTTTATGAGAAGATATTCATCCTTCCACTATGGAGGTCCTTGACATATGATCATAAATGTTACTTAATGGTGTAATATATCGGTGTCAATAGAGCCATCTGATTGCAACTATTAGCAATCGAGTTTCATCTTTATGGTTTTTTTAATTTTTGCAAAAATAGAACATATACCAACTTTCATAAATAATTGTCAATTGAAAGGCATAGATTTTTCATTTCTCTCTCATATGTAAGGTCATCAAACCATCAATTTTAGGACTTGTGTATATATTCTTTCAATAATAATTTTGATGAGTAATGAGTTTGTATAGTTTTGAGGGAAGCTATTAAAAATAATCACTTAGATTTTTTATTTCAAATGGAAGTCCTCATAAAAAATCATCATGATAATCTAAATTTTCCAAAATTTTTATATTTTAATAGAAATGATCTAAGTTTGCCAAAATATTTATGATTATAATAGATATACTTATTGAATTTCACCCATATTTGTATATTTTTGAGTGGATAAAACAATCCAAGTAGTCAAGTACCACTCAAATAGCAAAGGATTCACTTAACCACATACCAATGATTGATATTTGGGTAATGCAAACACCTTCTCATTTGAGAGACACCAAACTGAATATCAGGTGGAGTTGTGCATAAGTAAATCATGCATCCAACAACCT
Source organism: Ceratopteris richardii (assembly GCA_020310875.1). NCBI lineage: Eukaryota > Viridiplantae > Streptophyta > Polypodiopsida > Polypodiales > Pteridaceae > Ceratopteris > Ceratopteris richardii. Next base: position 91,436,870 of record CM035435.1, on the reverse strand, counting down.
ACTGATAGAGAACAACATGAAATGCATCTCCAGCATCATGAAGTCTAAACCGTAAATGTGTTTCCATAAGAGTGGCAATAGGTTTGCAATCCTCATGCCAAAACATTAAAATAATGTGTCAATATATTTTGTTTGACACAAAGGTATTCCTCCATCAACTTGCATAAGCTGAATGCCTAAATAAGGATGCAAATACCCCAAATCTGACATCTCAAAAGAGGCATGCAAATCAACCTTAAATTCAATAATATGCTTCTCATTAGGACTAGTGGAAACATTTCATCAACATACACAACAATGATTAGAAGTACATCATCTACATGCTTAACATATAAGGTGCTCTCAATTGGTCTATTCTCAAAATCGTGTGCAATGAAGTAGGCATGTATCTTTTCATACCAAGCATGTGGTGCTTGCTTCAAAACATATAATGCCTTTTTCATCATGAACACTTTGTTTTCATGCCCTTTTTGCACAAAACCATGGGGCTGAAATACATACACTTCTTCATGTAAGTCACCATTCAGAAATGTAGTTTTAATGTCCAACTAATGTACATTCCAACCATGATGAGCTGCAAGTGCACAAATGCTACAAAGGGTGGTGATTCAAAAAGTGGGTGCAAAGGTCTCACAAAATCAATGCATCTCTCTTAAGCATGACCTTTTGCAACAAGCCTAGCCTTATACTTGTCAACTATTCCATGAGGATTCATTTCAACTTGTATACCCATTTAGTTCCAATGGCATTTTTTCATGGAGGCAAATCACATAAAGACATGTTGGGGGATTCTTGTGCAGAAAGGGATTTGAGTGTTTGTAGGAGAATTGAGAGTGAGAACAAGAGAATTAATGACACCAAAAGCTTCTTATCAATTAGGAAGAAAAGAATACAAGCTTGTACATAAGCCAAATGATCTGCGCAATATGCCAAAGACTAAATAATTCTCATGAAACAAGAATACAAAGTACTTAGAATTTTCCGCCGACCTTTGCACCAGACCTCCACCTTCTCCAAGCTTGCCCTTGTGCACACCTTGCACCAAGCTTCCAATAATGGGAGGGATGGACACCTTCTGTTGACACGCACCTTCAATGGGACTTTGGAACTCTTGATATTCCTTGATTCACCTTCTCTGCATACAATCTAAATCACTCTTCTTGCACCTTGCAATGGCTCTCTGTGTCACATGCACTCTCTCTGTATGTCTCTTAGTCCTCCCTTAGTCTAAACTATGCTCACCTTGCTTAGTCCTCAAGAATACTATCTTGCCTTGATTTGAGCGTCAGTTTACATACGCTCCATACTGCTAGAGTATCTTGCTGCTCACTTTGATGTCCCAAGATTGTCTCCAAAAGTGGGCAGCCAATGAATCCTTGTTTTTTCCTGTAGTGACCTTAGACTAAAACAAAAATTTTAATTGGGGGGCCATAATTTCACTTCTACGTACACTACCGCCTCACATACCTTCACATTTTGCCTTTTAATTCTTCAAATGTGCACCTAAGAGAGGGCTCACATGAACCTTCCAAAACACTTTAAAAACACTTTGAACCTTAGAGAAATTACAAAAATACCTCTGCACCCTGCAACCAACTTTCTGCAATTATACCCTTTGTGAGAATTAATTGTGCACTACCTGTGCACCTTGATACCCGAACTTTGAACACTTTGACTTCACCCATGTTGACTTTGACCTTGAACATGTTGACTTTGATCTCTTTGACTTTTATTGTGGTTGACTTTGACCAATGTGACTTTTATGGGCTCAACAATTGCCCACCACCTAATGGGCTCTCTGTCCCGGAGAGCTACAACCAAAACTTTGAGCAGAGATGACACCATGATTCCTGTGCTGCAAAATCTTCAAAAGGACACCTGAACAGCTACCAAGTCCACCAGGAGCAATAGAGAACAAACACTAGAGAAGAACCAAAAGTGAAAATTTTTCACAAAAAAGCAAAGGATGGTGAATGGAGGATAGGAAGGAGGAGGAAGGGAGGTCTGAGGGGGCAGAGAGTGATCAGTTATGGAGGGGAAAGGATGGGGTTGGTTAGAAGGCGAAAGTGAGGGTAGGGAGTAGGGTTTTTGGCTCTGGAGAGGGGCAAAATGAGAAAGAGTAAATATACAGAGGGTGCAAATGAGAAAATGTGAAAGATATGGTAAAATTAGGTGATAATAGACCATGTGGACCATGTGTGTAATGAAAAACATGAGGTAAATGTGCTCAAAACATGTGGGTTTTGACCAAAAGTCAGAGAAAAGGTGGGATTTTGGAAAAACTAAGGCAGAAAATGAGTCTAGAGGTGCCAAAATACATGAAAATGACCCCAACTTTGAAACAAATGGCCACCCGAGGTGCAATCTAGAGCCAAAAGCATTGGATAATGGAAAATGAAAAAAATATATATTTTAGGGGGAGGGGGGTGGCGGGTGGGTAGGAGGATGGCGGGGGGTGGGGTGGGGGGGGGGGGGGGGGTGGGAGGTGGGCGGAGGGTAGGCGGGGGATGGGGGGGTGGGTTGGGGGAGGGGGGGGGGTGGGGTGGACGGGGGCTGGGTGGGGGATGGGCGGGGGGATGGTGGGAGGGGTGGTGCAGGGGGATGGTGGGGGGATGGCAGGGGGCAGTGGGGGGGGGGGGGGGGGGGATGGCGGGGATGGGCAGGGGGATTACGGGGGGTGGACAGGGGGATGGTGGGGGGTGGGCGGGGGGATGGGTGGGGGGATGGCGGGGGGTGGGTGGGAGGATGGAGGGGGGTGGGCGGGGAGATGGTGGGGGGTGCACGGGGGGATGGCAAGGGGTGGTGGGGGGTGGAAGGGGGGGTGGGGGGATGGCGGGGGGTGGGCGGGGGGATGGCAGGGGTTGGCTGATGGGAGGGTGGAGGGGAATAGAGAGGGGAGAGAGAGAGAGAGAGAGAGAGAGAGAGAGAGAGAGTTTTTTATTGGAAAAAATGAAATTACCCACGAGGGGCCTTTTTTTTTATAAATTACAAAAATACCCTGAAAATATCAAAAAATACTAAGAGAATCCAAAAAAGTTCAAAATAAATGCAAAACAAATTCAAGAAAATTCTCTAAAAAAATTCCCGACAGTTATAGGCCACTTCCCCACTCAAAACCATAGAGAGCTTCCTTTTTTTCCTTCATTATATCAAGAAAATGACATTGAAAAAGATGAAAAAATGTTAGAAAAAGTCCTAAGAATGCCTTAAAAATTCCAAAATTTTTTCTTATGCAAAGGTTGTGAAATGGCTTCTAAGTTACATAAAAAATCAAGGAAGAAGAATGAAAATAGATAAAAACTACTAAAACTTAAGCAAAAAAGGAATGAGAAGGCTATGTACAACCTAGATAAATTTTGCAAGTTCCAGGTGATTCAAAAAGCTTCAGTTGTGTCGATTATAGGCCTTGAGCCATGATATGATGACCAAGAGAAACCCCTCCATAATCTCCAATTGTACTACACTTCATTTGTTCTCTCTTCTTTTTGGGCATACTAACCATCTGATAGGGCCACCCTAAATCCTTTATTAGAATACTATCTGCTCCATACTGCATCTTCTGTATCTTTGTTTCAGCTACTTTGTGACTTAATCTATAAAATGTCATTTTCACAATTCCAGCTTCTTTAGCCAATAGAATCCTCTATTTCCAAAGATCTGCAGGTACTCCTTCCACCTCCTTGTAAAGCCCTGCACTTACTGCCATAAAATTTAACATAACAGATGATAGCCATACCAATATGCATAAAAAAGTGGCCATTGATATAGGATTTGAAATAGCTTCATCAGTGCTGTACTTAAGGGCTTTTCTTTTCTTCTCTCTTCTCTGGCCTTTGACTGAGACTGTTTCACTCGAATCAGTAACCTGAATGATATTCTCTTTTTCTTCATAGACTTCCTCTTTACTTGAGTTTGGAAAAATTCCATAGGAGGAAGATGGGTCTTCTATATGGAGCCAAGCCAACATGTTTTCTTCTTCATATAAATTTGCTTCTTCATACAGGTCTGACTCTAGGTTATCCAACAATAATCTTCCGTACAAATACCAATTGTTTGCATCATGCTGGTATGTCTTTGATTGTCTGGTCCTTCTTCTAAAAATATATGTTGCAACTCTTTCCCCTCTTGCTTTACCCACATTGTGTCCTCACCCCATTCATGTAGTACATTGGCATGCCTTAACCAAGGTCTCCCAATTAACAGGGGAAAACTTCCTTCTACCTGTGGCAGCCTTAGAACAACAAAGTCCAAGTTAAAGATGATACCGTGTATCTCGACTAGGACTCCAGGAACCACTCCCATAGGCCTTACAATGCTTTGGTCTGCTAGTGTTATAGTGAAGTTGGTAGGTCTTGAAGGTTGTAGTCCAATCTTTTCCATGGTATGTTCAGGCATCAAGTTAATGTCAGATCCACCATCACAATAACTCCTTGAAACTCATGACCTTTGATAGAGACTATTAGCCGAGGGCTCTTATAATCTATGAGGGGTGCTTCGCCTATAACTTTATCTTTATGCATGACAGCAGCCTTTGCCACTAAATTTGTTGTGGAAGCCTCATCAATTATCTGCAAGAGTTCTCTCCTGATTTTACCATCCATCTTTATTAAATAAAAAATGCTGACCTCCTTTTTCATGGACTTGAGTAGTCTTGAAGCTTCTGATTCCTTAAGAGCATGGGCTCCAATTGACTTATCAAACTCCTCATGAGCCCTGCTGAATGCATGTCCAATGGCATCACTGGTACCTATGAGATTTTCTTTTTCTTTTTGCCTTGTATCTGCATATGTGGTGGCTTTTTCTTTAGATGTCTCTTTGTCTTTGTTCAATCCATTAATCCTTGATTCTTGACCTATTTCTACTTGAGCCTTCCCCTTCCTTCTTGTCTGCACTGTAAAAGATTCAATTTCTTCTAACTGTACCACTCTGGTAGATGGTGATGGCACATTGACTTGTTCCACAACTTCTTCTTTGCTCACATCAATCATTTGAATGTGTGGCCCAGATGAAGTTGCCTGGTTCTTAGGACAACAAAGGGTATAATGGTCCTTAGCCTCTGTGCAATTCCTGCAAGGGGGGGCATTTTCTGATAGAGTACACCTACTTTGGTAATGCCCACATTCTCCACATCTGAAACATATAATGGGCCTCCTTGGCCCATTTCCAAAGTTATCCCTCTGTCTAGGGTTGTAATTGTTACCTTGATTAGGTGATGTCGCCATCACATTAGCTAGTGGTTGGGCTCCTCCTTGTGTCCAATATGTTGTTGTAGGCATACCTATTGATAATCATTCTTGGGCCTCATGGACAGCTTTCCTGCATAGCGAGCAAGTTACACTTAGAAGCGGACACTCACTTACCACATGACCCTGCTTGCTGCACATGGTGCACCATAGTCCACCTTTGATGCCACCTCCCTTGAGTTCCTACAACTCTTGTCGAAGTTGAGCCAGCTCTTCTACTTGTGCTTCCTCTTCCTTTTGTAGCTCCAATGCTTCAATTCCTCACCTCAACGGGGCTACTGCATTTTCTTCTTCCTTTTGAGGTTTACTCCTTTTTAAGTTCTCCAGCTCTTTCCTTAATTGAATCACTAGATCCTCAATTTTTGCAGAATAGGGTAGTTGAGAAGAACTTGCTCCATATTTTTGTCTTATTTGTTCTAGCCGTGTAGCTTTATTGATGAAATCTTCTATGGAGGCTGTTGGCAACACTAATTCCTTGATTTTACATTGTCTAGTCACTAGAAGTTGTTTAGCTCACCAGTTCTTAATAAAGAAATCATGTGGAGTATCTGGCAACTTAGACATTAGTGCATTGGCCGTAGTTACAAACTCTGGAAACATTTCACCAAGTCCTAGTCTCAAGTTTTCTAACTCCTCTATGATTATCTCTGTAGTGTTCCTATGCTGGAATTGAGTTTTGAATGCCCCTTTCATTAAATCCTATTTGGTGAAATGGTTTTTAACAAACTGGCTGAACCATTTATCTACTAGCCCTTCTAATGTGGCAGGAAAGAGGATAAAAAAGGCATCCTCTCTTCCCATCAAACCTCTTGTTTTGCATAGTGTTAAGAATCTCCTAATGTGCTCGTCGGGATCATCCTGAGCTAAGCCTTTGAAAGATGGAAATTTTATATTTAATCTAGAAAGTAGAGTTTCCAAATCTACCTGACTTGCCATGTTCTTTACTAACGATGTTGACGACAGTGGACTGGGGGATCTTCTAACAACCTTCCTTCTTGTTGTTTTGCAAGTGATTCTTATGTTTGAGACCGGGTTGCATTCATGAGCTGTTCATAACCCTCTTAGGCTGAGATAATTAATAAGAAGATTTACCTCTTAACCCAATGAAGTAGTCATGTAACACTGTTGGTACTTGAATAATGTTTCTCGCACACTACAATATTGCTCCTCCTATGCTCAAGCCTCCTTATGTCCCACCATGCATGCCAAATTTTGTTGGGGGATGTGTAGAAAGGGATTTGAGTGTTTATAGGAGAATGGAGAGTGAGAACAAGAGAATTAATGACACCAAAAGCTTCTTATCAATTAGGAAGAGAAGAATACAAGCTTGTACATAAGCCAAATGCTCTTTGCAATATGCCAAAGACTAAATAATGCTCATGAAACAAGATTACAAAGTACTTTGCACCAGACCTCCACCTTCTCCAAGCTTTCCCTTGTGCACACCTTGCACCAAGCTTCCAATAAGGGGAGGGATGGACACCTTCTGTCGACACGCACCTTCAATGGGACTTTGGAACTCTTGATATTCCTTGCTTCACCTTCTCTGTATACAATCTAAGTCACTCTTCTTGCACCTTGCAATGGCTCTCTGTGTCGCGCGCACTCTCTCTGTATGTCTCTTACTCCTCCCTTAGTCTAGACTATGCTCACCTTGCTTAGTCCTCAAGAGTACTATCTTGCCTTGATTTGAGTGTCGATTCACATACGCTCCTAATTGCCAAGTATCTTGGTGCTCACTTTGATGTCCCAAGATTGTCTCCAAAAGTGGGCAGCCAACGAATCCCTATTTTGTCTTGTAGTGACTTTAAACTAAAACAAAAATTTTAATTGGGGGGCCATACTTTCACTTCTGCGTACACTGTCACTTCACATACCTTCACATTTTGCCTTTTAATTCTTCAAATATGCACCTAAGAGAGGGTTCACTTGAACCTTCCAAAACACTTTAAAAACACTTTGAACCTTAGAGAAATTACAGAAATACCTCTACAACCTGCAACCAACTTTCTGCAATTATACCCTTTGTGACAATTAATTGTGCACTACCTATGCACCTTGACACCCAAACTTTAAACACTTTGACTTCACCCATGTTGACTTTGACCTTGAACATGTTGGCTTTGAGTGCTTTGACTTTGACTATGGTTGACTTTGACCAATGTGACTTTTATGGGCTCAATAAGACCAATTACCATTCTTCATATTAGAGGCATATTCTAATTGCATAGCAGCCATCCAATGTTTTGAATTATGTGGTTCATCAAAAGAAACATGCTCATTCTCATTGCAAAGACTAGAGGCAGCCATTGCATAGCAATCTAATGCAAAAGAAGAACTATGAGATCGTGATCATGTATAATATAATAGAGATGCATGTAATTTGATATCTCTCAAAGTCTGCACTAACCATTTAGGCTTAGTTTTAGCCTCTTCTATGTTAGCCCTCTCATCAACAAGTGCATCATGTAAATTTGCATTAGAAATAGAATGATTTTGATCATCATTGGGAACCTCTAAGGGTCGAGAAATTATCTCATTTGGACCAAGAATTGAATGTCCATCTCTTAAAAGAGGCAAAAAAGTTTCATACACATCTTTCGAGCTAACTGATGTCTCTTTAGTACATGGAAGTAATGGCTAAATTGCATCTTCCAAAAAAACAACATCATGGCTAACCAAAATGCATTTAGTCTGTGGATGATACATATGATAGCCTTTGCTTTCTAAATTGTACCCAACAAAAATACATTTTGTTGCTTTATTATCCAATTCCTTGTGTTGTTGTCCATGCACTAATGCATTTACGACACAACCAAAGACACGTAGATGAGCAACATATAGCTTGCTACAATGCCAAGCCTCATATGGAGTGAGAGCAATGCTTTGATGGGACACCTATTAGGTACATATGTTGCACACATAATAGTCTCAAGCCAAAAGCTATGTGGAAAAGCCTGAATTTTGACCATACACCTCGCCATCTCCATGAGAGACATGTTCTTTCTTTCAAAAGCCCCATTATGTTGAGATGTATACACCATTGTACACTAATGTTTTATCCCATGTTCATCCATAAATGCATTGAAATCAGAAGACATATACCCCCCCTTGAGTAGAATGGAGGGCGCCCAATTTACATGTTGATAGATTTTTAGCCATAATGAGAAACTTTTTGAAGCACATAAACACTTTGGATTTTTCTTTCAATGGACACACCCATGCATTCCTGGAATAATCGTAAAAAAAGGTGTCTACATAGTACCACAGACATCACTATGAACAAGCTGCAATTTATGAGTAGCTCGAATTGAACCATCTTTGGGGAAGGAAGAAAATTGCAGTACATCCTCACATACATGTACAAGGTGTCTCAAGTTTGGGTAGAGAGGACACCATTTGACATTTTTGTAGGTGTAGCAAACTATCATAATTCAGATTACCAAAGTCTACATGCCAAAGCTTTGCATTTAAGATAGATTGAGAATCGAATACTGCACTTGTTGAATAATTCATAGATTTTCCATGACATAAAATTCCACAAGGAATAATAACATCACCATTTGACATATTATGAACTATAAATTTTTCATCAACAAATTTGATAGCCAAGACGATCTTTGCTAATGTTGAAACTAGCAACATATTTTTCTTGATCCCTTGCACAAACAAAGCATCTAACAATGTGAAAGAACTACCATCCATAGTAGTCAGAATGATTTTAACAACTCCCATTATAGGATAAGAGGAGTTGTTAGCACATGTGACAGTATTCCTTGTAGGGGTAGGCTTAAGTGAACTAAAGAAACTATGCTGCAAGGTTATATGTTTGGTTGCTCGACGATCAAAGTACCAAACATCTTAGTTTACTATAGACATACATTGCTCATGAGAAGATGGGTCATAGCTGCGTACAGTAGTGAGTGCTCATTCTTCATTATGAAAAAGATTAGTAGACTTTGTTTTAGGTACAGAGGCCTTTGCAACAACCATTTCGGCCTCCTTCTTCTTTGTCACTTTTGTAGCTAGTTTTGAACAACTCTTTATGACATGATCATTCCCCTTAGAGTATCTGCAAAATTGTTTTCTCTTTTTTGTTTTCTTCTTGAACATCTTTGCCATCCCAACAAAGTTGATCTATATTAGGTGCATGAAGAACTCAAGCACGAACATGAATTTTAAGATCATCATCTTCAATGCCATCTGCATCAGCTTCAATAACTATATTTGAGGTGTAGTGGGGCATTTTTCAATACCCTACACAATATTCCATAGCTGTTTTTCTACCAATACATGATGCATCATATATGCCTATAACAAGTGATTAGTACCATGCAACTTGTCCTCAATAGCCAACATACACAATACATCATTGCTTTCAACCATGGCCATTGACTTAATACCCTCATGTAGAAAAATGAGTATCTCAAAAAATTGAATAGATTTATGTCAGATATTGGTCTACAGAGACCATTCCATGTGTGTGTGGGACGAGGGCTAGTTAGCCAAGGTCCTAAGCTCGGGGGTATATCCTAAGGTATTTGATGGTTAGTGGGGATGAGTGTTGCATGCTGGCCACATGGCGATGCTAGAACATTCCAGATCACTGCTATTTTAGATACAAGAGGATATAAATGGATGGGAGGAAAGTGGCACACACATCATTCGCATGTCTTCTTGGAGGAAAGCCTCACACTTGGTATTAGAGCAGGTTCTTGTTGAGCTAATTTTAAAAAAAAAAATCTGGCATCGCTGAGAGTTCGTGCATGTTTTCTTTTGGTGGAACGTTGTCGTTCATGCGGGTGGTCTTCTCCATCGTTGTGTTGAGCATTTCCGGAGGTTAGCCGTCGTCTGTAGCAGGGAATTGCGTGGCGCAAAAAGAACCGAGAGGGGACTCCATGTGACCCCGCCCCTCTGAACTAGAGAAAGGCCGTTCTTATTGTGTTGCCGCGCTGCCGTCGTTTCAGATTCGACTTGTGCTGCCCAAAGCTCTGCCCAGAGCTCAAAGCCCTTGGCGCTGCATGAGCCCATCTTTGGCCGCCGTTTCAGATTCGACCTGTGCTGCCCAAAGCTCTGCCCAGAGCTCAAAGCCCTTGGCGCTGCATGAGCACAAAAGCTTAAGGAGTTCTTTGTTTTATAAGATTAACTTGTTAGCCACCTTTACGGTCAGCCGACAGAGATAGGGAGCTCAATAACACTGCTCGTGAGCGCTCAGAGAGCTTTTTCACTGAATAGGGATAAGAAGGGATAAGAGAGAAACGCCATTCTTTATAAAGCTTCTTTGAATTTCTGAATATGTGGGATAATATCTCTGAGAGCGCACATTCTGATTCGTCGCTGCAGAGAAGAGAAGGGTGACATAATTCATTTATGAATTTGTTTTTTTTTATGGGTTGCAATAGCTAAAAGCTCACCAATTTAGCTAAATTGGTCATAACTTGGGCAAATCATATTCTTGGTCTTTCTAGAAAGCTCTCTCAGAGATCTTTCTAGGGAGTGGCTATAAGCCATACTTTGGGTTCAGTTTTCACCTGCAATAGAGGCTGGAAGTGGATTGTTTTTTTTATTGAGCACCTTCAACGAAGCATTTCTTGAAGACTTGTGCGATCTATGAGCAAAAGGGAGTCGATACTCTACACGTAGCTCTTCAATTGGATGCTCCAAGAATATCAAAGAAAATTGAAGATAAGTATTTAGTCAATATTTGGTTGGTTATTCTCTTGATTGTGCATATTAGAACTATTTTTGCATTACGCGTAGGATGACGTAAGTAGAGCGTAAATAGAGAATTATGTTCGATGCTTGAGTTTTTCTTACAGGTGGTAAGTATCGGCAGGTATCGACAAGAGAAATATTTTGATTGAGGGCATGTAGTGCCCAACAGCATATTTGGAAAAGTTTTCTATTGCAGGTGTTCGACGAGAAGATAAAAAAGAATAGATCGTGCCTACCGGCACATGATTTATGCTTGACGTGTTTTATTTTCTTCGAAATTATTTCGGATTTCATAGTGACGTCGTTAGGCTACCAAAATTTCTAAAAATTAGCATGCATGTGCATTAAAATTTAGAAAGCATATTAAAGTTTCTTTCTATTGTCTTTTTCTATTTAGCAAAAGCTTTGACTGGTTCTTTTTTCCGCTTGCCAGTAGTATTTACATTTGTTTAGTTAAAAAAAAAAAAAAAAAACAGAAAACCAAAAGAAAAAGTTTCTTGCCTAGCATGGAACCCGAACCTTCATCACAAGAATCCATTATGCCTGAACCTCCAATTGATCCTATTCAAGCTATGAACAATAGAATTTCATCCTTAGAAAGTTCTCTTCATGATATCTTGGAACACGTGCGTGGTTCTAAGAAAGATGAAGAGCCTCTTCATTTTGATTTGCCAGAGATGGAGGTAGATGCTCCAGATGAGCATCAAACTTCAAAAGTCCTTAAAGATAGCGTCTTAGTTAGAGAAGCCAGATGGCAGCTTAAGGATCTTAAGCCGCCAAGATATCATGGCTCAACTAGCGCTAGAACTACTGACGCGATTGAGCAGTGGCTCAGCAAGTGGGAACAGTGTTTCCGTCTGTGTCATATCACTAATGATAGGCATAAGATTCAGCAGGCCACTTATAATCTTATGGATGTTGCTCATAGGTAGTGACGAAAGATAGAACAGGATAAGAAGGAGCCCACGACATGGGATCAATTCAAAATCCTGTTTTATAATAATTTTGTACCACCTGATGAGAGGTCTAGAGCACTAAACACGTGGTTCTTCATCAGTCAAAAGAATCAGTCAGTTCAGGAATACACAGATCGGTATAGAGAGGTACTTCTTAAAGTACCTGATACCATTCCAGAGTTTCTTCAAGTCCACAAGTTTGTCTTGGGACTCAGAGAAACTATCCGACCTTTAATAAGGAAAGAGCGGTGTCAATCTTTGGCACAGGCCACAGAGATGGCCTTGGTTTATGAGGATGGCCACAGGAGCACAGGTTCCCAGGGCCAGAGATCCCCATGGACTAGGGTTAGCCGACCTTTCCATACTTCGACTCCTGGTTCGGTCAGTGCAGAGCCTTCTAGGGAGGCTAAGCAGGTGCACATGATCGAGACAGTCTGAGGAGGAAAGAGAAAAGTGTCTGCTCTGGCTGAGAGGGCATATAACCGATCTATTCTTACCCCTCAGCAAAAAGAGAAGGCAATGAAAGAGGGTTTGTGCTATGGATGCTTAGGACAACACTTATATAAGGATTGTCCTAAAAAGGAAAAGATAGCAGCTACCATAGTCATAAATCCGACTCAGGCAAGGGGTGGGAGTGAGGATGAGTTTGGGGATCCCCCATCTCCATTATCATCTCCTATCTAGTATTCTGTCTCGAGAATGATCTTCTCTATCGGTTTCTTGCAAAGAAACAATACCCTCTATTAGATTATCCTCCCTAGATATATACTTTCTTAGTTTACTAACATGAAACACTGGATGGACTCTGCAATCTGGAGGAAGCTCTAATCGATATGCAACATCACTCAACTTCTTTACTATCTTCCAAGGTCCACAATACCTTGGTGATAGCTTACTACACTTCCCTGTGGACAATGAAGTAGATCTAGCCGGTACTTGAAGGAAGACTCGGTCTCCTTCCTCAAAGGATCTAGGAGATCTTTTCCTATCAGCATACTCTTTGGCTCTATCAGCTGCTTGCTGCATCTTGGCTTTAGCTATTTCAAGGTTTGCTTGGAGATTCGCTAAGAACTCAGAAGCACTAGGACATTTCTTAGGCATTCCTATGGTACTGGGAGCAGTGGGATTCATGCCATAGTTCATCTCAAAAAGAGACATCCCAGTCACCTTGTGAGGTCTATTGTTATAAGCAAACTCTACTAATGGCAAATAACTATCCCAATCTGTCTGTCTCTCAAAAACATATGCCCTTAACATATCCTCTAGAATTTGGTTGACCCTCTCGGTCTGACCATCTGTCTGTGGATGATCACCACTACTCATTTTTAGTGACACTTTCAGTTTGTCAAATACAAACTTCCAAAAGTGTCTTGTAAATTTGACATCCCTATCTGAAACTATGGATGTAGGTAACCCATGCAATCTGAAGACATTCTGGATAAACAACTCCGCTACCTGTGGAGCTTCTATCATCTCCTGCGTAGGTATGAAATGAGCCATCTTGCTTAGTCTATCTACCACAACTAGGATTGTATCCCGCTTCCTTTGGGTCCGCGGTAACCCCATTATGAAGTCCATGGATATACTATCCCAGTTATGATTTGGAACTTGTAAAGGATGTAAAAGACCTGGTGTCTTTACCCTTTCTGCTTTGTTGACTTGACACATAAAGCATTGTTGAACATAAGTATGGATATCTCTGGCTAATCCAGGCCACCAAAATGTTCTTCTAACAAGGTGTATTGTCTTGTCAATACCAGGATGTCCTGTGTAGAGAACATCATGGTTATCATGCATGACTTTCTTTCTCAAATCTTGGGAATCTGGCACACAAACCTTTCCTTTCCGCTTCAGTATACCATTCTCCTGTGAGAAATTAGAATACGGAATGGACTTGTTTGCTTTAGTAGAAGAAGAAACAGCTGGAACTCTTGCGTCTCCTAAAATAGAGTCATCACTAATGGCTCTTACTATCTGAAACAAATGTGGATCTTCCACCTGTGCTTCCTTAATTTCTTGAAGCAATGAGCTTTCTAAAACTGTAAAGCTCATTTGATACATTATACGAGATAATGCATCAGGTACTATATTTTCTTTGCCTCTTCTATACAAGATTTCCATGTGAAATTCTTGCATGAGCTCAGCCCAACGAGCCTGTCGGCCTCGAAGATCTGGCTGACTACAAAAAATACTTGAGTGTATGATAATCTGTGAATACCTTAAAGTCTGCACCATAAAGATAGTGTCTCCAAACTTTAAGTGCATGTACCACTACATACAACTCTTGTTCATGCACCGGCCAATTGCGTTGTGCACTACTTAACTTTTTACTTTCAAAAGCTATTGGCCTGCCATCTTGACTCAAGACTGCGCCTATGGCTATGCCGCTAGCATCGGTCTCTAACTCAAATGTATTTTGAGGATCCACCACTTTGAGTATAGGAGCCTCTAAAATAGCTTATTTTAGAGTATCAAAACTCTCTTGCTGCTCTTGCTTCCATGCAAATGGAATTTTGCCTTGAAGCAAGTTCGTCATAGGTGCTGCTATCGACGAATATGAAGAGATGAATTTCCGATAGAAACCGGAAAGCCCTAAGAATGACCGTAACTGCCCCTCATCCTGAGGAGTAGGCCATGCTAAAATAACTGATACCTTCTTGGGATCCATCTGAACCCCATCAGCTGAAATCACATGCCCTAGATAGTCTATCCTCGGAAGAAACAACTGTGTCTTCGAGATACTACCAAAGGTAACAATTCTTCTGCCCTATACATTGATAAGAAATCTAAGGATAAAGGCAAGAGTAAGAAGGTGGAAGATGAATGCTCTACTTCCCAAGCCAACTATGCAGGGAGAGGTAGATCTTCAAGAGGAAGGGGCAGAGGAGGTAAGCAAGGTAGGGGGAGACCCTATAATTCATCACCATGTAACATTTTTGGCTTATCAAATCACACCACAGATGAGTGTTGCAGGAATTACAAAAATCAGAGAGGAAGAGGCTACCAAAGAGGTGGATACTCACAGTCTAGAGGAAGGTCCAACCATCACCAAGGCCACAACAACAATTACAACAACAATTACAATGGCAACTACCAAGGAGGATTCAGAAACAGAAAGGACTACAACAACTACACAGAGGAGTAGGATGACTCTCTCTTGATCATGAACATGACTTCAAAGTCAGATACAAATGATGATCACTTATTTTATATTGATTCAGGGTGTTCAAATCATGTGGCTGGTAATGTTGCACTACTCTCTGATCTTGAGGAACCAAAAGGTAAACACCAAGTCCAAACAGGTGATGATACAAAGCATTCTGTAGTTAAAGTTGGAAATGTGAAAACTTGTGATGGTAATCAGAATTTATTGAGCAGAGTACTTTATGTACCTACAATTACAAAGAACTTAATGAGCGTTGGTCAGATTGTAGAGAAAGGGTTGCAGGTCAGATTCAATTAGTATGGAGCATTTGTGGAGGACCTAAGACATGGATTCAAAAGGATAGCTAAAGGAGAAAAATCAGGTAGACTTTTCACTTTTGAGTTGGAAGATACAAAGAACATTGCATTATACAGTTATAAAGATCAAACACTTAAAAGGTTCAAGGTACTATGTGTCTTTTATTGATGATTATAGCAGATGGACTGTATTATACTTTATGAAGCACAAGGATGAGGTATTTAATTGTTTTAAGAAATATCTTGGACTAGTTGAAAATCAGACAGGAAGGAATTTGAAGAGGCTAAGGTCAGATGGAGGAGGTGAGTACTTCTCCAATGAATTTGAGGACTTCTTGTAGGACAGAGGCATCAAAAGGGAAATAACCACAAGGTACTCTCCTGAACAGAATGGGGTAGCTGAAAGAAGAAATAGGTTAACTGTTGAGATAGCTAGATCTATGCTTAATGAGAAGAAATTACCTACCTATCTATGGGCAGAGAGTGTTTCTACTTCCACCTATCTCATAAACAGGTTACCATCAAAGTCACTTGATGGTATGACACCATATGAAGCATGGCATGGTAAGAGACCACCATTGGATCATTGCAAAATTTTTGGATGTATAGCATATGTACACATTCCTTCACAGGTAAGAGGAAAGCTAGATCCAAAGGCTGAAAAATGTATTTTCATTGGATATGATTTAAATAAAAAAGGTTACAGGTTTTTTAACCCTACCAATAAGGGATTTATGGTAAGCAGAGATGTGATCTTTGATGAGAATGATTCTTGGTATGAGAATGAATGCAGGAAGGTCAAACTACCCTATGATTTGGAAGAAGAATTTCCAAAACTTACAAAGGAAGAACCTACTCAGGATGGAGAGTCAAGTTCAGATGATGAAGGTACAATCAATCTTGAAGAGTTCAAGGCATGGAAATCCAAAGGCAAAATGAAGATGAAGAAGCTTGAGGACATACTAGAATCTTCAACTCAATCAATTAGAAGGTCTCAAAGAGAAAGCAAAAAACCTATCAGATATGGGTATGATACATCTCTTGTTACTAAACATTCAGTTTGTCTTGCCAAGGATTTGTTGAATGAAGAACCAGGTTCATATGAAGAAGCAATCACAAAATCAGAATGGAAAGAAGCCATGGATGAGGAGATTGAAGCACTAAAGGAAAGTGATACATGGGAGTTAGTACCCAAGAAAGACTCCATGAAGGTAATAGGATCCAGATGGATCTATAAATTGAAAAGAAATTCTAATGGCACAATTAACAGGTACAAGGCCAGGTTAGTAGCCAAGGGTTTTGCACAAACCCAAGGCATTGACTATGAAGAGACATTTTTTCCTGTGGCCAAGATGCCAACAATCAGAGTGTTGGTTAGTGTGGCTGCATCAAAGAATTGGAACATGTACCAATTGGATGTCAAGAATGCTTTCTTGAATGGATGGATTTCAGAAGAGGTTTATATGTCACAACCTCCTGGCTATGAAGACCCTAAGAAGGTAACTTATGTTTGCAAATTAAAGAAGGCTTTATATGGATTGAAGCAGGCACCTAGGGCATGGAATTATAGGCTAACTACATACCTCCAAGACCAAGGTTTTGTCATGAGTAAGGCTGACACTTCTCTGTTCATTAAGAGAAGTAATTCAGAGGTAATCTATTTTTGTGTCTATGTTGATGACATCATCATTACAGGTAATGATGTCAATGGAATCAAAAGCATCAAAAGCCAGATGATGAAGGAATTCAAGATCAATGATCTTGGATTATTGAAATATTTCTTAGGACTTGAATTAGTCTACACTAATTTAGGGATATACATTACTCAGAAGAAGTATGTACAAGATATGTTGAAGAAATTTCAATTGCAGGATGCTAAATCAGCTAGCACTCCAATGGAGGTGAACCTAAAGCTAAGTGCCCATGAAGGTGATGAAGTCCAAGACATTACAGGTTATCAAAGTATGGTGGGTAGCTTGAACTATGCTACTCTTACAAGAATTGATATTGCATATGGAGTTAGTGTGCTAAGTCAATTCATGCACAAACCAAGGATACCTGTTGGCAGTAGCCTTGGTACACCAGGACGTACAAGACATGAAAGTCAAAGAAGGGAGTCAGAGCGAAGGGACAGTACAAGCAAACAGGGCAGTCAAAGAAGATCTGGCAAGTAGGCCAATATTTTTTCAAGACATTAATGCAAATCAAGAGATGGACATGCAGGGAGGAAGAGCAAGTAGGGAGCTCGAAGATATGTATGGCAGATCACTAGAAGAAATCCCTACAACAACAGTGATTTTTATCACTAACAATCATTGTAAATATCATTTCACCTTTTTGTAGCTCCATTTTGTGCAAGCCAAGGAGTCCTTGAGCTTGAGGAGCCTTAGAAGTAGTTGCGTACCAATTTTCGTATTTTTTAGATCTCGTTTGAGCCCCCAAATAAGCCCTGGAACCTAATTTTTAACTA
Organism: Ceratopteris richardii; assembly: GCA_020310875.1. Lineage (NCBI taxonomy): Eukaryota > Viridiplantae > Streptophyta > Polypodiopsida > Polypodiales > Pteridaceae > Ceratopteris > Ceratopteris richardii. The sequence goes on along the minus strand of CM035435.1, from coordinate 91,419,024 downwards.
GGCCGGACACTAGGTCTAGAGAGGGCCAAAAGCTAGTCAAAAACTATAAAAAGAGCTAGAGAGCTCATTTTTGGGGCTAGATTGTAATTGAAATGAACCTGTAAGAGCATTTTGAAAGTAATCTAAAAGCTCCATTGATTCTCACTCTTTGTCTTGCCGTGTGTGCGTGTGTGTGTGTGTATGTGTGTGCATGCTAGTGTGCTTCTCACTCACGCACTTGTGCCGCCACTTGCTCGAGGTCTTCATACCATCCTCACGTCTTCCCGGATTGACATTAAAGGAGGTGCTACTCATCACTGAGCTACACCAAATTTTGGTGCCGTTGCCGGGGATCGAGCTTTGAGGACGAGCGTGTGATGGTAAGACGTAGAGTTGACGCGTTGGAGTTGTAGGTATTTTCTTCACTCTCATCGATTTTCTTTTACTTTCTTCACCATCTTCATCACCATCATCATCATTACCATCTTCCACCTCCATCTCCATCATCGCGAAAATTTCATTTTTTTGACTATATCCCCATCTCCACCTCATTTCCCTCATTTCACTTGTGAGAGAGAGCGAGAGAGCGAATTTGCATGTGCTGTTTTTTGCATGTTTTGTGAGCATTCTGCAGGTACAGGCCGCATCATCATCCCCAGCACTCTGCGCAGGTACGGAATTCTGAGTAACTGTCTGTGTGTCGCCGAGCTCTGTCAATCGCGACCGACAGAAAAATTGCTCTAATTGCTAAACAAAGTGCATATCCATGACCTACAGGCCTAGAGCTTCCCAAAAATGTGTTTAGTTTTTTGAAATTCCACAGATTTCTGTCAATCGCGATCGCTCTGTCAATCGCGATCGACAAACCACGACGGACAGATCTGTCAATCGCGATCGACACGTCAATCGCGACCGACAGCCCACGACGGCTCTGTCAATCGCGACCGACAGAGTCAACGACCGATTGACCACGACCGACTGACCATACGCGTGACACGTGTCAATCGCGATCGAGTCATCAATCGCGATCGACACAGTCAACGACTGTTTGACCACGACGGACAGACCACGACGGCTCTGTCAATCGCGACCGACACGGTCAACGACTGTTTGACCACGATCGACAGACCCTCGCGATCGACCTGTCAATCGCGATCGACTCATCAATCGCGACCGACAGAGTCAACGACGCTTTGACCACGACTGATTGACTTTTCGTAACCCCTATCAATCGCGACTGACCAGTCAATCGCGACTGACAGCCACGACGGACCTGTCAATCGCGATCGACACGTCGATCGCGACTGACCTGTCAATCGCGACCGACAGACTTTGCGAACGCGTTAGAAGGGCAAATTAGGTCAAATTTTCAAGGCAAAATTATTGGTCTAAATTTTGATTGAGTGTGGGACAAACACTAGGGTGTAGTATTGCATCGCGAGGCCGTGCCACAAGCTACTCGAGTGTTCCTGTTTGACTGTTAGCTTGTGTTGAATTCTGATTTAACTCCCTAAACCCTGAACAGTCCTAACTTTTTCATACGAAATCCAATTTTTGAGCTCTTGGGCTTGTTGGAAAGCTCGTGGCATATACTACACGCCCTCAACTGTTTTTTATAAAGATAATGCGTTGATTTTCAGAGAGGGTATTTTGAAGTTGACCATACCCAGGGGGATCAAAGTCAGGGGTCTTTAGAATTATTTTCCTAAAAGTCAGAATGCACATGTGTGTTTATGTTACATGAATGAAAGTGGTTGGTTTTGTCCTTTGAATATAAGCATTGAGCTAACCGTGGGACTTTTATAGATCCATTGAGAGCAACTTGGGGCATACAAAGCAAGATTTCTTTGCAAGTTTGAGAACCGGGTTCTTGAGCACCATAAAGCAAGGGATCAACAAGTAAGGATGGATTATTCTCAACTCCCTCTGTCATTTCCTAGCTCAAGCTAAGAACGAGTAGAGATAGGAGTAAGCCAGGGTGACGATAGGCAGTTATCAAGTTGAAGACTACCTAAAAACTCAAGTTCAAGTTAAAAACATAATCTCTGTACTGTCGATAACATAAAGGAAAGGAACCTAACGTGGAGCGATCAATCTGAAAGCACGAAGAACATTCAAGTATTCCTGACGACGTGATATCAGACAAGACCATAAACACAATAATTAACTAAAAAAGAATCAAGTAACTAATACCAATTGATCGGCAACGAGGTTGTACTTTGGGCAAAAAAAAAAAAAAAAAAAAAAAAAAAAGGACTAATCAGTTAGGCATATGAACCTTAGATCAGGACGACATTTAGCAAGGGAAAGACAAAGCCTTAGGTCTTCAGAGGCTAGTGTCAATCACACTGCAAGGTCTTGGGCCCAGCAGTTGAGCCACCACTCTCACTACCCCAGCTCTGATACCAGTGAATCAGGGATGTCTCAAGGTATGGACAGACCCACGGGAAGTTCAGGAGTGCCTTATTTGTACAGGGTAGAAGGCCCTTACAAAACACAGCTGGAATATCTTAGGACCAACCGACTAGGTGCTAGCATCTATGAGGACGGCCTAGGAAGATCCGTGGTCCAGATTAAAAACCCTGACCAATCCATAGGACTAGAACACCCAGCTGTCAAGTTTGAAAATGGTGTATACCTGGACAAAGAAGGAACTATATATGTTGTCACTAGTCACCCTGATAGGACAGATGACTTCGGGAATGTAATCTCAGAAGCGGACTTAGGTGACCTAGAACAAGGGAACATGGATGCGGAACCTAGAACCCCTCGAGGTAAATCAGTTCTCACTAGGATTATCACGCCTGAATGGGTCCCCCAAGACAACAAGAGCATAGAGTTGTTCCTCAATCGAGAAACTGATGAAGCCTTTTGGAGGTATAAGTCTAATCAGCCAACAGACATAGGAAATATCATGATCTATGAGCTTAAGGATCCAGATAGCCCAGGCAGAGTGACCTACTTAGATCATGCTTCAGAACGGATCTTTGTGGTGACAGAAAATGATAGGCATGCCTACACTTGGAAGGGTGAATTCATTTTCCCCCAACCAAGATCAAATGTATCCTATGGTCACCCTGGGGCTGGAACTTCTCAAGCTCATGGTACGCAAAGAGACAGAAGTAGAGATAGACCAGAAGTAAGTTTTGCCAACCCAGTGGGCAGAGAAAGAACGAGAACAGAGACGAATAGGGTAGAACCTGAGATGCATAGAGCCCACAGGAACCAAAGAAATGTAGATGGATTCCCTCTGCCGAGGCCTAGAGAGCACACAAGAACTTTGAGACCCACCCAGCTAGTCAAGTCCATGAAGAATTACTTTGACGGCACAGGAGATCCCTATGATCATGTGGCGGAGTTCAAGCAAGTCTTGAGAGCTGAACAAGTGGAGGATCTGTTCACGCAGTACAATGCCTTCGGTCTAACCCTTAGGAACACAGCACTTACGTGGTTTCAGCCATTAGATGAACGCCAGTTCAGGAGCATAGACCAACTCCTAGAGGCTTTCATCGTAGAGTTCTCTAAGAGTGGCATAAGACACAATACCTCCTCATTGATCCACAGCTTCAAACAGACCCCCCAAGAGACTGTCAGATTGGCCGGAAGAAGATTTAGACAATATCTTGAAAGGTGCCCTATTTCTGAGCTACCCACATCTGCTAAACAAGTAGCCTTATTCCTTGATGGATTGCTGAGTACGAAATTGAGATCCTATGTGTATCTAAAGGACCCTAGGACCATAGAAGAATGTGTACGCATGTGCATTGACATTGAAGATAACCTAGGGGAAGAGCTAGAGCTTTCCAAAATCTACAAAGATTCAGATAGTGCATCTAGCCACTCTTCCACGCAATCTACATCAATTGAGGAACTCGCTGAGAAGGTAGCTCAGAAATTAGGTGTAACTAGCAAACAAATCCCAAGGTTTGCCCCAGCGAAGAGGTGCTATACATGCGGTGGCGACCACATGGCAAACGTGTGCCCCATTATGGCTCAACCCCAGGTCAATCCAAATAGCCAATATTGCACCATAGAACGGAAGTACACAAATCACACTGCACAAGATTGCCCATACAACAAGCAGGCTGTTAGGCAACCCTACCCTCAGCCCTACCAACAAGGCAGATACCAGAACCAGTACCCTCCACCACCACAATATGCTAGACCCCAACAAACCTACCAACCACAATATCAGGCCCAACAAAGACCCCAACCGGTGCTAGCTCAACAGCCTCCAAACCCCGCTAACGTGATTCCAGTAAAGTACGCTGTTGCAGAAGAAAACCTGAATAGGGCCATAGTACCAGTAACCCCATTGATCTCAGAAAGTGACCCAAGTGACCATAGCTTTGACTCTACACATGTCGATAGTCCCCAGGCTTACTACATGCAGTCTCCAGAACATGGTGAGTCTTACTATAGTGAGGAACCAAGTGAACCTAGTTGGGAGTCAGATTACACGAACGTCATGTATGCAAACCCCAACCCCAGGCCTCAACCTAGGCAAGTAAGATCTCCATTCCCAAGAGGACCGTGCTACAGATGCCAAGGAGATCATCTCATTCGTGATTGTCCCTTGCCCCCACCTACACAACCCCAGTCAGTGACTATCCAAGGTTTTTGCCAAGATTGTGGAAAAGAGCATCTTTTACGAGATTGCCCAAAGAACCCCAATAATATGCCAAAAATCACTCCGATCAATGTGATTGGTTTGGTTGTAGATTCCTCAGGAAGCATCACTTCCACTGCACCAGTGCAGGTAGTCACTAGAGCTCAGGCATTGCAGCAAAACCAAGAGACAAACCAGGATAAGAACTCAGAGACTGGTGAAACCGAGAGCATAACAAAGAAAAGGACTAGAGCATGGAAAGATAGTCGGGAAAGAATGAAAAGACAATGGGCTAAAAAGATGAGTGAACTTGAGGAAAGCATAAGAGAAACCAAAGCTAGGATAACTGAAATCACCTCTCAAACCCCCTCTCACACTATTCCACCACCACCACCCCCTTCGCCCTCCGACCCAACACCTTCCCCACCACGTCATACGATTCCACCACCTCCTAGGATAGGATCAGTGTTAGCTGATCCCACTCTCGAAGACATAGACATGATGCTCAAAGCATATCAGGCCAGGATCCAAGAAGGGCCAAACGTCACGGATCATGACAAGTGCTATCCTAGAGCTGACCTAGAGATAGAAAGAACCAAACTATGCGCGAAAATGGTCGCATTGGCTCAGACTATGTTTGAAGCCAGTCGCCTTTTCAATTACTCAGGCTCAGCCAAAACGCAATTACACTTGGATGGATTCCTAGAGAAGTTAGAGAGGATAATTGCAAGATCTGACAAGGAAGAAAAAAATCAAGACCAAGAAAAAGCAAGCAAAAACAGGAATCATTCCCAATCAGAAGTGTATGTGGCCAATGCCCCTAAACCGGACAACTTCCCATCCTTAGAAAGAATAGAGAGGCCAATAGCACAGCCAGAAAAGGAACCTACCCCTCAAAGAAAGGAAAGGGCAAGAGAACGGATAAGCCAGCCTCTTCAGGAAGCCCGTGGGCCTCCTCAAGAAGCTTATCTTCCCCCCCAACAGGCAGATGAGCCTCCCCCGAAAGCTTATGTACCTCCACAGGTGACCCACATTCCTTCTCTGGGAGCATATGAGCCTGCTCGGAAGAGTAATAGAATAAGTAATCCTCTCCAAGAAGCTTGTGCTCCAGCCATCTGTGGAAACGAGGAGAGAGCCAACGATAGAATAAGCCCTCCTTCCCAGGTTGCTTACGTGCCTAATTCTACGGAGCCAGACACTTCTTCTTCTATGAATCGGTTTGCACGAGACTTCCTACGAGAGATTCAAGAAGACAAATGGGATAACGAAAGCGAGGTCCCCCCTCCTTTTGAACTTGTGGACGATGCACACGACCAATTCCCACAAGACATCCCATCTATTTACGGGGAGCATGAGAGTGTTCAGTCTCACGAGAGATTAGACTTTGAGTCTAATTCCATACAAGAGCTACCTCACTTCACAGGCCCATGGGAAGCAAAGTCCACATGTATGAGAGCACCCACAGTCATGGTAAGGAACGACGACTCAGTCATACCTAGGAACACAGAGGTAGTGAAGAACACTAACGTGCAGTGTAATCTCAAGTTAGAAGAGCTACTCAAGGTTAGACCTGAATTATGGAAACATGTAGCCAAACAAGTACCTGAGATAGCAAAACCTCGTTCCCAGGTAGGATCCCATAGGACAGTACCGGAAATTCCCTTGGATAAGATAGGAGATATGTGTGAAGGTGAAGAAGGGAACACCTACCTTCCCATCACCTACCAGGACTACACCACGAAGGCAATTTTGGACTCAGGTGCAGGAGTTGCAATTGCCACTACCTCCTTATGGAAGCGTTGGGGCAAGCCGGCACTCAGGCCGACAAGAATGAAATTGCAAATGGCCGATGGTCACATAGAGAGACCCTTAGGATTGCTAGAAGGAATAACTCTCACCACTTGTGGTGTCGAGTTTGAACATAGTTTTGCTATATGTGACTTCAGCAAAAATCATGCCTATGAGATGATTTTGGGAAGACCATTCATGCGACAGTTGCAAGTGGTACAGGATTGGGGAACCAATTCTTTGTACCTGCAGCACTTAGGTGTTACAACCAAAGTCAATCTCAAGGATTATTCTCATAGAGATGTCCCTCCTATCCAATGGAATCCCATCCATAGAGCCAAAGATGATACAGAATCTGTGCATTCCATAGGATCAGGATCCTCCTGGATGCACGAAGACACTCACTTATGGATGTGCAAAGTAGCAGTGGAGGAAGAGAAGAGAGAAAAGGCCAGAGAAATAGGTGCAAACGAAACCCATAGACCCATTCAAGACCCAGCCTATGCACCTGTAGTTTTTCCAGACGAGGAATTTGAACCCCATGGCTGGGCAGAAATTTTAGCAACAATGGATGTAGCCATCAATGAAGAACAATGGACACCTCACTGTGATGAGGATGGCTATGATATTTCAGTCTTCTCCATAGAGCCAATCATGGGAGAGGCAGTTCTAGAAGAATGCGAACCTAGCCCTGATGCATTTGAGGATGCAAGTGACTCCGATCTAGAGTCAATCATTATGGACCCACCATTTGCATCAGATGAAGAATATCTCCAGGAAGTGGAATTTCAACCTCAGAATCATGGAGAAGTTACAAATGATGTAAGATTAGCAACGCATATGACCCCTAAGGAAGAAGGAAAGAAACGAAAGAAGAGAGAAGCCTTACCAGAAGAGGAAGAATCTTTGTTTGAGGTCCCAGAAAATTTTAAGAAGTACGAGATAGATGACAGGAGAGTCATGATAAGAATGCCTAAACGAGAGGCACAATCAGGAGAGGCCTATGATAACAAAGAAACCACCAAGAAAATAGTAGTGGCCATAGAAGAAGGAGAGGAGAGATGCACGTATATAGGCCATGACCTGACAGAAGAAGAAGAGTACGAATTGATTACCTTGCTAAGAGAATACAGAGATGTATTCGCTTGGAGTTACAAGGATTTGAAAGGTGTTGACCCCGACATATGCTCACACACCATCCCCATGACCTCAGATGCCAAACCCTCTAAGCAAAAGCCTTATACATATAACGATAACTATGCTGCTAAGATCAAGGAAGAGATAGATAGACTGGTCGAAGCTGGATTTATCTATGAAATTGAGCACACTGAATGGGTATCCCCCATCGTAGTGGTGCCCAAGAAGAATGGCAAGCTGCGTGTGTGTATTAACTTGAAAAAGGTTAATGCCGCCACTATTCGAGATAACTATCCGCTTCCCATCGCAGAACATCTCTTAGAAAGAGTGGCAGGCAAGGAAGTGTACAGCTTCCTCGATGGATTTTCGGGTTACAATCAAGTAGCCATAGCTCCAGAGGATCAGCATAAGACAGCCTTTGCCACAGAATGGGGCATCTTCGCTTTTAGAGTAATGCCATTTGGGCTTACCAATGCACCAGCTACCTTCCAAAGGCTGATGTGCCACGTGTTTAAGGAGTTTCTGAGGAAGAGTTTAGAAGTCTACGTTGATGATCTCTGTGCTCATTCCAATGTTAGACAAACCCATATTCCTGAACTCAGACAAATCTTTGACAAATGTAGAGAATACCAAGTCTGCCTGAACCCAGAAAAGTGCGTTTTTATGGTCAGGCAAGGCAAGATCCTAGGACACATAGTGTCAAAGAATGGCATATCTACCGACGAAGAAAAGGTGAGAGCCATAGCAGAGCTACCTAGGCCAAAGAATGTCAAGGAAGTACAAGCTTTCATGGGGCATTGTGGTTATTATCGACGATTTATACACATGTATGCTGTCATTGCAAAGCCCATGTACGGACTTCTGACTAACTTTGAGTGGACGGATGAATGTGAGAATTCCTTCCAAGAACTTAAACGAAGATTATGTTCAGCACCAATCTTGACCACACCAGATTGGAATAAGCCATTCCATGTTCATGTTGATGCATCCAATTATGCTATTGGATGTGTGCTTGCACAACCTACTGGTGAAGGTAATATGGATCTTCCAATTGCCTATGCTAGTAGACAATTGAATGCGGCTGAACGGAATTACACCACTACAGAGCGCGAAGGATTAGGCATGGTATATGAAGTCAAGAAATTTAGGCACTATTTGCTTGCAAATAAGTTTAAATTTTTTACTGATCATCAGGCATTGTTATATCTCGTAAACAAGCCATGCAATACAGGAAGATTAGTGAGATGGTTTCTCTTGCTAATGGAATATGACTTTGAGGTTGTGGTAAGAAAAGGTAGGACTCACTTGAGAGCAGATCATCTCTCTAGGCTCACATCGGGAGAAGCCCCACAAGGAGTGTCAGATGACCTTCCTGATGCTTACTTGTTTAATTTGGAAGTTATACCGCAGTGGGCTAAGCCATTGGTACCAGTATTGACATACGGGCCTAACCATCCAGTGGTAAACACATGGAACAGAGAGGTTGTAAAAGCCCAAAAATACCACATCATGGCAGGAAGCATGTACAAGCACACAGATCAAGGGATCTTGGCTTGTTGCGTAGAAGAGGATGAGTACGCTAAATGGTTGCAATTAGCACATGTAGGTGCGTTAGAGCAACACCACTCAAAGCAACGAACTTTACAGACTCTAAAGAGATTCGGAGTGCATTGGCCAACTATGGAAGCAGATGTCCAAAAGTTGTGCAAGGAATGCCCAATCTGTTGCACTAAACCACCGGTGGAACATGCCACTCTCTATCAAGTATCCATTGTGCCAGATTGGAGTGAACCTATAGTATCATTCTTGAGGACAAACACATTCCCTCCAGACATGACTCTAGCTAGGAAAAGGAGTTTAGAACAAGAAGCCCAGGATTACTCACTCATTGGTGATAATCTATACAAACGCGGTAAGGATGGTTACCTGAGACTGCGTGTCCATGAGAGTGAATATCTTAAGATCTTGGAAACTGCCCACCAAGGTGTAGCAGGAGGACACTTTGGACCAGATCGGGTGATCAAAGCAATTCTATTTGCGGGTTTCTGGTGGCCAACCCTTCACATGGATGCACATACCTATGTGAAACGGTGTGATGTCTGTCAGAGGACTCAGTATCCTATACGCAAAGATGAGATGCCACTGAAACCTATGATGGGTGGACGTGCATTCTCTAAGTGGGGAATAGACTTCGTAGGTCCTATTAATCCCCCAGCTAAGGGTTCTCATGCGGAATACATCATTGTGGCAACAGATTATCTCACCAAGTGGGTAGAGGTAAAGGCTACAACCAAGAACGATGCTCAAACAACTGCCAAATTCTTGTTTGAGAATATATTCACGAGATATGGACTACCTATAGAGCTTGTAAGTGATAGAGGCACTCATTTCTTGAATGAAGTAATTGAAAATCTACTCCAAGAATTCTTGGTAATACACAAGAAGTCTGCCCCTTATCACCCTCAAGCTAATGGACAAGCTGAGAGCACTAATAAGATTTTATGCAATGTATTGACGAAATTAGTGAACACTAAACGCTCTGATTGGGACAAACAGCTGCACCATGCTGTTTGGGCATACCGAGTTGCCTACAAAACGGTACTCCAAGCCACTCCCTTTCAGATGGTATTCGGTCAAAACGCTGTGCTACCCTTGGATTTCCTGATTCCTACGTTGAAAGTAGCACAAGAGCACGAATGGACAGGTCACGAACTCTCCTCTAGGATCTTTGACCTTGAACGATTAGGGGAAACAAGACTAAGAGCCGCTGCAGGAATATATGCAGCCAAGAAGAGACAGAAGGCATATTTCGATGCCCATGTGAAGGATAAAGGCTTGAAAGCAGGAGATCTAGTCCTAGTCTATACACTCAAACAACACGCGAGGAAGTTAGAAAAGAGAGGCTATGGACCTATGATCATCAATAGGATCTCCACAAGCGGAGCAGTACAATTGGCCACATTAGAGGGTGATGTTCTCCCAAATTATATTAGCGGTTGTAGAGTCAAGTTGTACCAGGAATCCCTCACGGAGGAAATGCTCAGCCGACTCAACACTGCTAAGAAACGCAAAGAGGAAGAAAAGCGAGTTAGAGAAGAAGCTCAAGCAGAAGCTTTAGAACGCATCAGAAGGATGAAATTACGAAGGCAAGGTAGAGAGCAGCCTAGGACAAATGACTATGCAGATCAAGGATATCATATGGCAATGTGTGAAGTCGCAGGAACCAGCTCACCTAGGATAACTGATCGACGTCCTTTCGTAACCCTAGATATAGGACAAGGAAAAAGTGCAAGGACTGTAAGAGCCTTGATTGACTCAGGTGCAGCCACTAGTGCTGTTAGAATGTCTTACTGTCAAGAGTTACAGTTAACTGTCAATCCTGTGGAAGCATATCTTATAGGATTGGGAGGCGTGGAGACCCCTTGTATGGGCGAGGTGGAACTTCCCCTCTACGTTCATGATGAGGCAATGACAGTTAAAGTGCTAGTGTGTCAAGATGAGGATCTCACTGAACCTCTTGTCTTGGGTCAAGATTGGATTTATGACCAAGCAGTCAATTTAAACCTAAGAAGTGGACTTCTCCAGGTTTGGATCAATCATAGTCGAGTTACAGTAGAATTAGACAATGGAGCACTCAAGGAACTAGGAAAGGCACGGACTCCTGGTCCTTCCAGGGGTACACATGAAGATGACCATGCTGTTCTTGTCCAAAACTATGTGTTGCAGAGGAATGATATTCGCAAAAAAGAAGTCAGGAATGCAACGGAACTCCCTTCTTTTCCAAAGGCTAGAAGGAGGCAGCAACCCAAGGTGGATCAAAGGCAGAAGAAGCAGAGTACTACCTATGTCCGAGATCAAAAGTACCTGCGCAGCAGAATGGCCCAGAAAATAAACCAGGTGTGGGTGCGGAAAGGCGAACAACCGGTTGCACTACCGTCAACTACAGGGGCAAAGCCTCTTATTAGTGACCAACAACACGACGCTAATAAGAAGTCTTTCAGAAATTCTTCTGCTAAAGTAAAATCTATTTGGGTGCCCAAGAAGTCGATGAAGGCAAGCCCACAATCAAGACAAATTTGGGTGCCTAAGGCTTGCTTGATGGCACAAGTCGCTACGCTGAGGCCACAACCTAAACAGCATAACGCAGCTACGCATACTGCCAGTATTCACTCGTTCTCAACGCTCATGAACACACCAAGACCCAAGAGCGTGCATGTAATCAATTGTAAATGGGTCCCAAAAAGGCCTCGTTTTCAAACCACGACATCGAGGAAGCTCTCTAGAGACTCTCCGAAACCGAAAACAAAGCCCATTCACTGCAATTGGCAGTCTAGGGCCTGTAATAAACCCCCCGACCCCAATTTGTAAATTCATGCCCACTTACTAACTGCAGTAGTCTCCTAGGACAACACAAGCACTAACTACACACACTGTCTTCATGCACTTACTAACCACTAACTCACCATCCACCTCATGTTAATGTTGTAACGGGGACAACACAAATTTATTCTGTCCATTACGATGTTAACACTTGGTTCTATATTCTCACAGAACCAACCAGCAAACAGGGCCATGGCAGAAGCAGGTACCAGTTCTCAAGCCGGATCTGGTGCCCAGATTGTGGACATAGAAACACTTCTCCTTGAGCCACGTCTCACCGCAAGACCGCAAGAGCTTCAAGCAGTGCATGTGCTCCCCATTCAGGATCCTCCTCAAGGACACACTTCTCAAGTAGGTAAGCATGCGCATTGGTTCAGTGATGTTGCTGGACCACTGGGCGATGGAACCTATTTCTGGGAAGCGGAATTGGAATTCAATGGCAAATGGGGTCGATACCACTTTTTCACACGCGAGTTTGAAAGCTATCAAAATGCCGAAGTAATGAGATCAGTTTGGATCAAAGCGGGGGTGGACAGTTATTTCAGGACTCACTTACCAAAGCCGGATTTTTTACGATGTTCATATCTGATCAGTACCATCACGCCAAGCAGGGCCAAAGGAGGCGACAGCACCTTTGTGTTGCCATCACTGCTGCCGGGTAATGAGCTTAAAAGATTCAAGTTGACCCTCAATCTGGTAAGAGAAGCATTGGGCATGTATGGCATGCACATCCCAACAGAAAAGGAAACCATGGTCCCAGGTCGAATGAAGCACAAGGATCTTAACAAGTTGAAGGATATGGTAGCGATGACACCTACCATTGCGCTGCACCTGCGAACCATCATGCAACATTTTGCTTTCCCCGCCCAGGAACGATTCACAATGCCCCCGAAAAAAATATGGTTCAGTTTATATCTAGCAGAAACAGAAAGCCTTCCCATCAATGTGCCCCACTGGATCATCAATCAGATCCACCTAGCGCATCAAAGGTGGAACAAGAAACAGAAGAATGTGCTCCACGGGTGTTGTGCTCTGACCAGAATAATTTATAGATGCTTGGCTTATGACGTGCCTGTTCAGCGGGCACTCGTATGGTCCCGAGTCCAAGAATTCCAGAGAAGATTATCAGCAGCAGGTCCCCCATCAAAGAAGATGAGGGGGGGAGTCCAACTACCCTGTGCTCAACCAAGGGGAGCTACCACTACACCAGAAATCACCCCTCCCCAGACACGACGAGTTAGGCCATTCACAATCCGGCTACCGAGACCAAGCACAGAGGGGCCTAATCTGGTGTTTCCACCCATTCCATCCGATTTGGAATTTCCACAGGGATTTACTCTTGAGGACCTCACGGATGAAGAAATTGCCAGATTAATCTATGACTCTAACCTCGAAGCTGAAGCAGCGCGAGCTCAGGAACCACAACCCCAAACAACATCGGCCCCCACCCAACCACAAGTTGTAGAAGTCGATGTAGATGAACAAGAGGCAGGAGGAGACGAAGAAGAAGCCGACGAAGAACAACATCAAGAATATGACGAACTCTCCGAGTTAGCAAGTGCCCCAGCATATTCGGCACAAATCAAGAGACTATATCGAACCATGCGACTGGTTCAGGAACAGCATCAGATGTCTCTAGAACAGGGCAAAAGACTCATGAACGACTTGCTAGCTGAGGAAGGTGTGGACGAGTTGTTCATTGAGTCCATGAACCTTCATGCCGACGCCGTAGGACTGGACGAGGCCATTCATGAGGCAGTGGCCTACATTCACAGGTTTGAGAAAAGGGTTCCTGCTCGTCCCAGGAGGTCCGGGAAGCAAATTCACATCAATACATCAGCACCAGGCAAGTCAGCGCAAGCAGAAGAATATCACGAAGCACCGTTGTCACCACCATCCCCACCTCACACTGCACAATTCACTCCACCACAGGACACTAGCACTACCACATCCACCACCACTACCATCGTCATGGGCATCCCACTCTCCCCGGGAATCCAATTCGGGGGAGTCACCATGCCCACCTTCACCACCCTGTTCACCGATGTCACCTCCACTCCACCCACGATTCCCATCTACACCGTCACTCAAACAGTTGACACGATGGAAACATCACCAGCCACAGCACCGCTTCCTCCCCCCATGTCACCTTCCTCACCCATACCCCCTCCACCCACATCTCCGCTTACATCCACATCATTCACCTCTCCCATTCCCGCCCCCATTCCCCCTGCATCTTCACCCCTCCCAGCATTATTTAATGTAAATAACATATTTTTAGCATTAAACCAATGTGTATACCAGCTCCAGAATGAGTACAAAGCTCTGGACAACCGGTATCAGCAACTGGAAACGCACCATCAGAACTTACAAAGACAGTTTCACATTCTACAAACAGAAAATGCAGAACTGAATCAACGCTACACGACGCTTGAGCAGGCTCACCAAACATTATTGGCGGCACCCCAACCATCGACAGAATCAGGTGTCAAACAACTAGAAGCTTTGCTCGAGGTATACCAAGCCGATAATCTCAAAGTCCGGCGTAACCTGGCGCTTCTCAGAAAACACATGGCGGCCGCCCTTGAAGAAAACAAGAGACTGCAACAGCAAAATGAAGCAAATCTAGAAGCAGCAATGGAAGGCTCTCCACACGAAATTGATCCAGAACAGTTTAAAGCTGTTCCCTCAGAGACAATGAAGACCATCTTGGACAGCTATGCAGATCTATTAGAAGCTCATGATGACTTGGAAAGGGAACGTGATGCGCTGCGCAATCAACTCCAAGAGCAATAGACAGCACCCAAAGTCACAGAAACGACCACGACTTCAGAGGAAGTCAAGACATTGAAAGAGCAGGTGGCCGAATTACAGGCAAGATTACTCACACACGAAAGGCAGCCCTCTCCAGTTGTCGAACCAGAACCCGAGGATTTGGTACCCATCGAGGTAGATGAGACGTATGAGGAACCTTACGTTCCTATGCCAATGCCAGGTGGTGAGCAAACCGCAGAAGGAATGGATACGTTAGAAATTGAAGTACCTGAGTGGCTCCAAACACTAGAGAAAACGGCATCAACTCATGAAGATCGAGTGGCAGTTCAAATCCAATCTATGGCAAAGATAGAGGACACTATTATTAAATCAGAATACTTCCGCAGCATGTCCCACCATAGATGGATAGGAACCAATGATGATCAATACGTGCCATATTGTATACTCCTGGCGGACTATAATGCAGAAATCCAACAAAGATGTGGCAAACCTCCAACGTTTGCTACTCAATTTGGGCCAGATGACATCCCAGCGAGCGCTCAAAAAGGATCCATTCATCAACCCACTTGGAGGATCCGACTCCTCGAAACCTACCCGGAGATGGTTCGCACCTGGACGAATATGCCTCTTTTTATTAAATATAACCCTTGTTATGTTCCTGTACTCCGCAGACGCACATGGCCAGAGTTTACCATTGCAGTCAAGAATATCAAGGGATGCGCCAAATGGTTAAACTATGTCTATCTAGCACCCCCTCAAGGGCCTCCCACCGTCAATTACATGATTTCCACTATACGGCACTGGAGCATCCGATTAAGGAATACCCCTGATGTAATGGCCCAGATGTGCATGAAAATTTTTGAGTTAATGCTTATTACATTCAGGACATTCAAGAATATCAAGGACCCACACTTCTCAGGCGTCGGATTCCTTACAGGAAACCAAGATTTAGTTTATGACATGAGCACCACTCCTTCCATAGAGGTGATATATGCTTGGCACGCCAGAATAAAATACCTCCCAGCCTGCTTTAAACAAACATTCGAAGAGATGTTCATAACAGGGTTCTGGGAATACCACTCAGAAATATTTGTACCCAGACCCTCACATCTCCTCCATTTATTTGCTGTGGAGCGAACCATTCACTCAGAACAGTTACGGGTGCCACATCCAGATGTCCCAGGGCCAGTCAATTGGGATGCATTGCTGACAGATCTAGCAAGGGGACTCCGGTTAGAAGAACACCACCTCGCCGCCGATGTTGTACAATACTACGTCCAAAAAGCAGCTAGACAAGGGTCTATCAGGGGCGACAGACGCGAGAGTGGGGGGGGTGTTGGCAGTAGCCTTGGTACACCAGGACGTACAAGACATGAAAGTCAAAGAAGGGAGTCAGAGCGAAGGGACAGCACAAGCAAACAGGGCAGTCAAAGAAGATCTGGCAAGTAGGCCAATATTTTTTCAAGACATTAATGCAAATCAAGAGATGGACATGCAGGGAGGAAGAGCAAGTAGGGAGCTCGAAGATATGTATGGCAGATCACTAGAAGAAATCCCTACAACAACAGTGATTTTTATCACTAACAATCATTGTAAATATCATTTCACCTTTTTGTAGCTCCATTTTGTGCAAGCCAAGGAGTCCTTGAGCTTGAGGAGCCTTAGAAGTAGTTGCGTACCAATTTTCGTATTTTTTAGATCTCGTTTGAGCCCCCAAATAAGCCCTGGAACCTAATTTTTAACTAGGCCGGACACTAGGTCTGGAGAGGGCCAAAAGCTAGTCAAAAACTATAAAAAGAGCTAGAGAGCTCATTTTTGGGGCTAGATTGTAATTGAAACGAACCTGTAAGAGCATTTTGAAAGTAATCTAAAAGCTCCATTGATTCTCACTCTTTGTCTTGCCGTGTGTGCGTGTGTGTGTGTATGTGTGTGCATGCTAGTGTGCTTCTCACTCACGCACTTGTGCCGCCACTTGCTCGAGGTCTTCATACCATCCTCACGTCTTCCCGGATTGACATTAAAGGAGGTGCTACTCATCACTGAGCTACAATACCTCACTTAGAGGCTGCAAAAAGGATCTTGAAGTATCTCAAGGGTACACAAAACCATGGTTTGTATTTTCCTTATACTTCAGATATTGATATAAAAGTCTATTCAGATGCAGATTGGGCAGGATGCAAGGATGATAGGAGGAGCACTTCAGGATACATTTCTTTTGCAGGTGACAAACCAATTTCATGGTCTGCAAAGAAGCAACCAACTGTTGCATTGTCTTCTACAGAGGTAGAGTATAGAGGGCTAGCTAATGCCACTCAAGAAGCAATTTGGATTAAGCTTTTGTATACAGAATTGGGCCTATATACTAGGCCTCCAATTATCTTTGGAGATAATACAAGTTCTCTTCACCTTGCAGCTAATCCTATCTATCATGCTAGGACCAAACACATAGAAGTTCATTATCATTATGTGAGGGAGAAGTTGCTAAGCAAGGGCATTCAGCTGACCTATTTGTCAACCAACATGCAATGTGCAGATTTGCTGACTAAAGCTTTGGATGGAACCAAACTTTGCAGGTTCAAATCTATGATTGGATTGCAGGATGTACTTGAAGATTGAAGATGAAGACTTAAGCCAAGATGTTTGGCTTGAGGGGGAGCTGTTGGTGTAAATCACAAGCCTACACATTTGGCTTGAAAGTTATCATGAAGACTCTACATGCATGAAGAACCATAGGAACATATGCTAGTGATTACTTACCACTTTACCTCATGTAAAAGTCTAATTGACTTGGAATCTTTTGTAATCACCTACCTAATTGATTTGTGGAAAAAAGTAGCTAACTTGATTGAGAGAATATCTCCAAACCTTTAGGAGCTTGATCATAGGGAGCCAAGAATTTGAATTTTAATTCAAACTCTTAGTCATCACATATAAAAGTGATAAAAAAAAGTCGCGGGTAGAGACCACTCTCTAGCTTCATTATTCTGTAATTGAGTGTGTGTGAGGACTACTCCATAACCTACACCTCTCTACACCATTAGGCAATGCTAGTCATGCCAATGGGATTATACACAAGTGTTAATTTATAGATACATTTACATCATTCATCTCTGTGCTCACTGATTGTCTACTCCAAAGTCGACTTCCAAAGTTATCTGTTTTGATTCAATCATTACACACTTCATTTCCAAAGGACATAGGCCATCTCTTGGTGTCATTGGAAAGCTAAGGAAGTCTACTAATCAAGTTTGAAGCTAAAGAGGGTTGGTACAAAGCAGGTTTTAGCAGTACCTACTCAATCTCTTGGATCATCCATCCATCTTTCCCAACACAAATTCCTCATCTGGAAAAATCATCGGTGTATAGGCTGGGTCTTTAACTGGTCTATCTCCTGGGGAAGTTCCTTCTTCTCTTGCTTTTAGATGCTTTTCCTCTTCCTCTGCGACCTTGCACATCCACAAGTGAGTATCTTCATGCAGTCAGGATCGATCAGGTGAACTCCCAGAATGCACAGAGATAGAATCTTCTTTCGCTTTGTGGATAGGATTCTACTGTAGGGGTGGTACATCTTTGAAGGTGTAATCCTTCAAATTGACCTTGGTAGTGACCCCTAAGTGTTGTAAGTACAATGAGTTGGTTCCCCAATCCTGTACTATTTGCAACTGTCATAGGAAGGGTCTTCCTAGGATCATCTCATAGACATTATTTTTCTCAAAGTCACATATAGCAAATGTGTGTTCAAACTCTACACCACAAGTGGTTAGAGTAATCCCTTCTAGCAATCCTAGAGGTCTTTCAAAATGACCGTCTACCATTTGAAGCTTCATTCTCGTTGGTCTTAATGTGGGTTTTCCCCATGGCTTCCACAAGGAGGTGGTCGCAATAACAACACCAACACCTGAATCTACGATTGCTTTGGTTGTGTAACCTTGATAGGTGATCGGAAGATAAGTATTACCTTCTTCACCTTCACTCATGTCCCCTATTTTGTCTAGAGGTATCTCTGGTACTTTCTGCTTAGAGCCTACTTTTGGCATATTGGAATCAAGTTCTGGAACCTGATCCTTCACATGATTCCATAGCTTAGGTTTTGCTTTGAGCAGCTCTTCTACCGTGAGATGGCACTGAACCTTAGTGTTCTTCACGACATTAGTGTTTCTTGGAACCACTGAGTCTTCATTTCTTACCAATATTGTGGGAACTCTGATATGAAGAGATTCAGATTCCCATGGGCCTGTGAATTGAGGCAACTCTTGTAAAGAATTAGATTCAAAATCTAATCTCTCATCTTCTTGTTGCTCTGCTTGGTCTCCATAGATAGATGGAATGACTTGGGGAAATTGTTCATGAAGATCATCAATCTTGAGAATAGGAGGCGGATTACCCTTCTCCTTGGCCCGTTTCTCCTCTTGTATTTCCCGCAAGAACTCTTGAGAGTACTGTTGAATTGAAAGAGGTGCTCCATCATCCACGGAATTAGGAACATAAGCTTTCCTTGGCTGTGAGCTTTCATTTTCAATAATAGGTTGAGCCTGTGAAGGTAAAGAAACCTGGGGCTTGTTTACCAACTGCTCTAATCTTTCTAGTAAGCCGTGGAAATGCAAATCTGGTTTGATAGAGTTTGTCTAATTGAACTTTTGACTAGTCTCAAGCATAGCTTGAGCTACCTCTACCATTTTCATGCATATTTTTGTCCGTTCAATCTCTAAATCTGCTCTCGGGTAACTCTTGTCCAGGTTTGCAGTTGTTGGCCCTTCTTGAAGGCGATCGTGGTAGGCCTTGAACATCATGTCCAAGCCTTTTGGGGTTCGATCTGCAAGAACAGACCCTAGTTGTGGGTTATTTACAATGGTTCGTGGGGTGGGATGAGGTGGAGTGGATGGAGTTTCGGCATGCGAGGGGCCTTGAGATGCAATGTCTTCTATTTTTGTTTTGGTATCCCTTAGGCTTTCTTCTAGCTCGGATAGCTTTTTGTTCCACTTGCGATTAGCTTTCTCTCTGGTATCCTTCCATGTTCTTGGTTTCCTCTTACTAGGCTCTCCTGACTCACTTGACTCCGATTGCTCAGATGGTTTTGCTTGTTGTGCAGCCTGTGCCCTAGTAACTGCTTGTACAGGAGCCACATTACTGCTACTTGAACTTGAATCCGCCACTAAGCCTACCACATTGATGGGTGTAACCTTAGGCACACTAGAGGGATTTCTGGGACACTCTCTAGGAAGATGTTCATTGCCACACTCAGGACAAAAGCCTTGTATTGTAATGTTTTGTCCTTGTCCAAGCGCTGGTTGATGGGGACATTCACGAATGAAATGGTCACCCTGACATCTAAAGCATGGTCCTCTAGGGGCTTGTGGTCTTACTTGCCTCACTTGGGGCCTAGGATTTGGATTCGTATACATGACATTGGAGTATTCTGGCTCCCAATTTTGTTCCATAGGTGGTGCCTCATATTGATACTGAGAAGTCTCACTTTGCTCAGGTGACTCTATGTAATAAGCATGTGGACTATCTTCATGGAAGTAGTCTGAACCATGAGCATGAGAGTCATTTTCTGAGACCAATGGGGTTAGTGGCACCAATGCTCTTTTGGGGTTTTCCTCTACCACTGCATACTTAACTGGGATCACATTGGCAGAAGTTGGTGGTTGGTTTCCCAAGACTGGCTATGGCTTGTTTGGTGTCTGATATTGCTGCTGGATTTGAGGTTGATATTGTTGTTGTGGCCTATAATATGGATGTTGGTATTGGTTCTGATACCTACCCTGCTGGTAAGGTTATTGATAATTTTGTCTAACAGCCTGCCTGTTATAGGGACAATCTTGAGCCGTATGGTTCGTGTATTTTCTCTCAATAGTGCAATATAGAGCATTAGGGTTTCCTTGGGGCTGAGCCATCATTGGGCAAACATTAGCCATGTGATCTCCTCCACATGTATAACATGGCTTCAATGAGATGACCCTTGGCATTTGTCTATTTTGAACTCCTAGCTTTTTGGCCACCTGCTCAGCTATCTCATCTATCTCAGTGGAGGTTCTAGAGGTATGACTTCTAGAACTGTCAGAGTCCTTATAGAGTTTGGATAGTCCTAACTCTTCACCCAAGTTGTCTTCTATGTCAATGCATATCCGCACACACTCTTCTATGGATCTAGGCTCTTTCAAGTACACATATGACCTTAACTTTGTGCTCAATAGGCCATCTAAAAATAGTGCCACTTGTTTGGCTGCTATGGGTACTTCTGGCACAAGGCATCTTTCCAAGTACTGTCTAAACCTTCTTCCTACAAGTCGCACTGTTTCTTGGGGTGTTTGCTTGAAGCTGTGGATCAAGGATGATGTGTTATGCCTGATACCACTCTTGGAAAATTCGACAATGAATTCTTCTAGCAGTTGACCTATCTCTCTATAGTTGCGACTATTTAGAGGTTGAAACCAAGCTAAGGCAGTACCCTTAAGAGTTAAACCAAATGCCTCAAATTGGGTGAATAAGTCTTCAACCTGTTCAGCTCTTAGCACTTGTTTAAACTCGTCCGCATGATCATAAGCATCTCCAAATCCATCAAATTAGTTCTTCATTGCCTTGAGAAGGTCTAAGGGTTCTTGAGTGCTCTCGGGGTCTGGGCAATTGGAAATCATGTTCATCTCTTTGATGCCTATGTGCTCTATGTCTCTCTCTTTCAGTTCTTCATTTTCAATTCCTGATCGGTCTCTACCCACTGTGTGTGCAAAGCTTACCTCAGGTCTCTCTCTGGTTCTTTCCCTCTGGGTTTCATGAGCCTTGGATGATCCTGCTCCTTGGAGTCCTTGGGAAACATTAGATCTTGATGGAGGGAAAATTGACTCACCTTGCCAAGTGTATGCATGCCTATCCTGCTTTGTTACCAAGAACATTTTCTCTGACATGTGATCTAGATAGACAACTTTGCCTGGTATCTCTGGATCCTTGAACCCATAGATGGTGACTATTGGGCTCGGATGATCTGGCTTGAATCTCCAAAAGGCTTCCTCGGTTTCTCTATTCAAGAATAGCTCTATGCTTTTGTTGTCTTGGGAAATCCATTCTAGAGTGATCACTCTAGTCAAGACTGACTTACCTCTAGGGGTCTTGGGTTCTCGTCCTAGGTCTCCTTGCTCTAGGTCTCCTATCTCGTTCTCAGGAATGATGTTTCCACACTCATCTGTCCTATCTGGTAGGCCGGTAACCACATACATGGTTCCTTCCTTATCAATGTATGCACCCTCTTCAAACTTGACCACTGGGTGTTCAAGTCCAAAGGGTTGATGAGGATTTTTGAGTTGGACAACCAATCGTCTTAGACCATCCTCATAGATGCGAGCACCTAATTGGTTGGTCCTGATATACTCCAATTGTGTCTTATAGGGACCTTCTGGTGTCTGTAAATAGGCAGTGCCTGAGCTACGTGTGGGTCTTTTTATGCTAAAAGACATTTCTGAGTCACTGGTTTCTAAACTTAGTGTGTAGGGATAACCACTTAGTTGTTGTGCCCAAGACCTAGCTGTATGGTTGACACTAGCCTCTGATGACCTAATGCTTTGCTTATCCTTGCCTATGTGTCTACCAGATCTCAGGTTCATAAGCCTTGTCTTCTGGTCCCAAAGTTCTCTTATATTGCTCAAAATCCTTTGGAACTCCTTGGTTTTCTAGTTTCCCTGAGGGTCAACTTCAAAATACCCTATCTAATAATTCATGTATTATATTTACCCACGAGCTTTCCAACAAAACCAAATTCACAGCAAACGGATTTTGTATGAGAAATTTATGCCAGTTCAGGGTTTTGGGGGTTAAAACAGGAAAACAGGATCTCTCTGGAAGCTCAGAACAGGCGATACGATTCCAAATTTTCACGATACGATACCTTTGTTTTAGACAATACCACTACAGAGGATACCACCTAGACGATACAATACCACTGGGTGACTACAATCGCGATACCAACTTCCACGATACGATACTAGAAATGGTCACGATACGATACCTCTGAGTTGCACGATACGATACCAACCTCACAATACAATACCAAAAATGCTCACGATACGATACCAGTGAATTCTCGGGACGATACAATACCTATTTGCAAGCGATACGATACCACTCAATAGATGATACAATACCTTCTAGGCGATACGATACCACTTGAGCCTGCGATACGATACCAAAAATCAGATGATACGATACTGACTCCTTGCACGATACGATACTAAAGGACCAGACGATATGATACCAAAATAGGAGGTGATACGATACCGAGTACGCAATACGATACCAACTTTGCTTGCGATATGATATTTATGCAAGTGGCGATACGATACCACTGTCACGCGTGATACGATACCGTTTGATCGACGATACGATACCTCAAGGTGCACGATACAATACCATCAGGGCGACCGCGATCGCGATACCAGCACTTGACGATACGATACCAAAATGGTATCGCGATACCAGCACTTGACGATACGATACCAAAATGGTATCGCGATACCTCAAGTGGGCATGCACGATACGATACCTCAACAAGTATCGCGATACACGGGAGTTCTGGTATCACGATACCAAAACTCAACCGGACACAATACTTGGAGTTTTTGACACCCAAATTCAAAAACTTTTGCAGATATGTGTACCTTGTGTCCTCCTTGTCACTCCTATGTGCCTGTAGATGCAAGGGCACCTTCCAAACTCACGATACCATACTCCCAATACCAGACATTGTTCCTCTCACACTGCAATATTGTCACGCAGATTTTGGTGTTTTTGAGAGTTTTTGAAGTGTTTCTCTTCAGTGTTTTTGGTTTTCAACTCCCCCTGCGCTTCTTTCTCACAGCCACGAGTAAAAAATGAGTGAATGTATTGTCGAAAATGGAAAAATTCAAAGAATATGAAGAGGGAAGAAGAGGGTGATGATGATGAAGATGAAGAAGAAGAAAAACTCAGAAACTGAACTGAAAATGGTGATTTTTTTACCTTCCAACGTTGCTACTCTACGTCTTACTGTCACACGCTTGTCCTCCAAGCTCTCTCCCCGGAAACGGCACCAAATTTGATGTCACTCTAGCACAATGGTGAGTACCAACGTGAGGAGATACACCTCATAAATTTCAATCCGTGGAGACCTGAGGACCGGTGTGAAGACCGTGAGCAAGTGATGGCACAAGTGTGTGAGTGAAAGCACACAAGCATGCACACACATACACACACACGTGCACAAGGTAAGAGCAAAGAGTGGAACAATGGAAAGCTTCGATTACCAAAGAAATCTCTTACAAAGCTCAAAACTACAACAAGCTAACCTCAAAAATGAGCTCTCTAGCCCTTTTTATAGTTTTTTGAGTGGTTTTGGCCTTGTCCAGACCTAGTGTCTCGCCTAGTTAAAAATTAGGTTCCAGGGCTTATTTGGGGACTCAAATGGAGTCAAAAAATTATGAAAATTGGTAGGATGATAGTTCTAATACTCCTCAAGCTTGAGGACTCCTCGGCTTGAACAAAATGGAGTTGCAAAAATGGAAAGTGGTATTTACAATGGTTTTTAGTGATAAAAATCACTATTTTTATAGGGATTTCTTCTGAAAATTTGACATGTGCTTCTTGGAGCTCCCTACTTGCTCCTCCTTCTTGTGTGTCCACTTCTTTGGTTCACTTCCATGCTTTGTCTTTGACCTTGAGCTTCAACAACAAGGCTTATGAACCTAAGATCAAGTAGACACTTAGGAAGAGATAGATAAAGTACCAAATCATTTGAGGTTAGTGTCAACCATACAACCAAGCTCGGGACTCACAACTCAGTGGTTAGCACTACATGCTGAGTTCACAGATGAGTGAGTCAGAAATGTCTTTTAACTTGGAGAGATTCTTGGCTTCTGAAGACATGCATAGTTCAGTACCTATGGAAGGTTTTATGTCTAGAGTTGAAGGGGAATATCACATGTCTCTTCAATACATATCCACTAACTTGCAAGGAATACCCATCTACCTCGATGGTCTACATAGGTCAGTAGCAAGAATGATAAACACTACAGAATTAGGAATAGTCCCAAGGCCAACTGGCAAGTACGAAGATGGAGTCTACATGGAGAAGATGGGCCAGGTCTATGTAGTAACCAAAAACCTTGATCAGATTAATGAACGAGGAGAATTAGAGGGACAATGAACTTCCAAGAGAACCAACAATGGAGATACAGTGACTACCCCTAAAGTCAGTAATGACTCAAGTATTGCAAGCGGACAGGTTACTCCAAGATGACTATTTGATGAATGTATAGTTGGTGCATGGATCAAACCTACTCCTACAAAATGATTCACTAACACAAGGAGAAGGCATCAACGCAACAACTATATACGAGTTAAGGAATCCTGAAAATCCATTTAGAGTTACATACCTAGACCAAAATCAAAGGAGATATTGGCCTGTAGATGAAGTGGAGGGGTCTAGATTAAAGTACATGGGACTACCTATATTCCCTCCCCAAGATCAGGTAACGACCTCACAAAACCCATTCCGAGCCCAACAAAGAACATAAAATGCAAGCCAATGTAGTATACCCAACATACCACAGGAACAATTCACCATGCTAAGAATTAACCCCTATAGCCAAACTAGCCAGGCAATGGGAAATATGAATAGAATCACTTTTAGGGCAGAACGACCCCAAGGTGTAGGAGCTGGAATACACCCTGTAAAACTGGCTATTCCCATCATAGTTTGATCCCCAGAGCTCGTTAGAAGACTGAGACCAATCCAATTGGCCAAATGTATGCGAAATCGTTACAATGGCACAGGAGAGCCCTATGAACACACTGCAAAATTCAAGCAGGTGTTGCGAGCAGAGCAAGTGGATGATTTTTCCGTGCAATATGAATCCTTTGAGCTAACCCTCACAGGAATAGCCTTAACTTTGTTTCAATCCTTGGATCCAAGTTTCTTTGGCCATATCAAACATTTCTTCCAAGAAGTTATTTGGGAATTCACTAAGCGAGGGATCAAGCACAATTCGTCATCCTTACTTCATAGTTTCAAACAAGCTCCTAATGAGACAGTAAAAAATGCAGCACAAAGATTTAATCAATATGTAAACCGATGCCCTGTGATAGAGAGACCTTCTCAGCAAAAAATGATATCCCTATTTTTAGAAGGTCTAACCAATGGAACATTGAGAATCTTAGTATACGTAAAACGACTACAAACCCTAAGTGAGTGTCTTCAGCAGTGCATAGATTTGGAAGACAACTTAGCTGAGGATCTGAAAACCACACAAGATCCTACCAAATCAGAGGATATAAGGAGCAATGAGACTTCTAGTTCGAGTTATGTGGAGGAAGTGGCAGTGTTAGTGGCCAAGAAATTAGGAGTACAAGGGCAAAGGAACTACCATAACTCCTCCTTGAGAGTGTCAATGTTAGGAAGTTGCACACTTTGCAGTGGAGACCATCCATCTCATGTCTACACTAGAGAAGGATTAGGGTTATCACAACCTTACCCTTACAATAGACACCCAAATCAAGAGCCTAACATGTACTCTTATAGTGAGCAAAAGTATCCCAACCACAACACCGAAAACTATCCAATGAATAGACAGCCACGACCGTTTGTACCACCCCAATGTAGACCATACGGGTACCCTCCTAGAGAACAAGGTAGAGAAGTTCATAGGTATTACCCTTGTCCAGGACCACGAGGAGCAACTAGACCATATGAACATGGAGGATATAGCCAACCTCAACCTATACCAGGACAACAACCACCGCACCCACTAGCTCTGATACAAGGGAAGAACATCACAATACAAGTCGTTTGTCTTGAGTGTGGCAAAGAACAGCTAATGACAGATTGTCCCACACATCCCTGTAGTGCACCAAAGGTTACACCCGTTAATGTAGTAGGCTTAGTAGGGGATTCAAGTTCCAGTAGCGATAATGTGGCTCCTATACATGCAATTACTAGGGAACAAGCCTTACAAGAAGCTAAACCAGCTAAGCAATTAGAGCCAAGTGAGTCAAGAGAGCCTAGTAAAAGAAAAACAAGAACATGGAAGGATACTAGAGAGAATGCCAATTGTAAGTGGACCAAAAAGTTATCCAAACTAGAAGAAAGTCTGAAAGATGCAAAAACAAAAATAGAAGATATTGCCTCCCAAAACCCCTTGCATGTCAAAACTGCATCCACACCACCTCATCCCCACCCACCAACCACTGTAAATAAACCACAACCAGGATCTGTCCTTACAGATCCAACCCCAAAAACCAAAGCGATCATAGACTCAGGTGCTGGTGTTGTTATTGCAACCACCTCCTTGTGGAAGCAATGGGGTAAACCTGCATTAAGACCAACTAGAATGAAGCTTCAAATAGCTGACGGCCATGTGGAAAGACCTCTAGGATTGATAGAAGGGATAACTCTAACCATTTGTGCTGTAGAGTTTTAGCACACCTTTGCTAAATGTGACTTTGGTAAAACTAATACCTATGAAATGATCCTAGGAAGACCCTTCCTACGACAATTGCAAGTTGTATAGGATTGGGGAACCAAATCCTTATACTTGCGGCACTTAGGGGTCACAAGCAAGGTCAATTTGAAGGATTACACCTTCATAGATGTACTACCCCTATATTGGAATCCTATCCACAAGGAGCAAGAAGATTCAATCTCTGTGCATTCTAAAAGTTCATCTGATACATCTTGGATGCATGAAGATACTCATTTGTGGATATGCAAGGTCGCAAAGTAAGAGTAAAATGCCTAAAAGCAAGAGAAGAAGGAACTTATGGAGGCAATAGACCAGTTAAAGATCCAGCCTATACACCGATGATCTTTCCATGGAGATGAGGAATTTGAGCCTCATGGTTGGGCAGAAATCTTAGCTACCATGGACATTGCTGTATGTTTTCATGGTACAACAAGGTAAAATCTTATCTCACATTGTTTCTAAGAATGGGATATCCATAGATGAGGATAAAGTAAGATCCATAGTAGAATTGCCCAGACGAAGGAATGTTAAAGAGGTACAGATCTTTATGGGTCACTGTGGATATTATCGCAGGTTTATCCACATGTGGCCGACCATAATAACATAAAATTTGGGTGCCTAAGAAATTAGTTGCAGCTCAACAAAGACAAGTACACATGTGGGTACCCAAGGCACTCTTCCATGCACAAACACCATTGATTCCCCTAACAAGAAAAGTCTCAACAAAGAAGCCAAGGAAAAGCAAGGGTGAGAACCAAGTACAAAGAGCCACAAAAGATCAACTCACCTCTTTGACAATAATAATTCTTCCAATGCATTTCCCAACTATGCATGCATAGGGCTACATTACAAGGCCATGCACAAGGCACATTCTTCTTCCAACCCATGCACTAATGCACTTACCCATCAGTCATTATGGATCACGAGTACTTGGTATGAAAACTAGGGAAGACATCTTTGAAAACCAGAGGACATTAAGCGACCACAGCAAGTGCAAGGAAGCAATCCACTGTCGAGGGCTACTCACAATCAACCGTGATAACCTCTTTTGAGCAGCTCACAATTTTTGAAAGCTCAATAATACACTCTCATGCTAGAATCAAGGAAGAAATATATATATAGAGGGATTAAACATGAAGAATGGGACAAGCGACCCTGCTACAGGTGAAAACAAACCACTATGGTGGAAACATGAGGAACTCTACCTCTCAAAGTACTACCTGGAACAACCACTACAACAAGGGTATCTCAGGGATGACAGACTCTAGAGGGGGGGGAGTGTTGATAGTCAAGGTCAAGCACAAGCATAGAAGCACACCAAGGAAGTGGACACACAAGAAGAAGGAGCATGTAGGGAGCTCCAAGAAGCACATGTCAAATCTTCATAAGAAATCCCTATAAAAATAGTGATTTTTATCTCTAAAAACCATTGTAAATACCATTTTCCATTTTTGCAACTCCATTTTGTTCAATACGAGGAGTCCTTGAGCTTGAGGAGTATTAGAAGTATCATCCTACCAATTTTCATAATTTTTAGACTCCGTTTGGGCCCCGAAATAAGCCACGGAACCTAATTTTTAACTAGGCTAGACACTAGGTCTGGACAGGGCCAAAACCACTCAAAAAACTATAAAAAGGGCTGGAGAGCTCATTTTTGAGGTTAGCTTGTTGTAGATTTGAGCTCTGTAAGTGAACTCTTTTGTAATCGAAGTTCTTCCATTGTTCCACTCTTTGCTCTTATCGTGTGCACGTGTGTGTATATGTGTGCATGCTTGTGTGCTTTCACTCACGCACTTGTGCCATCACTTGCTCATAGTCTTCATACTAGTCCTCATATCTCCGCGGATTGACATTTATGAGGTGGATCTCCTCACATTGGTACTTGCCATTGTGCTAGAGTGACACCAGTAAGCTATGGTGTAAGCTAGTCGACCTCTACAACTGATCAAAGGAGAAGCTCTCAATGAGGGCACACACCTGCGAGTTTTTCAGAGTCATTTATATAAGTTGTTCTCTCAAGTTTGAATTTGAAATTCAAACTTGGCTCCATCTAAAAGTGACTCTATGATTGAGGAGTTATTCTCTCTTGAAAACTTGTAGCTAATGTCTTTCCCAACTCCACAAAATTTAGGCTCATACAAGATTCTCTCAAGGTTAAAACCTTTTACAAATGGTAAATGATCAAAATATTACAAGCTAGGATTCACATGATCCATCAATTGCTTCCACATATAATCTTCCATGCTAAGCCAAATGTGAAGGCTTGGATATTTGCACCAACAGCTCCACCTCAAGCCAAACATCTTGGCTTGTATAGCTTCATCAATCCTCTTGATTATCCTGCAATTCAATCATGGTTTTAAACTCGCAAAGTTTAGTACCATCAAGTGATTTGGTTAAAAAGTCAACACATTTTTCATATGAAGAAGCTTCTTCAAGTGATGAATCCTTAGCAAGATAAATAGAATGCTTAGCGACTAATGAAGTATCATACCCATATCTGATTGGCTTCTTACTCTCTCTTTGTGATCTTCTTATGGCTTGGTTGGATGATTCAGCTATGTCCTCCAACCTCTTCATCTTGGCCTTGCCTTTTGATT
Organism: Ceratopteris richardii; assembly: GCA_020310875.1. NCBI lineage: Eukaryota > Viridiplantae > Streptophyta > Polypodiopsida > Polypodiales > Pteridaceae > Ceratopteris > Ceratopteris richardii. Next base: position 91,389,271 of record CM035435.1, on the reverse strand, counting down.
TCCATGCTTTGAATTCTTCTAAAATGATGGTGTCCTCATTATCTGATTTGATGTCTTCAATTGTGCTTGGCTCTTCCTTAGTGAGGCTTGAAAATTCTTCTTCCAAGTCATATGGCAGTTTGACCTTCCTACATTCACTTTCAAACCAAGAATCATTCTCATCAAACACAACATCTCTACTGACCATAAAACCTTTGTTGGATGGATTATAAAACCTGTACCCTTTTTTATTTATATCATATCCTATGAAGATGCATTTCTCTTCCTTAGGGTCTAACTTACCTCTGATTTGAGATGGAACATGCACCTAAGAAACACAACCAAATATTCTGCAATGTTCAAGTGATGGTCTCCTACCATGCCATGCCTCATATGGGGTCATCCCATCAAGTGAATTAGAGGGTAACTTTTTAATAAGGTAAGTGGTAGTAGAAACAATTTCTACCCATAAGTAATTAGGCAATTTCTTTTCATTAAGCATTGATCTAGTTGCTTCCATAATCAACTTGTTCCTCCTCTCTGCTACTCCATTTTGCTGAGGAGTATATCTAGTAGTAATCTCCCTTTTGATACCTCTGTCTTGCAAAAATGCATCAAAATCATTTGAGAAGTACTCACCTCCTCCATCTGACCTTATCCTCTTTAGGCTTCTTCCTGTTTAAGTTTCCACAAGTGCAAGATACTTCTTAAAATAACTAAACAGATCATGCTTCTGTTTTATGAAATACAAGATAGTCCACCTATTGAAATCACCAATGAATGACACATAGTACCTTCAGTAGAAATTGAAGGATCCTTGCTTGGTCCCCACACATTTGTGTGGACAAGTTCCAAATAATCCTCATGCATATAGCTTTTCTTTGTAAAGGGTAACTTGTGTGATTTACCAAACTGACAAGCACCACATTCATCGATCATATGTTGCTTGGATACAATAGGTGTCCCAAGTACACATTGATCTCTACATATCTACTTCAAGGTTCTCTCACCAATGTGCCCTAATCTTTTGTGCCATATCTCTAACTCAGACAAGGTTTGATTCTTATAATTATAAAGTGCAATGTTTCTAGTGTCCTCAAGCTCAAATGTAAATAATCTACTTGTTTTTTCTCCCTTGGCAATTCTCTTGAATCCATGTTGGGGGTCCTCCACAAAAGCTCCAAAATTATTGAACCTAACCTACAAAGCCATCTCCACTATCTGTCCAACACTCATCAAATTATTTGTGATAGTAGGTACATAAAGAACTCTGCTCAATAGATTCCTATTCCCATTAGAGGTTTTGATATTTCCTACGTTGACCACTGAATGCTTGGTTTCATCACCTATCTGCACTTGGTGCTTTTCCTTAGGCTCTTCAAGATCGTAAAGGAGAGCTACGTTTCCTGCTACATGGTTTGAACAACCTGAGTCAATATAGAAGAGGTGCTCATCATTCATACCTTGTTTTGAAGTCATATTCATAATGAGAAGAGAATCCCCTTGATTCTCTATATAATTGTTGAAATCTTTTCTTGATTTGTATCCTCCTTGATAATTGTTGTTGTGGCCATGGTTGTAGCCTTGATTATGGTTGAATCTTCCTCTTGAGTGTGAGTAGCCACCTCTTCGAGATCCTCTTCCTCTCTAGTTCTTGTAGTTCCTATAGCACTCATCTGTTGTGTGATTAGACAATCCACATATATTGCATGGGGAAGAGTTGAAAGGTCTCTCCCTACCTTGCTTACCTCCTCTGCCCCTTCCTCTTGAATTCCTACCTCTCCATGCATAGTTAGCTTGAGAACTAGTACCTTCATCTTCAACTTTCTTGCTCTTTCCTTTATCCTTAGACTTTCCTTTATCTGTATAGAGGGCAGAAGAATTGTTACGTCTTGATGGTTCTCCATTTTTGTTGAGTTTGGCTTCATGGGTAAAGAGTTGTCCCATGAGAGTGGTAAGATCTAGAATTTGCATGTCCATGTAAAGGTCCATAGGAGTTGTGAAAGCTTCCCACTTATCATCTGCCCTGATGCCATTGATTATTTGTCTCACTATTTGCTCCTCTTCAATCTCCTCTCCTATGCTTGCCAATTGATCAGCCACAACTTTTAGTTTGGTCACATACTCTGAAACATTCTACTTAGGTTGCTTTCTTTGAGTAGTAAACTCAAATCCATAATTGATTTTTTTTTGCTCTTGTATTGGAAGAAAAATATGAAGATAATGTATCCCAAGTCTCTTGGGAAGTTTTACAATTCCTAATGTGAGGAAGAAGGAAGTCAGAAATAGAGTTAAGTAGATATGACCTTGCTAAAGCATCTTTGGCACACCATGAGTTGAGTCTTTCTAGCTTCTCTCTTGTAGGTTGACCTTTGCTTCTGAATATGGGCATCTCCTCATCTTGTGATATGTATCCATAGAGACTCCTTCCTTGTAGATAGGTATTCATCCTCAAGGACCATGCTGGATAATTATTCCTGTCCAATTTATCAATGAAAGAAGGAAAAGCATCTCCCATTTTACCTCAACTTGCTCTGATACCAGTGTTGTAAGAGATGGATGGATACCTCAAGGAAGTGAGGTGGTACTGCTAAAACCTGCTTTGTACCTTCCATAAATCACTTCAGATTTTGATAGTAGGCCCTTTTAGCTTGCAAATGACACCAAGAAAGTACCTATGTACTTTGGAGTTGATGCTTGAATCAAGTGAATGAAAATGGACTACTTGAATAGCTACAATCACAAAACTTGCTATTTTGGTCTAGACACTTGTTGGTTCTTTTGCTCAGTGCTCATAGTAGATTATCAATTGATTAAATTCCTTTTGAGGGAATTTAATTAGCTTAGATAGCTAGTGATTACAAGTGGAATCATCTAAAATGATAGACTATGTAGACTTGTAAATTTTTGAGAAACTCGTGATTCTCTAGAAGAAATTTGCAATTCTTTGGACTTAAGGAAATTTCAAAAATTTGCGATTTCCTAGACTTGGGGCTTTTGAGAAAATCGTGATTCTCTGCAAGAAAATTATGATTCTCTACTAGAAATTTGCGATTCTTTGGACTTGGGAATTTTTGAGAAATTCGTGATTCTCTGGAAGAAAGCCGCGATTCCCTGGACTTAGAGATTTGAGAAATTTATGATTCTCTGCTTGGAAGATTTTGAGAAAGTCGCAATTCTTTGGAGTGGATTTCAAGAGAATCGCGATTCTCTGATCGAAAACACGACTTTTTGGCTACCTGATTTGCAAAAAATCACAATTCTCTCAGAGATCATGTTTGCCTGTTTTGACCCACAAAAGCCTGATTTGACGTAACTTTTTCATCAAAAGTCCTTTTTTTGAGCTCTATAGCTCGTTGAAAATCTCGTTTTGAATCCATTCAATCTCTACTATTTTTTATAAGAATAATGCGTTGATTTTCAGATAGAGTAATTTGAAGTTGACCTTCAAGTGGGGTTGGGAAGCCAAGGGAGCTCCAAAGGAGTTTGAGCATTACAAATGGGAATTTTGGGACTAGAAGATAAGGCTTATGAACTTGAGATCTGGTAGACACCTAGGCAAGGATAGACAAAGCATTAGATCTTTTGAGTCTAGTGTCAACCATATAGCTAAGTCTTGGGCACAACAACTAAGTGGCTATCCTTACGTACTAAGTTCAGACACAAGTGATTCAAAAATGTCTTTTAGCATGGGGAAACCTATAGGTGGCTCAGGAACTACCTATTTACAAACACCAGAATGTCCCTATAAGAGACAATTGGAGTATACCAGGACCAACCGATTAGGTGCTCACATCTATGAGGATGGCCTGAGGCGATTAGTGGTCCAACTCAAAAAATCTTGATCAACCCTTTGGACTTGAATACCTAGTAGTCAAGTTTGAAGAGGGTTCATACATTGATAAGGAAGGAACCATGTGTGTGGTTATTAACTTACCAGATAGGACAGACGAGTTTGGAAATATCATTCCTGAGAATGAGATAGGGGACCTAAAGCAAGGAGATGTAGGATAGGTACCCAAGACTTCTAGAGGTCAGTCAGTTTTGACCAGAGTGATCACTCCATATTGGATCCCTCAAGACAACAAAAGCATAGAACTATTCTTGAATAGAGAAACGGAAGAAGCCTTTTGGATATTCAAGCCAGATCAACCTAACCCAATAGTCACCATTTACAAGTTCAAGGATCCCAAGATGCCAGGGAAAGTTGTCTACCTGGATAACACATTGGAGAAAATGTTTTTGGTATCAGATCATGGAAAGCATGCATACACTTGGCAAGGTGAATTGATTTTTCCTCCACCACAGTCTAACATTTCCCATGGCCACCAAGGTGTAGGATCATCACAGGCTCATGAAGCACAACGAGAATGCACAAGAGAGAGACCGAAAGTAAGCTTTGCAAACACTAGGGGTAGAGACCAATTAGGATTTGAAAATTAATGACCTCAAGGAGAGAGACATAGAGCACAAAGGCATCAAAGAGATGAACGTGATTTTCCATTGCCTAGACCCTGAGAGTACCCAAGAACCCTTCGACCCTCTCAAGTGGTCAAGACAATGAAAAATTACTTTGATGGGTCAGGAGATCCTTATGATCATGTGGCCGAGTTCAAACAAGTGTTAAGAGCTGAACAAGTTGAGGACTTATTCACTCAGTTTGAGGCATTTGGTTTGACTCTTAAGGGAACTGCCTTAGCTTGGTTTCAACCACTAAACAATGGCAACTATCGAGATGTAGGTCAACTGCTAGATGAATTCACTGTAGAATTTTCCAAGAGTGGTATCAGGCATAGCACATCATCCTTGATCCACAGCTTCAAGCAGACACCCCAAGAAACAGTGTGACTAGCAAGAAGAAGATTTAGATAGTACTTAGAAAGATGCCCTATTCCAGAGTTACCCACACTAGCCAAACAAGTGGCCTTGTTTTTAGATGGCTTACTAAGCACAAAGTTGAGATCATATGTGTACTTGAAAGAGCCTAGATCCATAGAAGAGTGTGTGCGGATGTGCATTGGCATAGAGGATAACTTGGGAGAGGAGTTAGGATTGTCCAAACTCTATAAGGATTTTGCTAGTTCTACTGGTCATACTTTGAGGATCTCCATGAAAATAGATGAGATAGCTGAGCAAGTGGCCAAGAAGCTAGGAGCTCAAAATACACAAACACCAAGATTCACCTCATTGAACCGATGTCATACTTTCGGAGGGAACCACATGGCTAATGTATGCCCAATGCAAAACCAAAATGTGAGAGAAAGAAACGCCGCATATTGCACTATTGAGAGAAAGTACATAAACCATATGGCTCAAGATTGTCCTTACAATAGGCAGGCTGTTAGACAAACTTATCAGCAACCTTACCAATAGGGTAGGTATCAAAACCAATACCAACAACCATATTATAGACTATAGCAGCAACATCAGGTACCATATAGGCTGCAACCAATCCTAGGAAACCAATCACCAGCTCTTGTCAATGTGATTCTAGTTATGTATGCAATGGCAGAGGAAAACCCTAATAGAGCATTGGTGCCAGTGACCCCTTTGGTCTGAGAAAATGGCCATCATGCTCAGAATTCTGACTACTCCTATGAAGATAGTCCACAAGCTTATTACATAGAGTCACCTGAGCATAGTGAGACTTATCCTTATCACTATGAGGCACCACCTATGGAACGAAATTGGGAACCTGAATACTACAATGTCATGTATATGAATCCAAACCCTAGACCCCAATTGAGACAAATAAGACCACAAGCCCCTAGAGGACCATGTTTTCAATGTCAAGGCGATCATTTCATTCGTGAATGCCCCCACTCACCAACTCTAGGACATGGACAAGCCATCACAATACAAGGTTTTTGTATTGAGTGCGGCAAAGAACATCTTCCGAGAGATTGTCCTAGAAACCCCTCTAGTGCACCCAAGGTTACACCCATTAATGTGGTAGGCTTAGTGGTGGATTCAAGTGCTAATAGCAGTAATGTGGCTCCTATACAAACAGTCACTAGAGCATAAGCCTTAAAACAGGATAAACTAGTTGAACAATCAGAGTCAAGTGAATTAGGAGAGCCGAGTAAGAGAAAAACAAGAACATGGAAGGATACCAAGGAGAAGGCCAATCACAAGTGGAATAAAAAGTTATCTGAGCTAGAAGAAAGCCTGAAAGAAGCGAAAACAAAAATAAAAGACATTGCATCTCAAAACCCCTCACATGTCGAAACTCCATCCACACCACTTCATCCCACCCCACCACCCATTGTAAATAGACCACAACCTGGATCTGTTCTTGCAGATCCAACCCTAGAAGGCTTGGACATGATGTTCAAGGCCTACCAGGCTCGACTTCAACAAGGGCAAACAGTTGCAAACCTAGACAAGAGTTATCCTAGAGCAGATTTAGAGATTGAACGGACAAAGATGTGTGTAAAATGGTAGAGCTAGCTCAAGCTATGCTGGAGACCAATCAATTGTTCAATCAGACAAACTCTGTCAAACTAGATTTGCATTTTTAGGGCTTACTAGAAAGACTAGAGCAATTAATGAACAAATCGCATGTTTATTTACCTCCATAGGCTCAACCTGTTGTTGAAAGAGAAATCTCACCATCGGCAAAAGCTTATGTCCCTGATTCCCTAGTTGGTGAAGCACCTTGTTCAATTCAACAGTACTCTCAAGATTTCTTGCGGGAAATACAAGAAGAGAAATGGGCCAAGGAGAAGGATAATCCCCTCCTATTCCTGAGATCGACGACCTTCATGATCAATTTCCCCAAAACATTTCATCTATTTATGGAGACCAAGTAGAGCAACAAGAAGACGAAAGATTAGATTTTGAATCTAATTCTTTACAGAGTTGCCACAATTCACAGGCCCATGGGAATCTCAATCTCTTCATACCAGAGCTCCCACAATACTAGTAGACATGAAGACTCAGTGGTTCCAAGGAACACTGACATCGTGAAGAACACTAAGGTTCAGTGTCATCTCACCGTAGAAGAGTTGCTCAAATTAAAACCAGAGCTATGGAAACATGTGGCGAATCAAGTTCTAGAACTTGCTTCCAATATGCCAAAAGCAGGCTCTAAGTAGAAAGTACCAGAGATACCTCTAGAAAAAATAGGAGACATGCGTGAAGGTGAAGAAGGTAATACCTATCTTCCAATCACCTACCAAGGTTACACAACCAAAGCTATCATAGATTCAAGTGTTGATGTTGCTATTGTGACCACTTCCTTGTGGAAGCAATGGGGAAAACCCACATTAAGACCAACTAGAATGAAGCTTCAGATGGCTGAGAGCCATGTTGAAAGACCTCTAGGATTGCTAGAAGGGATAACTCTAACCACTTGTGGTGTAGAGTTTGAACATACATTTGCTATATGTGACTTTGAGAAAAATAATGTCTATGAGATGATCCTAGGAAGACCCTTCCTACGACAACTACAAATAGTACAAGATTGGGGAACCAACTCCTTGTACTTGCATCACTTAGGGGTCACCACCAAGGGCAATCTAAAGGATTATACCTTCAAAGATGTACCACCCCTACAGTGGAATCCTATCCACAAAGAAAAGGAAGATTCTATCTCTGTGCATTTTGGAAGTTCACCTTATCCATCCTGGATGCATGAAGATACTCACTTATGGATGTGTAAGGTCATAGACGAAGAGGAAAGGCACTTACAGGCAAGAGAAGAAGGAACTCCCCCAGGAGATGGACCAGTTAGAGACCCAGCCTACACACCGATGGTCTTTCCAGATGAGGAATTTGAGCCTCATGGTTGGCCAGAAATCTTAGCCACCATGGACATTGTTGTCAATGACGAACAGTGGACACCTCATTGTGATGAGGAAGGTTATGATATTTTAGTGTTCATGTGTCAGCCTTTGCTAGAAGAATGTGACCCTAGTGAAGTCATAAAAGAAGAAGAGAATCATGATTGTTGGAACATCAAGCTTACACTATGCTTGAGGTGGATTTGATCTACATCAAAGGCTATCGTGTCGAAAGAATATCCGTTGGAGAGTTCTTTTTCATATGCTCATTTATTGTATTTTTTTGAGAGATTTTTTATGGGTCATTTACCGTTGTAAAAGCCTTGAGCTTTACACATGTAAAGGTAGAAAGATAGAGCCAAAATCCCACGAATTTGTGGTGGTTGAATTTGCATTTAATCAAGCAAATCAAATCACCTAAAAGTAGATCAAACTAGATCTTCACTTTTCCTAGATTGTAGGAAAGTGAATTGATTCCCTCCAACAACCATTCCCAGCTTCATTTGAATTCAAATTCAACTTGTAAAAATCGTGGAACACTCCTAGAGGCTATATAAAGACTTGGAATCACTTGTACATTACATGGAAGCAATATACATACACTTGTGACCATCATTGTCTTGCTCCTTCAATTCTCTGCATCATCTTCTTCGCCAACAATAATCTTGCAGAGGCTGCTGCTCTCTCTTCAGAGCTTCAAATTGACTGCAAGATGACGCACTGGAAAGGTATAAGTGTCTAGTTTATGCCTATGAAGATTCAAAGCATTTAGTTCAGTAGATTGAGAGAAATCTCAGTTTTTCTGTCTCGGGGTCAATCTCTACGTATTCCTGAAAAATAGGAAGTACCACCGGTGAAATTCGCATTCATTCCTATAGCATATTTTGTTGATTCCTTATACTTTTGTGCATTCCATAAAATAAACCCTATGTGTATCACTCCCATAAAATGATTTTTGTCTAATTGTAATCACGCTGGTTGCTATGGGCATTTGAAGTTCATTGTCTCTTCCATAGATAGTAAGTTTTTTGAGCTAGTCGACCCGCGAACCTATCTGTTTTGTATCGAATCATTCTCCTTGATGCTCCAAAGTACATAGTGTGTTTCTTTGCACTTATTGCATGCCTATAAGGTCTATTTGAGTCTCCATAAGCTCAAGGGATGGTCTTGTGCCGGTTGGCTTGACCAAACTTCGTCGCCACGAAACACACTTTTCTACCTTCGACAAGCTTCTCCAAGTTCTTTCAGTGGTATCAGAGCTAGATCAAGATGGGTGACAGCTTTCCCTCAATGATCGAGAAGCTTGATCGACACAACTACGCGGCTTGGCAAATCAGAATGGAGGCCTATTTGTAAGGTAGAAATCTTTATGGAATTGTAGCAGGTGATGAAGCTATGCCTATTTCAAGATCCAAAGGAGGACCTACACAAGAGGAGACAGATAAGCTCACACTTTGGTGTGCACGGGATGCTCAAGCAAGGTCATACATACTAAACTCTATCTCTGACTTTCTATTACCACATATTAGAGGATGGAAGACATCTCAAGAGACTTGGGATGCCCTCGAGACTTTCTTTTCTACTAGTACCAAAGCAAGAAAGAATCATCTTTGGAACGAGTTCAATCAAATGAAGAAGACACCTAAACAAACCATCACAGAGTTTGTTACCAAGGTCAAGGAGGTTGCGGATCAGTTAGCATCCATTGGAGAGCTAATTGAAGAAGAGGTCATCATGAGGAAAATTCTCAACGGCATTGAAAGTGATAAGCAATGGCAATCCTTCACGATGGCTTATGATCTCATCATGGATGTGCAGACTCCAGACTTCAACATCTTTCTTGGACAAATCTTCAATCAAGAAGCCAACAATAGCATAAAGGAAGGTAACTCCTATCATGGTAATTCAACTAGTGCTCTATATGCAGATAAGAAGGATAAGAAGCAGAAAGGCAAGAAGAAGGAAGAAGATGAAGAAGAGACTTCCCAAGCCAACTTTGCAAGCAAGAGCAAGTGGAAAGGGAAGAAGAAAGGACCAAAGCAAGACAAAGACAAAGGTCAGAATGTTCAACCTTGTGCCATATGCGATAAGACCAACCACACCACTCAGAATTGTTGTTTCAATGGGAAGACCCAGAAAGGAAGTGGAAGAGGTGGATATGGCAGCAACAGAGGCAGAGGTGGACACAACTTCAACAACAACAATAGAAGCTATAATAGAAGGGACTACAACAACTATTCAGAAGATCAACCACATGAAGACTCATTACTTCTTATGAATCTAAGCCACAAAGAAGGTAAAGAAGATGATCATTTGTTCTACATAGATTCAGGATGTTCGAATCATGTTGCAGGCAACATTGCTCTTCTATCTGATTTGGAAAGTCTAAAGCATAGACATGAAGTGAAAACAGGGGATGACACAAAGCACAATGTGGAGAAGATTGGTAATGTCAAAGCTTCCAATGGCAGGACAAACATTCTGAGTAAGGTTCTCTATGTACCCACTATCACTAAAAACCTAATAAGTGTAGGCCAAATAGTTGAAAAAGGCTTGCAAGTTAGGTTCACCCAACACAGAGCTTTTGTGGAAGATCCATGTCAAGGCTTCAAGAAGATAGCCCGAGGTGAGAAGCATGGTAGGCTCGTTACTTTTGAAGTAGGAGAAACCAGGAACATAGCTCTATTCAACTTTGGGTTTCAAACCCTAAGTGAGATTGAAGTGTAGCATAAGAGACTTGCTCATGTGAATGAAAGAACCTTGAAGGATATATGCAGGGATCAAAGTGTTCTAGGACTGCCGAACATATCAAAGCAACACATGATCAATAGGTGTGATGCATGTCAGATTGGGAAGGCACAAAGACAACCATTCAACCACAAAGGCTACATCCACAACAACTTATTGGACTTAGTACATACAGATGTATGGGGACCAAGTCAAGAACCTTCATTGGCAGGATCAAGGTATTATGTCTCATTTATTGACGACCATAGTAGATGGATTGTTCTATACTTTATCAAGAGTAAGAATGAAGTGTTTGATTGCTTCAAGAAGTATCTTGCACATGTGGAGAATCATACATGTAGATCACTAAAGAAGCTTTGATCTGATGGAGGGCGAGAATACTTCTCCAAAGAGTTTGATGAGTTCTTGCAAGAAAAAGGTATCAAAAGGGAAGTGACTACTAGGTACTCCCCTCAACTAAATGGAATTGCAGAGAGGAGAAACAAGACACTCGTTGGATCAGCCCGAACAATGCTTGAAGAGAAGAAGTTGCCACCTTATCTATGGGCAGAAGCTCTTTCAACTGCTGTGTACCTTGTCAATCGACTACCATCCAAATCACTTCAAGGTATGACTCCTTATGAAGCATGGCATGGAAGAAAACCTAGTCTTGGACATTGCAAGGTTTTTGGTTGTTTAGCTTATGTTCATGTACCATCACAAATAAGAGGTAAGCTAGATGAAAGGGCAACAAAGGCAGTGTTTATTGGATATGATTCAACTCAGACGGGTTACAGGTTCTTCAATCCTTCAACCAAGCAATTCACTACAAGTAGAGATGTTGTGTTTGAAGAACACAGGTCTTGGTATGATGAAGACAAACAAAAGGTAACACTACCATATGATCTTGATTCTGACTCTCATCAATTAGGAAGCAAGCATGATACACATGTCGAGGATCCAAAAAGTGATACAGACAATGACCAAGATGAAAGAGAAAGGGATTACAAGCTATGGAAGTCAAGAGGCAAAGAAAAGATGCAAGATGTTGGAGAATGCTCCAAACAAGCACCTAGAAGATCAGCAAGAGAGAAGAAACAACGAGAAAGGTATGGATATGATTCCACATTTGTTACGAAGCATTCAATCTACTTGGCAAAAGACTCTATTTCAGAGGAACCCTCAACCTATGAAGAGGCAAAGGGAAACCCTAACTGGGAAAAGGCCATGAACGAAGAGATAGATGCATTGAAGGAGATGGAAACTTGGGATTTGGTTCCAATGTTGCCAAATCAAAAGATAATTGGTTGCAGATGGGTATATAAAGTTAAAAGAAATTCAGATGGATCAGTTTGCACGTACAAGGCAAGATTAGTTGCCAAAGGATGCTCACAAACTCATGGTATAGACTATGAGGAAACATTCTCACCAGTTGCAAAGATGACTACAATCAGGACATTGATAAGTGTAGCTGCTGCAAGGAATTGGAGACTCCTCCAACTTGATGTGAAAAATGCATTCTTAAATGGTTGGATAAGTGAAGAGGTATACATGTCACAACCACCAGGTTTTGAAAACCCTAATCATCCATCTTATGTTTGCAGACTTAAGAAAGCATTGTATGGATTGAAACAAGCTCCAAGAGCTTGGAATTACAGGTTGTTACATATCTTCAAGATCAAGGGTTCAAAGCTAGCAGCTCAGATCCTTCTCTATTCATCAAAAGGGATCACAATGAGGTTATCTATCTATGTGTATATGTAGATGATATTATTGTGACAGGTGATGATCTAAATGGCACTCAAAGGATCAAGAGACACATGCAAGAGGAGTTCAAAATCAGTGACCTAGGTGAGCTCACATATTTCCTAGGTATGCAGGTGATTTATACAGATGAAGGAATGTATTTGACTCAGAGAAGATACATTCAGGATCTTCTTCTCAAGTTCAAAATGGAGAACACTAAACCTACAGGTACACCTTTGGAGATGAATCATAAACTTAGTGTTTATGAAGGTGAGAAAATTGAAGACATTAAAGAGTATCAAAGCTTGGTAGGTAGCTTGATATATGCTACTCATACAAGGGCAGACATCTCATATAGTGTGGGAGTGCTTAGTCAGTTCATGCACTCACCGAGAAGACCACACATGGATGCGGCTAAGAGAGTACTTAAGTATCTCAAAGGTACAATCAACTCCTGCCCAATCTGCATCTGAATAGATTTTGATATCCAAATCTGAAGAGTAAGGATAGAAAAAGTACATCTGGTTACTTAGCATTTGCATGTTCGAAGCTAGTGTCATGGAGTTCCAAGAAGCAACCAACAGTTGCTTTATCCTCAACTGAAGCAGAGTACAGAGGCTTGACCATAGCAACTCAAGAGGCAATATGGTTAAAAGCATTGTATACAGATTTGGGACTTGTGAGTTCCAAACCTCACATATTTGGAGATAATGTAAGTTCCATGCATCTAGCGGCAAATCCTATTTTCCATGCGAGAATGAAGCACATAGAAGTCCATTACCACTTCATCAGGGAGAAGCTCATGGCAAAGGTGATTGTCATTTCTTTTGTTCCAACTGAAAAGCAAGTAGCAGATATGATGACGAAGGCACTTGATGGAATAAAGCTTTGTAGATTCAAAGCTATGGCAGGTATTCAACCTATCAGAGAATGAAGACTGAAGCATACTTTAGCTTGAGGGACATCAAGCTTACACTATGCTTGAGGTGGATTTGATCTACATCAAAGGCTATCGCGTCGAATGAATATCTGTTGGAGAGTTCTTTTTCATATGCTCATTTATTAGATTTTTTTGAGAGATTTTTGATGGATCATTTACCATTGTAAAAGCCTTGAGCTTTACACATGTGTAGCTCAAGCGTAAGCACCACCTCCTTTACTTGTCAATCCGTGGAGACGTGAGGACCGGTATGAAGACCACGAGCAAGTGAAGGCACAAGTGCATGAGTGAAAGCACACAAACATGCACACACATACACACACGCGCACAAGGTAAGATCAAGAGAGGAACAATGGAAAGCTTTGATTGCAAAAGAGTTCTCTTACAAAAGCTCTATTCTCCAACAAGCTAACCCCAAAAATGAGCTCTCTAGCTCAAACGAAGTCTAAAAATTATGAAAATTGGTAGGATGATACTTCTAATACTCTTCAAGCTTGAGGACTCCTTGGCTTGAACAAAATGGAGTTATAAAAATAGAAAATGGTATTTACAATGGTTTTTAGTGATGAAAATCACTATTTTTGTAGGGATTTCTTCTGAAAATTTGACATACACTTCTTGGAGCTCCCTACTTGCTCCTTCTTCTTGTGTGTAAACCTCTTTGATGTGTTCCTATGCTATGTCCTTGATCTTCAGCTTCAACACTCCCCCCCCCCCTCTCGAGTCTATGGTCCCTAACAGATCCTTGTTGTAGTGGTTGTTCCAAGTAGTGCTTTGAGAGGGAGTGTCCCTTCTGTATGAACAAAAGTCGTCTGGCTTCTAGATGTGGCTGGGTCGTTTGTCCGGTTCTTCATCTGTCACTGCGAGCCTTTGCAAGTTGTAGTGCCTTGGTATGTACTTCTTTGTTGGATTCCAGCATGACTGTGTCGTTGTGAGTCTCTGTTAATGTCCTCTAGATCTTCCAAAGTTGATGTTCCTATGTAGCTCATGCCCCGGGCTTGTAACGCATAATGAATGATGGGTAAGTGTGTTCGTGCATGGGTTGAGTCAAATATGTGCCTTGTGCATGGCCTTGTAATGTAGCCCTATGCATGCTTACTTGGAAAAATGCATTGGAGGAAGTATGGTGCAAAAATTGGGGTCTTGAGCTAAGTGCTCAAGGGTATGCCGACGAAGAGGTTTCCTAATCTATCATGGTATGGTGCTGCCAAAGTGAAGATACGTACCATGGTGAAGGGTCGATTGATGTGTATCTCTACGTGTTGTACACCCGGCATTTGTGATGTAACATTGTCGATGAATGTCCATGTTGAGAGTCCACTAATGAAAATTCCTTTGAGTGCCTGGTCTATTTGCTCTTTTCAAAGCAACATTTGCCAAATACTGAGAATTGAATTTCTTTATATTTCTTGGCAAACTACATTGGGTAACTACACCAAGCTTAGTTTCACATATTCTCTTTAGCTCACCATAAGCATGAGTCTTCTCACCCAGTATACCTACAAGGATTTGCAGTGTACCCGAACTACCTCTTGCAGATATCTCCTTGGATGCTCTCGTACATACAGTAGTGAAGCATCGCTCAAGTTGTGGAACTTCAAGCTCTTCCCTCCTAGCATGGTAAGGGGAAAAAATAGTTGTGGATGCCATGTTCATGCAAAGTTCTTGACATCTACCAGATAAGGCAGCAATTATATCATCTGCTAGTCGAGGCACACTTCTATCCAAACTCATAAATGCCTAGTAATCAACAACTCCACCTTCAACTAAGCATGACTCATTCATGTTTCATGAGCCAAACCTGGGAACAAGTTCTTTCTCTCTCTCTCTCTCTCTCTCTCTCTCTCTCTCTCTCTCTCTCTCTCTCTCTCTCTCTCTCTCTCTCTCTTTCTTTCTTTCTTTTTTTTTTTGGAACAATGTCTCCAAACAAGACGACAGATGTTAGTATCAGAATAAATAATTGACATATGCCAATGTGCTCTTGTGCATGGGACTCTCAAATGTGTCTATGCATGGCCATGTAATGTGGCCCTATAGTAATGCATACTTTCGAAATGCATGACCTGAATGGTGCAAAAGAAAGGGTTCTGCAAGGAGCACATGGTTGTCGCTCGTCGAGGCTTTTGATGTTATTTGCGGATGTTGATGCTGACTTTGGTGGAGGCATCCATTGGGTCTCAAACTGATGTAATCCTCCTTATTGGAGTCCATTTTAGAACAGCATTTGGCACAGTAGAGATCACTTCAGGCATCTTTCGCTTTGGATGCTTTCTGAACTGGGGTATCTAGTGTGATTGGTGCTTTGTTTCGGTGGAGGCCACTTGTACTTTTGGCTTCCAAACCCATATCCTTTTTACACGTCTTCCTACTATGGTTGAAGAGGTGATTTAATCTTCTTTCAATCTCTGTATGCGGTTCTTACCTTTTTCTCTTTGTGGCTTCTTGGTTGAGACCTTTTGCATGTGGGAGAACATAGGTTGTTGTGGATGTAAGAGCTTCTTAGGTACCCACATCTCTAATCGCCCTTGTTGAGCTGCAGCTAATGTCTTTGGCACCCAAACTTGTCAGATACCTTGTGGTTGAGCTTGTCCAAGCTTCTTCCTTTGTCTTCTGGCCTCGTTGGCTTGCCTGGATGGGATTTGTGGGGGCAAGGCTGGTGGTTGCTCTCCTTTGCGTACCCAGATCTGCTTCATGCTCGGAACTGCTTTCTTGTTGAAGGGTGTCTTTCTATTTGCTATAGCAGTTGTCTTGAATTGTTGTGCTTACTTCTGAGGTTGAACTACTATGGATGTTTTACTCTTCAAAAAAGGAGGGTGTGCTTGCCTTTGCGACTGTCCTTCCATGATTGAGTCCTTCTGGATCATAGAGCTTTTGACACCTACAACATCTTGCTCGTGAAGATTAGTCTTAGAGGAACTTAGAGAGTGTGTGGTGCCATGATCTGTGAGCATGCAGTTCTCTAATTCTAATGTAATGCATTGTTCATGTACCCAAACTTAAAGAAGTTGACTTCTTAGGTTCAAGTTGACTGCATTGTCATAAATCAAATCTTGTCCTAAGACAAGTGGTTCTGTAAGGTTCTCATCTTGACACACTAGCACTTTCACTTTCATTGGAGCATCTTGAAGGTAGATGGGAAGTTCCACCTCGCCCAAACAAGGGGTTTCCACGCCTCCCAATCCTATGAGATAAGCTTCTATGGGATTGATGTTCAACTGCAAGTTTTGGCAGTAGGATAGTCTAACTGCATTACTTGTTGCACCTGAGTCAATCAATGCTTTCACAATCCTTACACCCTTCCCTTGTCCTATCTCTATGGTCACAAAGGGACGTCGGTCAATGACTTGAGAAGTAGTTATGCCCGATTTTTGGCACATATCCATGTGATATTTTGGGGCTTTTGAGTTGATATCTAGGCCTAGTCGCCTTAACTTATTTCGCCTAATACGCTCTCTGGCCTCTACTTGTGCTTCTTCCCTCACCCTTAACTCCTCTTCTTTTCGCTTCTTAGCAGTGTTGAGTCTCGTAAGCATATCCTCTGTAAGAGTTTCTTGGTATAACTTGACTCTACATCCACTAATATAGTTTGGCAAGATATCCCCTTCTAAAGTGGCCAACTGAACTGCACCGCTAGTGGAAATTCTATTAATGATCATGGGTCCGTATCCTCTTTTTTCCAACTTATGAGCATGTTGCTTTAGCGTATAAACCAGCACTAGGTCCCCCTCCTTCAATCCTTTATCTTTGATGTGTGCATCAAAGTATGCCTTTTGTCTTTTCTTTGCAGCATAGATGCCTGCCGCCGCGCGTAGCCTTGTCTCACCTAAGCGTTCTAGATCAAAAATCCTAGAGGACAATTCATGGCCATTCCACTTATACTCTTGTGCTACTTTTAAAGCGAGGATTAAGAAATCTAATGGTAGCACAACATTCTGTCGGAAGATCGTCTGAAATGGGGTGGCATTGAGTACCGTTTTGTAGGCAACTCGATAAGCCCAAACAGCATGATGAAGTTGTTTATCCCAATCAGAGCGTTTATTATTTACCAATTTAGTCAAGACATTACATAGGATCTTATTTGTGCTCTCGGCATGTCCGTTAGCTTGGGGATGATAGGGGGCAGACTTCTTATGTATCACCAAGAATTCTTGGAGAAGATTTTCAATGACTTCATTTAAGAAGTGTGTACCTCTATCGCTCACTAACTCTATCGGTAATCCATATCTAGTGAACACATTCTCAAATAAGAATTTAGCTGTAGTCTGAGCATCATTCTTTGTTGTGGCTTTCACTTCTACCCACTTTGTAAGGTAATCTGTGGCTACAATAATATACTCTGCATGGGAGTTTCTAGTTGGGGGGTTAATAGGACCTATGAATTCTATGCCCCACTTTGAAAATGCACGCCCTCCCATCATTGGCCTCAAAGGCATCTCGTCTTTTCTAACTGGATATTGTGCACGTTGGCATGTGTCACATTTCTTCACATAGGTATGAGCATCCATATGAAGAGTGGGCCACCAAAGTCCTGAGAATAGAATGGTCTTGATTATTGGATCAAGACCGAAGTGTCCACTTGCGACACCGCTGTGTGCAGCTTCTAAGACTTTCAAATAATCTGATTCATGAACGCACAGTCTTAAGTAACCATCTTTGCCTCTTCGGTATAAGTTGTCTCCTACTAAGGCATAGCCTTGAGCCTCTTGCTCCATGCTTCGTCTTCTTGCTAGACTAGCCTCTTTGGGTAATCTTCCCGATCTCATAAACTCTACCAATGGAGCACTCCAATCAGGAATTAATGACACTTGATAAAGGGTTGCATGCTCCACTTGGGGTTTTTCCTGGCACACATGATAGTTCTTAATCCACTCATGAATTTCTTTGTCCATGCTAGGCCAATACACTCCTAAACGTTTTAGATTCTGCAATGTTCGTTGTTTAGAATAGTGATTTCCTAGAAATCCTTCATGGGCTTGTTGCAACCAGCTAGTATGTTCATCATCCTCGACACAACAAGCGAGTACACCCTCCGTATCTTGTTTGTACATGCTTCCTGCTAATATGTGATATTTTTGTGATTTTACAATTTCTTCTTGTGATGTTTTCACATTCTCATTTGCGGGTCCGAAGGTTAGGACTGGTACCAACTTATTTGCTCATTTAGGAACAACTTCTAAATTGAATAGATAAGCATCGGGTAGGTCATCAGACACTCCTTGAGGTGACTCTCCTGAAGTAATGCGAGAAAGGTGATCTGCCCGGAGGTGGGTTCTACCTTTCCTGACAATAACTTCAAAGTCATATTCCATTAGTAAGAGGAACCATCTTACTAAGCGTCCAGTATTGCAAGGTTTATTGACCAAATATAACAAAGCTTGATGATCAGTGAAAAACTTGAACTTGTTGGCCAATAAATAGTGTCTAAACTTCTTCATAGCATATACCATGCCTAAGCCCTCTCACTCAGTTGTGGTATAGTTTTGTTCAGCTACGGTGAGCTGTCTACTAGCATATGCTATGGGCAAATCTAAGTTTCCTTCACCTGTGGGTTGTGCTAGCACACATCCTATGGCATGATTGGATGCATCCACATGTACATGGAATGGTTTATTCCAATCAGGAGTGGTCAATATTGGTGCTGTGCACAAGCGTTTCTTCAACTCATTGAAGGAATTTTCACATTCGTCATTCCACTCAAAACTTGTCAACAAACCATAAAGAGGTTTAGCTATGATCGCATACATGTGGATAAATCTACGATAATATCCATAATGGCCCATAAAAGCTTGTACCTCTTTAACATTCCTCGGCCTTGGCAGCTCCGCTATGGCTCGTACCTTATCTTCATCTGTTGAGATTCCATTCTTAGAAACAATATGACCTAATATTTTACCTTGACGCACCATGAACACACACTTTTCTGGGTTCAGACACACTCGATATTCTCTACACTTGTTGAAGATCTGTCTGAGCTCAGGGATGTGGTATCTTCTTTCTTGGGAATGAGCACATAAATCGTCCACATATACTTCTAAGCTCTTTCGCAAGAACTCTTTGAAGACATGACACATGAGCCTTTGGAATGTTGCAGGTGCATTGGTGAGCCCAAATGGCATCACACAAAATGCAAAGACTCCCCACTCTGTGGCAAAAGCTATTTTGTGTTGATCTTCTGGGGCAATGGCTACTTGATTGTAACCTGAAAATCCATCAAGGAAGCTATACACTTCCCTACCTGCAACACGCTCCAATAGGTGTTCCGTGATTGGAAGTGGATAACTATCTCTGATCGTAGCGGCATTAACTTTTTTAAGGTTAATACACACTGTTGAAGTATGGGGAGTAACCAACCCAAACCGCCTCACATGGAAGTGAGGGGCTCTTCCAAGAGGAGTTGCAAGAAGTGCAAACAACGCCCACACACCCACGTCCATGAACAATGGCACCATGGCCAACGTCAAAAGGAACAAGGGAGGGCAATGCTCACACACAAGCCAACCCCAAATGCCAAACCCACACACATGGATCAACGCCTAGCACACAAGGAGAAATGTGGAAGCCAAATGATCCTTCATTCCATTAGCATGGAGGCCAAAAGGCCCCTTTACAAGAAATGAGCCTCTTATTTATAGGCTCAGTACAATTTCCCATGTGCTCCTTTTGACTAGTCAAAAAGGAGCACATGCCTAACTTCCATAGTTCAAAAAGATCTTTTCTAACAACCAAATCTCTCAAAGGAGGAGGATACGTGCGCGTGGAGATTTTGCTTGCTTTCTTGAAAAAGGTGAGCATTTACAACAAGGCTCCATAGCTTTAGTTTATGAGAAATTGTTGGCATACAAAGCAATAAAGGAGTCATGCACAATACAGCAACAAGGCCAGATCATTTTTTCCCATAGATTATGTACAACCCAAGTGATTTTAATCACTACACAAACATTGTAAATCCCGTTTTTGGTAGATTAGACTCCATTTTGTGCAAGCCGAGGAGTCCTCGAGCTTGAGGAGTATTAGAAGTACCATCGTACCAATTTTCATAATTTTTAGACTTCGTTTGAGCCCTCAAATAAGCCCTGGAACCTAATTTTTAACTAGGCCGGACACTAGGTCTGGACAGGGCCAAAAGCTAGTCAAAAACTATAAAAAGAGCTAGAGAGCTCATTTTTGAGGTTAGATTGTAATTGAAACGAACTTGTAAGAGCTTGTGAAAGTAATCTAAAGCACTCCATTGATTCTCTCTCTTTGTCTTGCCGTGTGTGCGCTCGTGTGTGTATGTGTGTGCATGCTTGTATGCTTCTCACTCACGCACTTGTGCCGCCACTTGCTCGAGGTCTTCATACCATCCTCACGTCTTCCCGGATTGACATTAAAGGAGGTGCTACTCATCACTGAGCTACACCAAATTTTGGCGCCGTTGCCGGGGATCGAGCTTTGAGGACGAGCGTGTGATGGTAAGACGTAGAGTTGACGCGTTGGAGTTGTAGGTATTTTCTTCACTCTCATCGGTTTTCTTTTACTTTCTTCACCATCTTCATCATCATCATCACCATCTCTCACGTCCATCTCCATCATCGCGAAAATTTCAGTTTTGACTATATCCCCATCTCCACCTCATTTCCCTCATTTCACTTGTGAGAGAGAGCGAGAGAGCGAACTTGCATGTGCTGTTTTTGCT
The DNA here is from genome assembly GCA_020310875.1 of Ceratopteris richardii. NCBI lineage: Eukaryota > Viridiplantae > Streptophyta > Polypodiopsida > Polypodiales > Pteridaceae > Ceratopteris > Ceratopteris richardii. The sequence goes on along the minus strand of CM035435.1, from coordinate 91,368,420 downwards.
TGTTTTCTGAGCTATTTTGCAGGTTTTTGCTGTACCATCATCCCCAGCAGTGTGCGCAGGTACGACAGGCTCTGCACAGGTCCCGGGACGACAATCTCTGTCTATCGCGACAGACAGAAAATCTTAACATTTTGTGAATGCATGATTAGCACTGTAACCTACACCTTGTGGGCACTCTAGATCACTAGAAGTTTTTCAAAAATTTGCATTTTTTCAGTCTATCGCGACAGACACTGTCTATCGCGACAGACACCGTCTATCGCGACAGACACCGTCTATCGCGACAGACACCGTCTATCGCGACAGACACCGTCTATCGCGACAGACAGAGACCCACGATAGACACCGTCTATCGCGACAGACACCGTCTATCGCGACAGACAGAAATCCGCGACAGACACCGTCTATCGCGACAGACAGAAATCCGCGACAGATACCGTCTATCGCGACAGACACCGTCTATCGCGACAGACAGAAATCCGCGACAGATACCGTCTATCGCGACAGACACCGTCTATCGCGACAGACAGAAATCCGCGACAGATACCGTCTATCGCGACAGACACCGTCTATCGCGACAGACAGAATTTCACGATAGACACCGTCTATCGCGACAGACACCGTCTATCGCGACAGACAGCCCCCACGATAGATACCGTCTATCGCGACAGACACCGTCTATCGCGACAGACAGAAATCCGCGACAGATACCGTCTATCGCGACAGACAGAAAATCCACGATAGACACTGTCTATCGCGACAGACACTGTCTATCGCGACAGACAGCCCCCACGATAGATTGTGTCTATCGCGACAGACACCGTCTATCGCGATAGACAGGCATTTTCGGCAAAAAATTAAGGTGTGAATTTTTGGAAATTTAGGCTAAATTTTGGGCATATTTGCACTTTCATGTACTCATATACTTACGAAGGCCTTAGAAAATGCATTAAAACCCCCGAAAGGTTCTGTCTGTCTAGTAACCCCCTAAACCCTGAACGGTCATAACTTTTTCATACGAAATCCATTTTCTGAGCTCTAGGGCTTGTCGGAAAGCTCGTGACATATACTACACGCCCTCAACTGTTTTTTATAAGAATAACGCGTTGATTTTCAGATAGGATATTTGGAAGTTGACACACTGAGGGGTAGGAACACCAAGGGAGCTCTAGAGTAAATTTCTAACAATGCAAAAGGGGGAACAAGGGTCATTAAAAAAGTGTCTGAAATAAATTGTCTGTCAATTGAAAGGTCTACTTGGAGCTAATCTTGGGATTTATGCAGGCCTATTGAGAAGCAATTGAGAGTATCCAAGCAAGGGTGTGGCGCACGCTTGAGAATCAACTTCTCGAGCACCAAAGAGCAAGGTTCGGCAAGAAAGGTCGGAATATTCTCAACTCCTCTTCGTCAATTCCTAGCTTAGGCTAAGAACGATTAGAAGTAGGAGTAAGTCAGGGCGACGATAGGCCACTATCAAGTTGAAGCCTACCTAAAAACTCAAGTCAAGCTAAAAACTTAATCTCTGTACTGTCGACAACATAAAGGAAAGAACCTAACGTGGAACGATCAACTGTAAGTGCAAAACAACATTCAAATATTCCTGACGACGTGATTTCAGACAAGACCATAAACACGATAATCAACCTAAAAAGAACCAAGCGACTGATACAAAGAAACCAGCAACTAGGTTGTACTCTGGGCAAAAAAAATTGGGTTAATCAGTTAGGCATATGAACCTTAGATCAGGACGACACCTAGTAAGAGAGAGACAAAGCCTTAGGTCTTCTGAGGCCAGTGTCAATCCCACTGCAAGGTCTTGGGCCCAGCAGTTGAGTCGCCACTCTCATTACCCTAGCTCTGATACCAGTGAGTCAGAGATGTCTCAAGGCATGGACAGACCTACGGGAAGTTCAGGTGTGCCCTACTTGTACAGGGTAGAAGGCCCTTACAAAACACAGTTGGAATACCTTAGGACCAACCGATTAGGTGCGAGCATCTATGAGGACGGCCTAGGACGATCTGTGATCCAGATTAAAAACCCTGACCAATCCATAGGACTAGAGCACCCAGCTGTCAAGTTTGAAAACGGTGCATACCTGGACAAAGAAGGAACTATATATGTAGTCACTAGTCATCCAGATAGGACAGATGAATTTGGAAATGTAATTTCAGAAGCGGACTTAGGTGACTTGGAACAAGGAAACATGGGAGTGGAACCTAGAACCCCTCGAGGTAAATCAGTTCTCACTAGGATTATCACGCCTGAGTGGGTCCCCCAAGATAACAAGTGCATAGATTTGCTTCTCAATCGAGAAACGGACGAAGCCTTCTGGAGATATAAACCGGATCACCCAATTGATATAGGAACAATCATGATCTATGAGTTTAAGGATCCAGATAGCCCAGGTAGAGTGACCTACTTAGACCACACTTCGGAGAGGATCTTTGTGGTGAAAGAAAATGATAGGCATGCTTACACTTGGAAGGGCGAATTCATTTTCCCCCAGCCAAGATCAAATGTATCCTATGGTCACCCTGGAGCTGGAACATCCCAGGCTCATAGTATGCAAAGAGACAGAAGTAAAGACAGACCAGAAGTAAGTTTTGCCAACCCAGTGGGCAGAGAAAGAACGAGAACAGAGACGAATAGGGTAGAACCCGAGATGCATAGAGCCCAGAGGAACCAAAGAAATGTAGATGGATTCCCTCTGCCGAGGCCTAGAGAGCACACAAGAACTTTGAGACCCACCCAGCTAGTTAAGTCCATGAAGAATTATTTTGACGGCACAGGAGATCCCTATGATCATGTGGCGGAGTTCAAGCAAGTCTTGAGAGCGGAACAAGTTGAGGATCTATTCACGTAGTACAATGCCTTCGGTCTAACCCTAAGGAATACGGCACTTACATGGTTTCAGCCATTGGATGAGCGCCAGTTCAGGAGCATAGACCAACTCTTAGAAGCATTTATTATTGAGTTCTCCAAGAGTGGCATAAGACACAACACCTCCTCACTGATTCACAGCTTCAAGCAAACCCCTCAAGAGACTGTGAGGCTTGCCGGAAGAAGATTTAGAAAATATCTTGAAAGGTGCCCTATTTCGGAGCTACCCACATCTGCTAAACAAGTAGCCTTATTTCTTGACGGATTGCTGAGCCCAAAATTGAGATCCTATGTGTATCTGAAAGACCCTAGGACTATAGAAGAATGTGTACGTATGTGCATTGACATTGAAGATAACCTAGGAGAAGAGCTAGAGCTGTCCAAAATTTACAAAGATTCAGATAGTGCATCTAGTCAATCTTCCACACAAGCAACATCAATTGAAGAACTTGCCGAAAAAGTAGCTCAGAAACTAGGTGTAATTAGCAAACAAATCCCAAGGTTTGCCCCTGTGAAAAGGTGCTATACATGCGGTGGTGACCACATGGCGAATGTCTGCCCTATTATGGCTCAACCCCAAGTAAACCCTAGTAGCCAGTACTGCACCATAGAACGGAGATACACCAACCACACCGCACAAGATTGCCCATACAACAAGCAGGCTGTTAGGCAACCCTATCCACAACCCTACCAACAAGGCAGATACCAGAACCAAAATCCACCACCACAATATGCTAGACCCCAACAAACCTACCAACCACAGTATCAGGCCCAACAAAGGCCTCAGCCTGTGCTAGCACAACAACCCCCTGCCCCAGCTAATGTGATTCCGGTAAAGTATACTGCTGCAAAAGAGAACCTGAATAGAGCTATAGTCCCTGTAACATCCTTGATCTCTGAAAATGACCCAAGTGACCATAGCTTTGATTCTACCCATGTGGATAGCCCCCAGGCTTACTACATGCAGTCCCCAGAACATGGAGAGTCCTACTATGGTGAAGAGTCGAACGAACCTAGTTGGGAGTCAGAATACACGAACGTCATGTATACAAACCCCAACCCTAGACCTCAACCTAGGCAAGTACGACCACCATTTCCTAGAGGACCGTGCTACAGATGCCAAGGAGATCACCTCATTCGTGATTGTCCCTTGCCCCCACCTACGCAAATCCAGTCGGTGACGATCCAAGGCTTCTGCCAAGATTGCGGAAAAGAGCATCTCTTACGAGATTGCCCAAAGAACCCCAATAGCATGCCAAAAATCACCCCTATCAACGTTGTTGGGTTAGTGGTAGACTCCTCAGGAAGCGTCACTTCCACTGCACCAGTACAGGTAGTCACTAGGGCTCAGGCATTGCAGCAAAACCAAGGGGTAGGCCAGGAAAAGAGCCTAGATGCTAGCGATACTGAGAGCCAAAATAAAAAGAGAACAAGAGCTTGGAAAGATAGCCGCGAACGCATGAAAAGGCAATGGGCAAAGAAGATGAGTGAACTTGAGGAAAGTCTACGAGAAACCAAGGCTAAAATCATAGAGATCACGTCTCAACCGCACTCTCACACATTCCCACCGCTACCATCCCCATCACCCTCCATCCCTTCACCCTCTAAGACAGTCCACGCAACCCACCCACCACCCCAAACAGGATCAGTATTAGCTGATCCCACTCCCGAAGACATAGACATGATGCTTAAAGCATATCAGGCCAGAATCCAAGAAGGGCCAAACGTCACGGATCATGACAAGTGCTATCCTAGAGCTGACCTAGAGATAGAAAGAACCAAACTATGCGTGAAAATGGTCGCATTGGCTCAGACTATGTTTGAAGCCAGTCGCCTTTTCAATTACTCAGGCTCAGCCAAAACGCAATTACACTTGGATGGATTCCTAGAGAAGTTAGAGAGGATAATTGCAAGATCTGACAAGGAAGAAAAAACTCAAGACCAAGAAAAAGCAAGCAAAAACAGGAATCATTCCCAATCAGAAGTGTATGTGGCCAATGCCCCTAAACCGGACAACTTCCCCTCCTTAGAAAGAATAGAGAGGCCAATAGCACAGCCAGAAAAGGAACCTACCCCTCAAAGAAAGGAAAGGGCAAGAGAACGGGTAAGCCAGCCTCTTCAGGAAGCCCATGTGCCTCCTCAAGGAGCCTATCTTCCTCCCCAAAGGTCACAGGAGCCTCCCTCGAAAGCATATGTACCTCCACAGGTAACCCACATTCCTTCCCAGAGAGCGTATGAGCCTGTTCGGAAAAGTAATAGAATAAGTAATCCTCCCCAAGAAGCTTGTGCTCCAGCCATTCGCGAGAACGAGGAGAGAGTCAACAATAGAATCAGCCCTCCTTCACAGGTTGCTTATGCGCCCAATTCTACGGAGCCAGACACTTCTTCTTCTATGAATCGGTTTGCACCAGACTTCCTACGAGAGATTCAAGAAGACAAATGGGATAACGAAAGCGAGGTCGCCCCTCCTTTTGAACTTGTGGACGATGCACACGACCAATTCCCACAAGACATCCCATCTATTTACGGGGAGCATGAGAGTGTTCAGTCTCACGAGAGATTAGACTTTGAGTCGAATTCCATACAAGAGCTACCCCACTTCACAGGCCCATGGGAAGCAAAGTCCACATGTATGAGAGCACCCACAGTCATGGTAAGGAACGACGACTCAATCATTCCTAGGAACACAGAGGTAGTGAAGAACACTAATGTGCAATGTAATCTCAAGTTAGAAGAGCTACTCAAGGTTAGACCTGAATTATGGAAACATGTAGCCAAACAAGTACCAGAGATAGCAAAACCTCGTTCCCAGGTAGGATCCCATAGGACAGTGCCAGAAATTCCCTTGGATAAGATAGGGGATATGTGTGAAGGCGAAGAAGGGAACACCTATCTTCCCATCACCTACCAGGACTACACCACGAAGGCAATTTTGGACTCAGGTGCAGGAGTTGCAATTGCCACTACCTCCTTATGGAAGCGTTGGGGCAAGCCAGCTCTCAGGCCAACAAGAATGAAATTGCAAATGGCCGATGGTCACATAGAGAGACCCCTAGGATTGCTGGAAGGAATAACTCTCACCACTTGTGGTGTCGAGTTTGAACATACCTTTGCCATATGTGACTTCAGCAAAAATCATGCCTATGAGATGATTTTAGGAAGACCATTCATGCGACAGTTGCAAGTGGTACAGGATTGGGGGACCAATTCTTTGTACCTGCAGCACTTAGGTGTTACAACCAAAGTCAATCTCAAGGATTATTCTCATAGAGATGTCCCTCCTATCCAATGGAATCCCATCCATAGAGCCAAAGATGATACAGAATTGGTGCATTCCATAGGGTCTGGATCCTCATGGATGCATGAAGATACTCACTTATGGATGTGCAAGGTAGCAGTAGAAGAAGAGAAGAGAGAGAAAGCCAGAGAGGTAGGTGCGAACGAAACTCATAGACCCATTCAAGACCCAGCCTATGCACCTGTAGTTTTTCCAGACGAAGAATTTGAACCTCACGGTTGGGCAGAAATCTTAGCAACAATGGACGTAGCCATCAACGAAGAACAATGGACACCTCACTGCGATGAGGATGGTTATGATATTTCAGTCTTCTCCATAGAGCCAATCATGGGAGAGGCAGTTCTAGAAGAATGCGAACCTAGCCCTGATACATTTGAGGATGCAAGTGACTCCGATCTAGAGTCAATCATTATGGACCCACCATTTGCATCAGATGAAGAATACTTCCATGAGGTAGAATTTCAAACCCAGAGGCATGGAGAGCTGACAAATGACGTAAGATTAGCAACACATGTGAGCCCGAAGGAAGAAGGGAAGAAACGAAAGAAGAGAGAAGCCTCACCAGAAGAGGAAGAATCTTTGTTTGAGGTCCCCGAAAATTTTAAGAAGTATGAGATAGACGACAGGAGAGTCATGATAAGAATGCCTAAACGAGAGGCACAATCAGGAGAGGCCTATGATAACAAAGAAACCACCAAGAAAATAGTAGTGGCCCTAGAAGAAGGAGAGGAGAGATGTACGTACATAGGTCATGACCTAACAGGAGAAGAAGAGCACGAATTGATTGCCTTGCTAAGAGAATACAGAGATGTATTCGCTTGGAGTTACAAGGATTTGAAAGGTGTTGACCCTGACATATGCTCACACACCATCCCCATGACCTCAGATGCCAAACCCTCTAAGCAAAAGCCTTATACATATAACGATAACTACGCTGCTAAGATCAAGGAAGAGATAGATAGACTGGTTGAAGCTGGATTTATCTATGAAATTGAGCACACTGAATGGGTATCCCCCATCGTAGTGGTGCCCAAAAAGAATGGCAAACTGCGTGTGTGCATTAACTTGAAAAAGGTTAATGCCGCTACGATTCGAGATAACTATCCGCTTCCCATCACAGAACATCTCTTAGAAAGAGTGGCAGGCAAGGAAGTGTACAGCTTCCTTGATGGATTTTCGGGCTACAATCAAGTAGCCATAGCTCCAGAGGATCAGCATAAGACAGCCTTTGCCACAGAATGGGGCATTTTTGCTTTTAGAGTAATGCCATTTGGGCTTACCAACGCACCAGCTACCTTCCAGAGACTGATGTGCCATGTGTTTAAGGAGTTCCTAAGGAAGAGTTTAGAAGTCTATGTTGATGATCTTTGTGCTCATTCCAACGTTAGGCAAACCCATATTCCTGAACTCAGACAAATCTTTGACAAATGTAGAGAATATCAAGTCTGCCTAAACCCAGAAAAGTGCGTTTTTATGGTCAGGCAAGGCAAGATTCTAGGACACATAGTGTCAAAGAATGGCATATCTACTGATGAAGAAAAAGTGAGAGCCATAGCAGAGCTACCTAGGCCAAAGAATGTCAAGGAAGTACAAGCTTTCATGGGGCATTGTGGTTATTATCGACGATTTATACACATGTATGCTGTCATAGCAAAGCCCATGTACGGACTTCTGACAAACTTTGAGTGGACGGATGAATGTGAGAATTCCTTCCAAGAGCTTAAACGAAGATTGTGTTCAGCACCAATCTTGACCACACCAGATTGGAATAAGCCATTCCATGTTCACGTGGATGCATCCAATTATGCTATTGGATGTGTGCTCGCACAACCTACTGGTGAAGGTAATATGGATCTTCCAATTGCCTATGCCAGTAGACAATTGAATGCGGCTGAACGGAATTACACCACTACAGAGCGCGAAGGATTAGGCATGGTTTATGCAGTCAAAAAATTCAGACACTATTTGCTTGCAAATAAGTTTAAATTTTTTACTGATCATCAGGCATTGTTATATCTTGTAAACAAGCCATGCAATACAGGAAGATTAGTAAGATGGTTTCTCTTGCTAATGGAATACGAATTTGAGGTTGTGGTAAGAAAGGGTAGGACTCATTTGAGAGCAGATCACCTCTCTAGACTCACATCGGGAGAAGCCCCACAAGGAGTGTCAGATGACCTTCCTGATGCTTACTTGTTTAATTTGGAAGTTGTGCCGCAGTGGGCCAAGCCAATAGTACCAGTACTGACATACGGGCCTAATCATCCAGTGGTGAACACACGGAGTAGAGAGATAGTAAAAGCCCAAAAGTACCATATCATGGCAGGCAGCATGTACAAGCACACAGATCAAGGGATCTTGGCTTGTTGCGTAGAAGAGGATGAGTACGCTAAATGGTTGCAATTAGCACATGTAGGTGCGTTAGAGCAACACCATTCAAAGCAACGAACGTTGCAGACTCTAAAGAGATTCGGAGTGCATTGGCCAACTATGGAAGCGGATGTCCAAAAGTTGTGCAAGGAATGCCCAATCTGTTGCACTAAACCACCTGTGGAACATGCCACACTCTATCAAGTATCCATTGTGCCAGATTGGAGTGAACCTCTAGTATCATTCTTGAGGACAAACACATTCCCTCCAGACATGACTCTAGCTAGAAAAAGGAGTTTGGAACAAGAAGCCCAGGATTATTCACTCGTTGGTGATAATCTATACAAGCGCGGTAAGGATGGTTACCTGAGACTGTGTGTCCATGAAAGTGAGTATCTTAAGATCTTAGAAACTGATCACCAAGGTGTAGCAGGAGGACACTTTGGACCAGATCGGGTGATCAAGGCAATATTGTTTGCGGGCTTCTGGTGGCCTACCCTTCACATGGATGCACATACCTATGTGAAACGGTGTGATGTCTGTCAGAGGACTCAGTATCCTATACGCAAAGATGAGATGCCACTGAAACCTATGATGGGTGGACGTGCATTCTCTAAGTGGGGAATAGACTTCATAGGTCCTATTAACCCCCCAGCTAAAGGTTCTCATGCGGAATACATCATTGTGGCAACAGATTATCTCACCAAGTGGGTTGAGGTAAAAGCTACAACCAAGAACGATGCTCAAACAACTGCCAAATTCTTGTTTGAGAATGTATTCACAAGATACGGGCTACCTATAGAGCTTGTAAGTGATAGAGGCACTCATTTCTTGAACGAAGTGATTGAAAATCTACTCCAAGAATTCTTGGTAATACACAAGAAGTCTGCCCCTTATCACCCCCAAGCTAATGGACAAGCTGAGAGCACTAATAAGATTTTATGCAATGTACTGACGAAATTAGTGAACACTAAACGCTCTGATTGGGACAAACAGCTACACCATGCTGTTTGGGCATACCGGGTGGCCTACAAAACGGTACTCCAAGCCACTCCCTTTCAGATGGTATTCGGTCAAAACGCTGTGTTACCCTTGGACTTCTTGATCCCTACATTGAGAGTAGCACGAGAGCACGAATGGACAGGTCATGAGCTCTCCTCTAGGATCTTTGACCTTGAACGATTAGGGGAAACAAGACTGAGAGCCGCGGCAGGAATATATGCAGCCAAGAAGAGACAGAAAGCATATTTCGATGCCCATGTGAAGGATAAGGGCTTGAAAGCAGGAGATCTAGTTTTATTCTATACACTAAAACAACACGCGAGGAAGCTAGAAAAGAGAGGCTACGGACCTATGATCATCAATAGGATCTCCACGAGCGGAGCAGTACAATTGGCCACATTAGAGAGTGATGTTCTCCCAAATTATATTAGCGGTTGCAGAGTCAAGTTGTATCAGGAACCCCTCACGGAGGAAATGCTCAGTCGACTCAACACTGCTAAGAAACGCAAAGAGGAAGAAAAGCGAGTTCGAGAAGAGGCTCAAGCTGAAGCTTTAGAACGCATCAGAAGGATGAAATTACGAAGGCAAGGTAGAGATCAGCCTGGAGCGAATGACTATGCAGACCAAGGATTTCCTATGGCCATGTGTGAAGTCGCAGGAACAAGCTCGCATAGGATAATTGATAGACGTCCTTTCGTAACCTTAGATATAGGACACGGAAAGAGTGCAAGGACCGTAAGAGCCTTGATTGACTCAGGTGCAGCCACTAGTGCTGTTAAATTGTCTTACTGCCAAGAATTACAATTGACTGTCAATCCTGTGGAAGCATATCTTATAGGATTGGGAGGAGTGGAAACCCCTTGCATGGGCGAGGCGGAACTTCCCCTTTACATTCATGATGAGGCAATGACAGTTAAAGTACTGGTGTGTCAAGATGAGGATCTCACTGAACCTCTAGTCTTGGGTCAAGATTGGATCTATGACCAAGCAATTAACTTAAACCTAAGAAGTGGACTTCTCCAGGTTTGGGTCAATCATAGTCGAGTTACAGTAGAATTAGACAATGGAGCACTCAAGGAACTAGGAAAGGCACAGACTCCTGGTCCTTCCAGGGGTACACATGAAGATGACCATGCTGTTCTTGTTCAAAACCCTGTATTGCAGAGGAATGATATTTGCAAAAAAGGAGTCAGGGATGCATCGGAACTCCCTTCTTTTCCAAAGGCCAGAAGGAGGCAGCAACCAAAGGCGGATCACAAACAGAAGAAGCAGAGTACTACTTATGTCCGAGATAAAAAATATCTGCACAGCGGAATGTCCCAGCAAATAAACCAGGTATGGGTGCGGAAAGGCGAACGACCGGGTGCACCACCGTCAACTACGCGGGCAAAAGCTCTTATTAGTAACCAACAACACGACACTAATAAAGAGTCTTTCAGAAATTCTTCTGCTAAAGTAAAATCTATTTGGGTGCCCAAGAAGTCGATGAAGGCAAGCCCACAATCTAGACAAATTTGGGTGCCTAAGGCTTGCTTGAGGGCACAAGTAGTTAAGCCAAGGCCGCAACCTATGCAGCATAACCCATCTACGAGTACCACCAGAATTCCCTCGTGCTCAACACTTAGGAACACACAAAGACCCATGAGTATGCATGTAATCACTTATAAGTGGGTCCCTAAAAGGCCCCATTCCCAAACAGCGACACCGACACAGCTCTCTGGAGTCTCTACGAAACCGAAAGCAAAGCCCATCCACTGCATTTGGCAGTCTAAGATCTGTAATAAACCCCCCGACCCCGATTTGTAAATTCACCCCACTTACTAACGGCATTAGTCTCCTAGGAATACACAAACGTTAACTACACTCACTGTCTTCGAGCACTTACTAACCACTAACTCACCATCTACCTCATGTTAATGTTGTAACGGGGACAACAACGGATTTATTCTGTCCATTACGATGTTAACACATGATTCTATATTCTCACAGAATCAGAAGGCAAGAAGAAAAATGGCAGAAGCGACAGGTTCGGGCTCACAAGTAGGGATACTTACTGCAGGAATTGATGTGGATAGCCTACCCGTGGATGTGCCCCCGACTGAACGACCAGTGGAGATGCAACACCTCCAGCAACTCCCGGTGCCAGATCCACCTACAGGAATCACGGAAAGAGTTCATGCGAATTCTCATTGGTTCAATGGCATGCCCGGTCCATTAGGTGAGGCCAAGTATATCTGGGAGTCTAAATGCGAGTATGACAGATCATGGGTGCGATTCCAATTTTTCTCCAAGGAGTTCGAGACTTTACAAAACACAGAAGATCTACAGATCATATGGCAACGAGCAGGATTGGCGGAATATTTTGAAGCCCCACTACCTAAACCCGATCTCCTCCGATGTTACTATTTGGTCTCCACATTACAAGCTAATGAAGATAAGGACCAACCCGGATCATTTGTTCTCCCCTCATTGCTGGGCAACAACGAGTTGAAGAGGTTTGAACTTACTGTGGAGTTGGTAAGCGACGCTTTAAATATGCATGGCACGCATGTACCCTCAGAAAAGGATGCTCTCGTTCCCAACAACATGAAGGACAGGAAAGTAGTGAAGCTGAAAGACATGGCAGCCCTCACCCCAAATGTGTCCATCCCTCTCCGCATGTGCATGCAACATTTCGCCTTCCCTGGTCAAGACCGATTCACGCAACCACACAAGAAGATCTGGTTTGCTCTCTACTTGGCGGAGGCAGGTGCGCTACCTATTAAGCTACCAGTGTGGATTATAGATCAGTTGTATGAAGCGAACAAACGGGCTTCTAGGAAATTAGTGGTGAACGGATGCTGTGCACTCACACGCATCATTTACCGATGCTTGGCATATGATGTCCCCATTGAGCGTGCCTTAACTTGGGCACAATTACAAATGTTTAAAAGGCTCAAGACATCCACACATCAGTCCAAGCGCATGAGGGGCGCGATTCCGTGTGTCCAGGCAAGGGAAGTCCTGACTACTCCTGAGGCATCACCATTAAGAGAGGGCACTGTACCTCCTTTTACCATTAGGATACCCAGGTCGGAATCTGACACTACGACACAACCCACCCCATCGGCTCCTCCGGTTACACCTGAATTCGAGTTTGCTGCCACTGGAGAGGCGGAAGGACTGGACCCCCAGGATTTCAAAGCATTCCTACAAAGCACACAATTCTCTGATGTAGAGTTTTATTCAGAGGCAGAGGAGCAGGGCACATCCTCACGAAGAAGAAGAAAGTCTACAGACGGTAGACATGTCCATTGGAGTGACACTCAGGAAAGTCAACAACACGGACATCCGGAAGAAGAAGAAGCGTATGAAGAAGAGACCACTGAAGCCCCAGCATATACAGCCGAACTCCGAAGGCTGTATCAGATTATGGAAAGAGTACGATCGCAGCAATTACTCACTGAACAGAGCAGCAGAGTACTTATGACTCAGTTGTTGGAAGAAGCGGGAGTTGACTCAGAGTACAGGGAAGGTCTCTTATTGATGGCAGAAACATATGGAGTTGTAGAAGCTGTGCGCACTGCCATTCAGAGGCCTTCAGTTCAATATGACCCACGAAGGTTCCAGACACGACCTCGCTCAGGTAAAAATATACAAATTCCCGTTACAGTTGCAGAAGAGCCGACTACTACACCTGAAACTATCAGAACAACCTCCCAGACAGCTAGCCAACAGCACCCAGCCACCCATGAGGAGTCCACCGAACCACTACCACCTACTCCCCCACCATCACCTCCTAGAAGAGAAACAGTAGAAACCACATCGACTACTCAACCCACCGACCCCACCTTCATCTTCCGTACTCCGATCTCCAGTGCCACCCTATTCTCTACCACTGATAATCCTATCTTCGAAGACAACCCCAACACTACACAATCCGCCGAACCCCTCCTAGACCCTGCCCTAGGGCAACCATCCCCAACGCCCTCAGCCACGGGTCATCCTGACCCTAGATCCACATTCATGGGCTTCCCTGCTACCACGCAACCCTTTCAGCCCTCCTCAAATTTACGACCCCAACCCCCGATATCCCTCTCTCCATTTCTACAATCCCTCCAGGACATCTTTGCTAGGGCTTTTCAACCAGGCCCTCAACCATTCCCTGTCTTTTCAGCTCCCCACCCCACGTCACATCTATTCACCACTTCCACACACACACCACCTACCATACCAATGTATATGGCAGGCCCCACACTAACACCCACTCCTGAAGGTATGGACATTTCACCACCCACGGCACCTCCACCCACGGTTTCACCTCCTCCCATTCCCCCTCCACCAATTTCACCCACACACACAACTTTCGTAGACACATCATTCACTGTCTCCCTTCCCCAATTTCCTTCCCATGCATCTTCCACAGTAAACACCCCCCACTCATCTATAGGTAATGCATTGGACACCATGTTGGCTTGTATATCAAATTTAAGAACAGATTACATTCAGCTCCAGCAACAAAACGCACGCCTGCAAGAGCACTCAGCGACACTACAGCTCCGCCTTGCGGTACTAGAAGAGGAGAATGCTCGCCTCCACACACAGTTCCAAACCCTCCAAGACGCCCATAATATATTGGAAGTACAGCTACAGAACGTAGATCAGGAAGCAGTGCAGGTGGTAGAAAGTCACCTACGGACACAACTGGAACGCAACTCAAAACTTCAGCGAAATATGGCGCTACTTAAACGCCATCTTGCGGCTGCTCAGGAAGAGAACAGACGTCTGCAAATACAAAATCAAGAGAACCTGGAGGCAGCTATTGAGAGCACACCGGGGGCACCCATCAGCCCATCCAAGTTTCAAGCAGTGACCCCCGATAATATCAAGATTATATTGGAAGATTATGCCATGCTACTCGAAGCACATGATAAGCTATCGGAGGAGCTAGGACAACTGAAGCAGGAACACCAACAAGGCCCAACAGCTGCCCCTCCAACCACCCACTCTGCAGCTTCGCTTCCCTCCGACGCAGAGGCCATAAAAGATCTCCAGCAACAGGTAACTGAATTGCAGACACGCCTACTACAATATGAGAGGCCATCTTCCCCTCCGGAGGCTCCCACGGACGAAGAAGTTGTGCAAATTCCTGTGGAACAAACGTTTGATGAAGAATATGATCCGCAACCATTCCCAGGAGGCCAACAAACAGAAGAAGCGCAGGACATGTTTGAGGCACCACGGCCGCCATGGTTACGACAAGTGGAGGAAATAGGGACCTCGCATGAAGAGCGCACCGTAGTGCAAAATCAGGCTATGAGGGTCATAGAGGAGACTGTTTTACAATCAGATTACTTCAAGAACTTGTCATCGAGACGCCTGATCCTCTCATCGGAACTCCAGTACAGGCCATATTATATTATCTTGGCTGATTATAATGCAGAAATACAAAGAGTCACGGGTCAGATTCCTACTTTTGCGACCCAATTTCAACCTGAAGACCTTCCTCCAGAGGTGCGAAAAGGCAAGATTCGTCAACCAATATGGCGGCAGAAACTTTTAGAGACTTATCCAGAAATGCTACGCACATGGAACAATGCGCCGTTGCACCTCCTGTACAACCCATGCTACGGTCCAGTCCCCCGCCGCAGGTCGTGGAAGGCATTTAATATCAAGGTACAGAACAATGCGCAATGCAAGGAATGGCTGAACTACCCGTACATCGCGCCACCACAAGGACCACCATCGGTAGCATATATGATGGGGACCATTCGCCACTGGATGCCGCGCTTGAAGCCCATGCAAGATGTAGCAGCGCAAATGATGCTTAAAATCTTAGATATGATGCAAGTAGTGCTGAAGACCTTTAGAAATGCAGCCGCACCACAGGTACGTCTTCCGGGGTTTAGCAATGGAAATTACGACTTGGTGTATGACATGAGCACCACCCCCAGTATCCGTGTGGCTTACGCTTGGCATGCACGCATCAAGTACCTCCCCGCCTGCTACAAACAGACCTTCGAAGAAATGTTCAGATCAGGTTTCTGGGAGTACCACTCGGAGATTTTCGCACCAAAGCCGACACATCTACTTCAACTGTTTGCTTGTGAACAAGCAATGTATTCAGAGTACTACACCACCCCGCAACCAGAAACCCCCGGTGCAATAAATTGGGAGGCATTGGAAGCCGATCTAGCAAGAGGCTTAAGGATAGGAGAACATGAACTGGCCACCAATGTCATCCAATATTACATCGACCACCCGCGCGAACAAAGGTCTGTCAGGGGCGACAGACGCTAGGAAGGGGGGAGTGTTGGCATACAAAGCAATAAAGGAGTCATGCACAATACGGCAACAAGGCCAGATCATTTTTTCCCATAGATTATGTACAACCCAAGTGATTTTAATCACTACACAAACATTGTAAATCCCGTTTTTGGTAGATTAGACTCCATTTTGTGCAAGCCGAGGAGTCCTCGAGCTTGAGGAGTATTAGAAGTACCATCGTACCAAATTTCATAATTTTTAGACTTCGTTTGAGCCCTCAAATAAGCCCTGGAACCTAATTTTTAACTAGGCCGGACACTAGGTCTGGACAGGGCCAAAAGCTAGTCAAAAACTATAAAAAGAGCTAGAGAGCTCATTTTTGAGGTTAGATTGTAATTGAAACGAACTTGTAAGAGCTTGTGAAAGTAATCTAAAGCACTCCATTGATTCTCTCTCTTTGTCTTGCCGTGTGTGCGCGCGTGTGTGTATGTGTGTGCATGCTTGTATGCTTCTCACTCACGCACTTGTGCCGCCACTTGCTCGAGGTCTTCATACCATCCTCACGTCTTCCCGGATTGACATTAAAGGAGGTGCTACTCATCACTGAGCTACAGAAATATTAAAAAGTATCTAGGGGAGGGTTCTTATGTGAAATCCTAAATAGATACAAGAAGAGATGTTATTTTGGTCTAGGGAGGGTTTCTATGCACAATTGTGGGTATGTGCATACCCTACAACCCAACACTCTCCCCCCCCTAGACTTTGTCGTCCTCGACAAAGCTAAGAGGAAAGGATCATACATAACAGAATTGGTTCAATCTTGGGTTCTTCAATTCTGAGAAGCTCCCGGTCTGCAAATCTTCCATTCTGCAGTTTGCAGTCTTCAAGTCTTCATACTCTTCATTGATCTTCAACATCTCAATCTTCAATCTTCTAAATCTGCAATACTTCAATCTGCCAAGCTTCAAGCTGCAAGTCTTCAGTCTTTACTTCAAGCTGCAAATCTTCAATCTTTAGAGCTGAGCGACACAATCCCCTTGGGGGGCAGTCAGCCCAGCCTCCTTCCAATGTGCCTTCACTCAAAGCTCCAATTCCTGAAATTTAAACATACGCAACACAAGTAGACTGTCCCTGAAAAGAGGTAGAATGTAACATTTAGTTCAATTGGTAGTTTCCACTTCAGGGGACATCACGTCTTATGGGATTGGCGCTTCAGAGACAAGTCCTCTTGGAGAGCTAGCTATTACTGCAATCCACAAATTAAAGCACCAAAAGCCAACAACCCAAGCAACGGTCCATATGACTTATATTTTTGTATGGTTAGTGAATAAAGCCATGCACATTCTTTGCTAAGTAGACATGCTTGGTCTAGAGCAATTTCTGCAAATTAAAGTGTCACAACATCTAACAGGGGCACACATGATTGATGTAGAAGTTTAATATGTGCAGGCCTGCAATGAAAGATTTATTTGATTAATTCAGCAATTACAAGGCATAGCTGGGCTGAAACGATGACTGTATCAAATCACACCGATGTTGTTAGTGCCTGGAACTTTAGTTGTATGCAAGCCTTTTTATGTATCAAGGGATGCAATGAGTAATCAAGTTTTAGTTTGTATGATCAAATGAGGGGCATCACAAAGTGATTCATTTCGGGATTGATAAAACATGTAGGCAATGTCAATCATATGCCCCTAACCATCCTAAGTTTCTTGGATAATTACACACCAATCCCACAGGGGTCTGTCACAAGGTCTTCAAAACTAGTATTAAAACTACATCCATCACAAGAGAGCAACATCATGCATGATCCAAGTTCCCTATCCCAGACAATAATTCATCATTCTTCTGTTGAACCTGCCAGAGTTTTATCCAATGTCCTCATCTATAGGAGTCAAGAGGAATCAATGCTATATTCTGTATGTGTTGGCCTGCAATTCATTAAGTGAGCATTTGTAAAACCAGAGGGATACAGCCCTGGCAAAAAACAATCACTCAAACCTTTATGACTCTTACTTCAATAGTACCAATCATGTATGAATCCACAATGACTCCTAAATAACTTTGCTGGAACAATGACCCCTAAAAATTCGTCAGAATCCTGGTCGTGGATCATCAAGATACAACCTTCCTTTACATTCACTAAAACCTGCATTTCCAACATACACAAATGCATACATATGGCACCAAGAAAAACATTTTTCACTCAAAGTATTGGATGCTCTATGAGACATCAAAGAACGGGGAAAGTCTTCGTAAGTGCATTGAGGTTTAGACATGACCATTTTCCCAACTTGCGAACAATGAGCATCAAACATATAGACATCCCAGAATACAACACCTGTTTTCAGACATGAGGCTATAAACGTGGATAATCACATAAAATTCTACCGCGACTCAGAGCACTTGTACAAATCATTCATTCATGGAAAGCATGCCAAAAAAAAAGTGTGCACGGGTCTACTCAAGGATTAATGGCCACAATACCCATAAAGGCAGTCACAAAAAGCCAAGAGAAAAGTTATTGTATTCCAAGGAAGCAAGGCCATCTTGAAATAGAAAGGATCACCTCATATTTAAGCAAATTACCATAGGGTTGTGAATTGGTCATGAAGACATCGGGTTTTGAATACATTCCCAAGTATATTGGTAGTCACCAAAAAATCCTAGCACCTGTCTTTCAAGTGTAGCATTTGACAGAACACCTTCAAGAGCATAAAATCAAGTCATGTTAAGCTTCAAATGGTCCAAGAACTAGCAAAACCTCCTTCATCTTGTTAATGATCAATGTTCAACCATGCAAATCTGCTCTAAGTCAAGAGATGTACTGCTGAGATTTTATGCGCATATGGGGCCAATCACACATGAAAAATATTAGGTGTTGACCTTAATGCTTAAAACATGTGCAGTATATTTCCTCCTGTGTCGTCGTGATTAGCCATTAAACAGTAATCAAGCTCTACGTCAATTGGGCCATCGGAAAAATATTAGCTTCCTCCATTCTTATCATGGTGTCGACCACTCAATTGACCCAGTGTAGAGAAGAGCTGTCTTCCTGAGTTCCACCATGTATGAGATGCGGAAACCTGTAGGGCACCACAATGAAAGAGGGAAACCATGCACACCTATACTTTCTGTCGACAAGTTTACCAAAAGCTTTACCATGTGGAGCGTTATCTTTTATAAACGGATCAACAAAAGAACATTGATCTCCAAAACATGTTCATGAGAAAGAAAAAAAACAACAGAGAGGAAATTGACCTTGACATCATCGAGTTGTTCAATTTCTACTACCAATCTTGTCAAACAAGGAACGGTAAAAATAGACAATTTCTAAACAGTGTGAACAAACGCTTCTTCCTTTTATCATTAATATCACAAAAGTTTGCACAACAGGTTACACTATCCATCATGAGGTGCATGTAGTTCCCCTATGAATTCGTAAAGCAGACATTCTTCCCAAACTTGCATTCTGTGAATCCAAAATCTTTGTTTAGTAACAATAGTGATTTTAGGCAACAGAGATGAGTACAGCCAGAGAGGAGTCCAAAATGAAAAGGCACAAGATTCCCTTTTATGAATTAATCACCTGCTCATGTAAAAGGTAAGGGCAACAACATTATGGTCAGGAAAAGAGGACTCCAATAGAAGTGATGCCCTACCCTCGGTAGATTGTCAACCCTATGAGAAGTCTAAGCAAACAGCCTATCGCTCCTATTAATCCCAACAAGTAAATGATTAACTGCCTCGAATATTCTATCGAAGGTTCTGAAGGATGTCAGACATATCTTGGTGAGAAAGGGAGAGGCAAATTATCCCTCCGATCTGAGAAGAGTTTGAATCCTTTAGTTGTGATCCTGCTCCGTAGGTTGTCAACATGAATGCATCATAATGGGTGGTAGACAGCATGCCTCCCAATCCTAGTGCTTTCCAAGACGCCTCATACATCTCTACCCGATACTGCACTGAACCTGATAGCCGCATACACCTTGAGCAATACTGGAGAGGATCCTGAACAGGCCCTAGGAGATTTGTTGAGGAGTTTGTAATACCAAGAACTGGACCACCTTAATTAGATACGCCATTCACAAGAATGTGCAAGGGCGCAGAGCGTGGAGCTCGACCCATTAGGCAAAAGGGGAGGAAATGTGGGAAGCACAATGTAAGTGCAATCATACAAGTAAAACGCACGAGGATTCAGGGTTGCAGCATTAGAGACATGCAATGGTGAGCCTGATGGGGTTGTCGAGTGGAGTGGAAGCATTCAACAGAGTCAAGCATAGCACCACCAGGGAGAGTGCGATGGAAGAAATTAACTTGAGAGGGGAAAAGAGGAAAAGAAACCATCCCTCCCCACCAAGAAGCGTCCACAGGTGTGCGCCTAGCCGAGTAAAAAGGGCTTCTGTCGTAGGCCTTCAACAGAGATGGAGGCACAAGCTGAGTTCGACGGGGAGCTCCAAGATCTGATGCACAGAGTAGAGCAGAGTTAGGGGGAAAAGACACAACCCTTGATCATAAGGGCGTTGTGACCAAAGGCAGGGAAGCTATAGCTCAGCCCCATGCTGAGCATCAAGCTCAACGCACAGGGAGAACAGAGCTTAACGCGCGAAAGAGGAGTGGCCAGGCAGGAGAGGGAGGGTATCCTCCACACATCGAAGGAAGGTATATCCTCCATTAATCACTTCTGTCCAACAGGACCTGCTAATCGACAGGAGCCCATAAGGGCTCGACTTCCAGAAATGAATCGGAAAACTGAGTGGAAGGGAAGGAACGATGCCTCCCCACCTACCACATGCGGTTTGAAGATCGCATTCATCAATAGAAGACAGAAGAGAGAGAGGGAGTTAACTCCACCTCCACGTCCTTTCTTGACAATGGGACCCGTCTTCCTTTTCCCACGCATTTCAAAATTCAGCTTGATAAACAACAGTCGTGGTACTAACTCTCCTACCTACCCCGAACGGACCTTACCGCAGACACACATACCAACAACTCATAGCGCCAAAAATAATCAAGGAAGACCCGGATGTCAGACCAATATCCATTTTATTTTTTTATTTTTTTTGAAAATGAAAATGAGGGAGGGACAACAAGAAGACTACCCCCCCTTTTTTCCAAGCAACACTAGGACAGGAGTGCAGAGATGGATAGTGATGCTTATGATGTGTGTGAAGAGGTGTGTCTATGTGAGAGTGAGAGAGAGAAGGGGTCGTAGGGGGTGTTTTATATGCAACAAACAAAAATAAAGCACTAAACTACTCAAAAATTAAAAGGAAAGAGGTACCCAAGGCCAACCAAAGGCCACACGGATCCACAACTCAATCCAAGCATGAGGTGCATCCACCAAGTGTAGGCACGGCAAGCTTGAAAAAACCCAACGGTTGAAGGTCGATCATCCCCGGCAACGGCGCCAAATTTGTTGTTGAAGTATGGGGAGTAACCAACCCAAACCGCCTCACATGGAAGTGAGGGGCTCTTCCAAGAGGAGTTGCAAGAAGTGCAAACAACGCCCACACACCCACGTCCATGAACAATGGCACCATGGCCAACGTCAAAAGGAACAAGGGAGGGCAATGCTCACACACAAGCCAACCCCAAATGCCAAACCCACACACATGGATCAACGCCTAGCACACAAGGAGAAATGTGGAAGCCAAATGATCCTTCATTCCATTAGCATGGAGGCCAAAAGGCCCCTTTACAAGAAATGAGCCTCTTATTTATAGGCTCAGTACAATTGACTAGTCAAAAAGGAGCACATGCCTAACTTCCATAGTTCAAAAAGATCTTTTCTAACAACCAAATCTCTCAAAGGAGGAGGATACGTGCGCGTGGAGATTTTGCTTGCTTTCTTGAAAAAGGTGAGCATTTACAACAAGGCTCCATAGCTTTAGTTTATGAGAAATATTAAAAAGTATCTAGGGGAGGGTTCTTATGTGAAATCCTAAATAGATACAAGAAGAGATGTTATTTTGGTCTAGGGAGGGTTTCTATGCACAATTGTGGGTATGTGCATACCCTACAACCCAACACACACTCGCAACTTCCCGTTCTTCTTGTGCACTACTACAATGGGGGACACCCATTCAGTATGCTCAATCTCATAGATGAATCCGGCTTCAATCAGCCTATCAATTTCTTCTTTTATTTTGGCTGCATATGTATCATTATATGTGTAGGGCTTCTATTTGGTGGGCTTGGCATCAGCAGTCATGGGAATAGTATGATAGCAAATTCTTGGATCTACCCCTTTCAAGTCTCTATAGTGCCATGCAAACACATCCCTATATTCCCTTAATAGAGCTACGAGCTCCATTTCCTCTCTTACACTTAGGTCATCTCCTATGTAGGTACATCTCTCTTCGTTCTCCTCAATGGTCACAACAATCTTTTTGGTCTTTTCTTTATTATCATATGATTCTCCTATGATGGCCTCTCTCTTAGGCATTCGTACCAAAATTTTGTGGTCGTCAACTTCATATTTCTTGAATTTTTCTGGTACTTCAAACAATGATTCCTCCTCTTCTTGTTTCACTGCTTTTCTTTTCTTTTTCTTTTGACTTCTCTCACTTCCATCCTTTGAATTTACCGTTTTAATACTTGTGAGAGGTTCTTCTTCTTTCTGGGTGAACACTCCTATATCTTCTAGATAGTGCTTCTCTGAGTTAAAGCAACTATCCATCACAATAGACTCCAGATCATCGTCACTCTCTTCTTCTTCTATGACATCACTAGGGTCACATTCTTCTAGCAAGGGCTGACACATGAACACTGAAATATCGTAACCCTCCTCATCACAATGAGGTGTCCATTGTTCTTCATTGACAGCAATGTCCATGGTGGCTAAGATTTCTAGCCAGCCATGACGCTCAAATTCCTCATCTAGAAAGACCATCGGTGTGTAGGCTGGGTCTCTCACTGGTCTATCTCTTGGCGAAGTTCCTTCTTCTTTTGCCTTTAAACATTTTTCCTCTTCCTCTACGACCTTGCACATCCACAAATGAGTATCTTCATTCAACCATGATGGATCAGGTGAACTTTCAGAATGCATAAAGATGGAATCTTCTTTCGCTTTGTGGATAGAATTCCACTGTAGGGGTGGTACATCTTTGAAGGAGTAATCCTTCAAGTTGACCTTGGTGGTGACCCCTACGTGTTGTAAGTACAAGGAGTTGGTTCCCCAATCTTGTACTATTTGCAATTGTCGTAGGAAGGGTCTTCCTAGGATCATCTCATAGACATTATTTTTCTCAAAGTCACATATAGCAAATGTATGTTCAAACTCTACCCCACAGGTGGTTAGAGTTATCCCTTCTAGCAATCCTAGAGGTCTTTCAAAATGACCATCAGCCATTTGAAGCTTCATTCTAGTTGGTCTTAATGTGGGTTGTCCCCATTACTTCCACAAGGAGGTGGTTGCAATAGCACCACCAGCACCTGAATCTATGATTGCTTTGGTTGTGTAACCTTGGTAGGTGATTGGAAGATAAGTATTGCCTTCTTCACCCTCACACATGTCTCCTATTTTATCGAGAGGTATCTCTGGAACTTTTTGCTTAGAGCTTGTTTTTGGCATATTGGAATCAAGTTTTGGAACCCGATCCTTCACATGGTTCCATAGCTCAGGTTTTGCTTTGAGTAGCTCTTCTACAGTGAGATGGCACTAAACCTTAGTGTTCTTCACGACATCGGTGTTCCTTGGAACCACTAAGTCTTCGTTTCTTACCAGTATTGTGGGGGCTCTGATCTGTAGAGATTCAGATTCCCATGGGCCTAGAAATTGAGGCAGTTCTTCTAAGGTATTAGATTCAAAATCTAACCTTTCGTCTCCTTGTTGCTCCACTTGATCTCCGTAAATGGATGGAATGTCTTGGGGAAATTGATCATGAAGATCATCAATCTCAAGAATAGGAGGGGAATTACCCTTCTCCTTGGCCCATTTCTCTTCTTGTAATTCCCGCAAGAACTCTTGAGAGTACTGTTGAATTGAAGGAGGTATTCCAGCATCCGTAGAATTAGGAACATAAGCTCCCATTGGTGGTGGGCTTCCTCTTTCAATAACTAGTTGAGCCTATGGAGGCAAAGAAACTTGTGGTTTGTTTACCAACTGCTCTAATCTTTCTAGTAAGCCCTGCAAATGCAATTCCGATTTGACAGAGTTTGTCTGATTGAACTTTTGACTAGTCTCAAGTAAAGCTTGAGCTTTTTCTACCATTTTCATGCACATTTTCATCCGTTCAATCTCTAAATCCGTAACTCTTGTCTAGGTTTGCAGCTGTTGGCCCTTCTTGAAGTCGAGCCTGGTAGGCCTTGAACATCATGTCCAAGCCTTTTGGGGTTGGGTCTGCAAGAACAGACCCTGGTTGTGATCTATTTACAATGGGTGGTGGGGTGGGATGAGGTGGAGTAGATGGAGTTTTGGCATGCAAGGGGTTTTGAGATGCAATGTCTTCTATTTTTGTTTTTGCGTCTTTCAAGCTTTCTTCTAGTTTCGATAACTTTTTATTCCACTTGTGATTTGCCTTCTCTCTGGTATCTTTCCATGTTCTTGTTTTCCTCTTACTAGGCTCTCCTGATTCACTCGACTCCGATTGTTCTGCCACTAAGCCTACCACATTAGTGGGTGTAATCTTGGGTGCACAGGAGGGGTTTCTTGGACAATCTCTGGGAAGATGGTCCTTGCCACATTCAAGACAAAAAGCTTGTATTGTGATAGCCTGACCTTGACTCGGAGATGGTGGGTGGGGACAATCACGAAGGAAATGGTCACCTTGACATCTAAAACAAGGTCCTCTAGGGGCTTGTGGTCTCACTTCTTTCAATTGGGGCCTAGGGTTAGCATTGGTGTACATGACATTGGAGTATTCAGGCTCCCAATTTTGTTCCATAGGTGGTGCCTCATATTGATACGAGTAAATCTCACTATGTTCAGGTGACTCTGTGTAATAAGCATGTGGACTACCTTCATGGGAGTAGTTAGAGCTATGAGCATGAGAATCATTATCTGGTATCAATGGGGTTAGTGGCACCAATGCCCTATTTGGATTTTCCTCTCCCACAACATACTTGACTGGAATCACGTTAGCAAGAGTTGGTGGTTGGTTTCCCAAGACTGGTTGTGGCCTATATTGTGCCTGATATTGTTGTTGTGGTCGATAATATGGCTGTTGGTATTGGTTCTGATACCTACCTTGTTGGTAAGGTTGCTGATAAGTTTGTCTAACAGCCTGCCTATTGTAGGGACAATCTTGAGCCGTGTGGTTCGTGTATTTTCTCTCAATAGTGCAATATGGAACATTCCTTTCTCTAATGTTTTGGTTTTGCATTGGGCATACATTAGCCACGTGGTCTCCTCCGCAGGTATAACATCGGTTCAATGAGGTGACTCTCTGTGTTTGTCTATTTTGGACTCCCAGCTTCTTGGCAACTTGCTCAGCTATCTCATCTATTTCCGTGGAGATTCTCGAAGTATGACTAGTAGAACTATCAGAATCTTGATAGAGTTTGGATAGTCCTAACTCCTCACCCAAGTTGTCTTCTATGTCAATGCATGTCTGCACACACTCTTCTATGGATCTAGGCTCTTTCAAGTACACATATGATCTTGACTTTGTGCTCAGTAAGCCATCTAAGAACAAAGCCACTTGTTTGGCTGGTGTGGGTAACTCTGGAGCAGGGCATCTTTCTAGGTACTGTCTGAACCTTCTACCTGCTAGTCACACTGTTTCTTGGGGTGTCTACTTGAAGCTGTGGATCAAAGATGATGTGTTATGCCTGATACCACTCTTGGAAAATTCTACAATGAATTCTTCTAGCAGTTGACCTATATCGTGATAGTTGCGACTACTCAATGGTTGAAACCAAGCTAAGGCAGTGCCCTTAAGACTCAAATCAAATGCCTCGTACTAGGTGAAAAAATCCTCAACTTGTTCAACTCTTAACACTTGTTTGAACTCAGCCACATGATCATAAGGATCTCCTGATCCGTCAAAATAATTCTTCATTGTCTTGATCACTTGAGTGGGTCTAAGGGTTCTTGTGTGCTCTCTGGGTCTAGGTAATGGAAAATCAGGTTCATCTCTTTGTTGCCTATGTGCTTGATGTCTCTCTCTTTCAGGTCTTTCATTTTCAAATCCTGCTCTATTTCTGCCCATAGTGTGTGCAAAACTTACCTCAAGTCTCTCTCTAGTTATTTCTCTCTGGGCTTCATGAGCTTGGGATGATCCTACTCCTTGGAGGCCATGGGAAACATTGGATCTTGATGGAGGGAAAATCAATTCACTCTTCCACGTATATGCATGTCTATCATGTTCTGTTACCAAGAAAATTTTCTCTGATGTGTTATCCAGGTAGACAGCTTTGCTTGGTGTCTCTGGATCCTTGAACTCGTAGATGATGACTATGCCCAATTGGCTAGGTTGATCTAGCTTGAATCTCCAAAAGGCTTCCTCTGTTTCTCTATTCAAGAATAGTTCTATGCTTTTGTTGTCTTGAGGGATCCAATCTGGAGTGATTACTCTGGTCAAAACTGACTTACCTCTAGGCGTTTGGGGTCCTTGTCCTACATTTCCTTGTTCTAGGTCTCCTATCTCATTCTCATCAATGATATTTCCAAACTCATTGGTCCTATCTGGTAGGTTGGTGACCACATACATGGTTCCTTCCTTATCAATGTATGAACATTCTTCGAACTTGACCACCGGGTGTTCAAGTCCAAAGGGTTGATTAGGATTTTTGAGTTGGACCACTGATCGCCTCAGGCCATCCTCATAGATGCGAGCATCTAATCGGTTGGTCCGAATATATTCCAATTGTGTCTTATAAGGACCTTCTGGTGTTTGTAGATGGGCAGTTCCTGAGCCACTTGCAGGTTTCCCCATGCTAAAAGACATTTCTGAGTCACTTGTGTCAAAGTTTAGTACGTAAGGACAACCACTTAGTTGTTGAGCCCAAGACTTAGCTGTATGGTTGACACTGGACTGAGAAGATCTAATGCTTTGTCTATGCTTGCCGAGGTGTCTACCAGATCGCAAGTTCATAAGCTTTGGCTAAGAGTCCAAAATTTCCCCTTGCTATGGTTCAAAAATCCTTTGGAGTCCCCTTGGGTTACAAGTCCCACTTGAAGGTCAACTTCAAATTATCCTATCTGAAACGAGCTTTCCAACAAGCTATAGAGCTCAAAAAATGGACTTTGGATGAAAAAGTTATGTCAAATCAGGCTCCTGGGGGTCAAAACAGGCAAACAAGCACTTGTAAAAAAATCACGATTTTGTAAGAGAATCGCGATTTTGTGAAATCAAGAGAATCGTGATTGTGTGAAATCAGAGAATCCCGATTGTGTGAAATCAGAGAATCGTGATTGTGTGAAATCAGAGAATCGCGATTTTGTACCTTGAGAATCGTGTTTTCACAAAATCGTGTTTTCACAAAATCGTGTTTTCACAAAATCGTGTTTTCACAAAATCGTCTTTTCACAAAATCCTGTTTTCACAAAATCGTGTTTTTAGCTGAAAATCATGATTTGTGACAATTGCGATTTTGAGCAGAGGATCGTGTTTTTGAAAATCGTGATTGCCAACAGAGAATCGTGTTTTCACAGAATCGTGTTTTCACAAAATCGTTTTTTTGCTGAAAATCGTGATTTGTGAGAATCGCGATTTTGAATAGAGAATCGTGTTGTTGAGAATCGCGATTTTGAGCAGAGAATTGTGTTTTTTGAGAATCGCAATTTTGAGCAGAGAATCGTGTTTTCACAGAATCGTGTTTTCACAGAATCGTCTTTTCACAGAATCGTGTTTTTGGCTAAAAATCGTGATTTCTGAGAATCGCGATTTTGAGCACAACCACAGAATTGCGATTCTGAGAATGATCTCAGAATCATGTTTTTGAAAAATTAGAGAATCGTGATTCTGAGCACAAGTAGAGAATCACGATTCTGAGAATGACCTCAGAATCGTGTTTCCTTCAGAGGGCTTTTAGGCGGGAAACAGAGAATCGTGATTTTCAAAAAATTTTGAATTTTTCACAGAATCGTGATTTTCATCACAGAATTGTGTTTTTTGGCACAAAATTCAAATTTCTGAGCGTCAAGCAATGGCGAGCTCTGTATGTGCAGAAAACCATGAAAAAACACAAGCACTTGCTCTCTCTTGCACTTCCTAACTCCTTCCCACACAATGATGCATGAAAGATGGTATGAAAATGGTGAAAATGCACTAAAAAACAAAAACTTTCTATCAAGAAGAAGATGGAAATGGTGATGATGATGAAGATGAAGAAGAAAAAATAGAAAATGAACAAAAATGACAATTTTTTTTTTACCTTCCAACGTCGCAAATCTACGATCTTACCATCACAACGCTTGTCCTCGAAGCTCTCTCCCCGGCAACGGCGCCAAAATTTGGTGTAGCTCAAGCATAAGCACCACCTCCTTTATTTGTCAATCAGCGGAGACGTGAGGACCGGTATGAAGACCACGAGCAAGTGAAGGCAGAAGTGCATGAGTGAAAGCACACAAACATGCACACACATACACACACACGCGCACAAGGTAAGATCAAGAGAGGAACAATGGAAAGCTTCGATTGCAAAAGAGTTCTCTTACAAAAGCTCTATTCTCTAACAAGCTAACCTCAAAAATGAGCTCTCTAGCTCTTTTTAAAGTTTTTTGAGTAGTTTTGGCCCTATCCAGACCTAGTGTCTGGCCTAGTTAAAAATTAGGTTCCAGGGCTTATTTGAGTGCTCAAACAAAGTCTAAAAATTATGAAAATTGGTAGGATGGTACTTCTAATACTCCTCAAGCTTGAGGAATCCTCGGCTTGAACGAAATGGAGTTATAAAAATAGAAAATGGTATTTACAATGGTTTTTAGTGATGAAAATCACTATTTTTGTAGGGATTTCTTCTGAAGATTTGGCATACACTTCTTGGAGCTCCCTACTTGCTCCTTCTTCTTGTGTGTCCACCTCTTTGATGTGTTCCTGTGCTTTGTTCTTGACCTTCAGCTTCAACAACATGTAAAGGTAGAAAGATAGAGCCAAAATCCCACGAATTTATGGTGGTTGAATTTGCATTCAATCAAGCAAATCAAATCACCTAAAAGTAGATCAAACTAGATCTTCACTTTTCCTAGATTGTAGGAAAGTGAATTGATTCCCTCCAACAACCATTCCCACCTTCATTATTCAAATTCAACTTGTAAAAGTCGTGGAACACTCCTAGAGGCTATATGAAGACTTGGAATCACTTGTACATTACATGGAAGAAATATATATACACTTGTGACCATCATTGTCTTGCTCCTTCAATTCTATGCATCATCTTCTTCGCCAACAGTAATCTTGCAGAGGCTGCTGCTCTCTCTTCAGAGCTCCAAATTGAGTGCAAGATGACGCATTGGAAAGGTATAAGTGTCTAGTTTAGGTCTATAAAGTTTCAAAGCATTTGGTTCAATAGATTGAGAGAAATCTCAGTTTTTCTATCTCGGGGTCAATCTCTACGTATTCCTGAAAAATAGGAAGTACCACCGGTGAATGTCGCATTCATTCCTATAACATATTTTACTTATTCCTTATACTTTTGTGCATTCCATACACTAAACCCTATGTGTATCACTCCTATAAAAGGATTTTTTCTAATTGTAATCACACTGGTTGCTATGGGCATTTGAAGTTCATTGTCTCTTCCATAGATAGTAAGTTTTTTGAGCTAGTCGACTCGCGAACCTATCTGTTTTGTATCGAATCATTCTCCTTGATGCTCCAAAGTACATAGTGTGTTTATTTGCACTTCTTGCATGCCTATAAGGTCTATTTGAGTCTCCATAAGCTCAAGGGCTGGTCTTGTGCCGGTTGGCTTGACCAAACTTCGTCGCCACGAAACACACTTTTCTACCTTCGACAAGCTTCTCCAAGTTCTTTCAATGATGATCTAGAGTCCATTATGATGGATACTTACTTTGACTCAGAGGAGCACTATCTACAATACATAGGAGTATTAACTCAAAAAGAAGAAGGACCTCTCACAAGCATTAAAACTGTAAATTCAAAGGAAAGAAGCAAAGGAGGTCAAAAGAAAAAGAAAAGAAAAGCGATGAAACAAGAAGAGGAGGAATCATTGTTCGAAGTACCAGAGAATTTCAAGAAATATGAAGTTGAAGACCAAAAAATTTTGGTATGAATGCCTAAGAGAGAGGCCACCACAAGCGAAGCATATGATAATAAAGAAAGACCAAAAAGAAAAGAAAAGAAAAGCGATGAAACAAGAAGAGGAGGAATCATTGTTCGAAGTACCAGAGAATTTCAAGAAATAGGAAGTTGAAGACTGAAAAATTTTGGTATGAATGCCTAAGAGAGAGGCCACCACAGGAGAACCATTGAGGAGAACGAAGAGAGATGTACATACATAGGAGACAACCTAAGTGCAGAAGAAGAAAAATCACCAAACATTTATTGGAGCATGTTGTAGGCAAGGAAGTTTATAGCTTCCTTGATGGATTTTCAGGTTACAACCAAGTAGCCATTGCCCCAGAAGATCAACACAAAACAGCTTTTGCCATAGAGTGGGGAATCTTTGCATTTCATGTGATGACATTTGGACTCACAAATGCACCTGCAGCATTTTAAAGGCTCATGTGTCATGTCTTCAAAGAGTTCTTGCGAAAGAACTTAGAAGTATATGTGGATGATTTATGTGCCCATTCCCAAGAACGATGATACCATATCCCTAAGTTGAGACAAATCTTCAACAAGTGTAGAGAGTATCGAGTTTGTCTGAACCCAGAAAAATGTGTGTTCATGGTACGACAAGGGAAGATCTTAGGTCATATTGTTTCGAAGAATGGAATATCAATAGATGAAAACAAAGTTAGAGCCATAGCAGAACTGCCAAGGCCGAGGAATGTTAAAGAGGTACAAGCCTTTATGGGCCATTGTGGATACTATCGCAGGTTTATCCACATGTATGTGATCATAGCTAAACCTCTTTATGCCTTGTTGACAAATTTTGAGTGGAACGATGAATGTGGAAATTCTTTCAATGAATTGAAGAGATGCTTGTGCACAACACCAATACTGAGCACTCCTGATTGGAATAAGCCATTCCATGTCCACGTGGATGCATCCAATCATGCAATAGGATGTGTGTTGGCACAACCCACATGTGAAGTAAATCTAGATTTGCCCATAGCATATGCTAGCAGACAGCTCAATGCAGCTGAGTGAAATTATACAACAACTGAAAGACAAGGCTTAGGCATGGTATATGTTGTGAAGAAGTTTAGACACTATCTATTGGCCAAAAAGTTCAAGTTTTTCACGGATCATCAAGCTTTATTGTATCTGGTCAATAAACCTTGCAATACAGGACGCTTAGTAAGATGGTTCCTCTTACTAATGGAATATGACTTTGAAGTTGTTGTTCAGAAAGGTAGAACCCACCTCAGGGCAGATCACCTTTCTCGCATCACTTCAAGAGAGTCACCGCAAGGAGTGTCTGATGAGTTGCCCGATGCTTATCTGTTCAATTTAGAAGTTGTTCCTAAATGGGAAAATAAGTTGGTACTTGTCCTAACCTTCGGACTTGCAAATAAGAATGTGAAAACAAACAAAGAAGAAATTGTAAAATTACAAAAATATCAAATATTGGCAGGAAGCATGTACAAACAAGACAGAGAGGGTGTACTAGCTTGCTGTGTCGAGGACGATGAACATAGCAGTTGGTTGCAGCAAGCCCATGAAGGATTGCTAGGAAATCACAAGTCTAAACAACACACATTGCAAAATCTAAAATGTTTAGGAGTGTATTGGCGTAGTATGGACAAAGGAATACATGAGTGGATTAAGAATTTTCTAGTGCGCCAAGAGAAACCTCTAGTGGAGCATGCTACCCTTTATCATGTATCCTTAATTCTGGATTGGAGCACTCCATTGGTAGAATTCATGAGATCAGGGACATTTCTCAAAGAGGCTAGTCTAGCAAGAAGAAGAAGCATGGAGCAAGAGGCTTAGGACTATGCCTTAGTTGGAGAAAACCTATACTAAAGAGGCAAGGATGGTTACTTAAGATTGTGCATTCATGAATCAGATTATTTGAAAATCTTAGAGACTGCATATAGTGGTGTTGTAGGTGGACATTTTGGTCCTGATCGAGTAATTAAGACCATTCTATTCTCAGGACTTTGGTGGCCCACTCTTCATATGGATGCACATACCTATGTGAAGAAATGTGATACATGCCAATGTGCACAATATCCGATAAGAAGAGACCAGATGCCTTTGAGACTAGTGATGGGAGGACGTGCATTTTCGAAGTGGGGCATAGACTTTGTGGGTCCTATTAACCCCCCAGCTAGAAAATCCCATGCACAATACATTATTGTAGCCACAGACTACATTACAAAGTGGTTAGAAGTAAACGCCACAACAAAGAATGATGCTCAAATGATGGCTAAATTTTTATTCGAGAATGTGTTCACGAGATATGGAATACCAATAGAGCTAGTGAGCGATAGAGGAACACAATTCTTGAATGAAGTTATTGAAAACCTTCTCCAAGAATTCTTGGTGGTTCATAAGAAGTCTGCCCCCTATCATCCACAAGCTAATGGACAGGCCGAGAGCACAAATAAGATCCTATGTAATGTCTTTACTAAACTGGTAAACAATAAACGCTCTGATTAGGATAAACAACTTCATCATGATGTTTGGGTTTACTGAGTTGCCTAAAAAACGGTACTCAATGCCACCCCGTTTCAGATGGTCTTTGGACAGAATGTTGTGCTACCATTAGATTTCCTAATCTCAGCTTTAAAAGTAGCACAAGAGCACGAGTGGAATGGACATGAGTTGTCCTCTAGGATATTTGATCTAGAACACACAGGTGAGATGAGGCTACGAGCGGCAGTAGGTATCTACGCTGCAAAGAAAAGGCAAAGGGCATACTTCAATGCACACATCAAGGATAAGGGACTGAAAGAGGGAGATCTAGTGTTGGTTTACACACTAAAGCAGCATGCTCAAAAATTGGAGAAACGAGGATATGGACCCATGATCATTAATAGAATTTCCACTAGTGGTGCGGTTCAATTGGCCACCCTAGAAGGTGACATCTTGCCAAATTATATTAGTGGTTGTCGAGTCAAGCTATATCAAGAACCTCTTACAGAGGATATGCAAATGAGACTCAACATTGCTAAGAAGAGTTAAGAGTTAGAGAAGAAGCACAGGCCGAGGCGAGAGAACGCATTAAGCAAAATAAATTAAGGAGATTAGGCTTAGATGTCAACCCAAAGGCCCAAAATATCGCATGGACATGTGCCAAAAATCGTGCATAATTACTTCTCGAATAATCGATCGATGCCCCTTTGTGACCGTAGAGGTAGGACGAGGAAAGAGTATGAGGAATGTGAGAGCATTGGTTGACTTAGGTGCAGCAACTAGTGCAGTTAGGTTGTCATACTACCAAGACCTGCAATTGAACATCAAGCCCATAGAAGCCTATCTCATAGGTTTGGGAGGTGTGGAAACCCCTTGTTTGGGCGAGGTGGAACTTCCCATCTACCTTCAAGATGTTCCAATGATAGTTAAAATGCTAGTGTGTCACGATGAGGACCTTACAGAGCCACTTGTCTTGGGTCAAGATTGGATTTATGACCATGCAGTCAACTTGAACCTAAGAAGTCAACTTCTTCAAGTTTGGGTACAGGAACAATGCTTTACATTAGAACTAGAGAATGGCATGCTCACAAATCTCGATGTCACACCTTCTTGTAGTTCTCCTAGGACTAATCTTAGCAAAAAAGATGTATGTGTCAAAAGCTCTATGTTCCAAGAGAACTCAATCATGGAAGAACACACTCAAAGACAAGCAGACTCCTCCTCTGGTGCAAGGACTAATGCCGCCACCACAACTCAACCAACAAGGCAAGCAAAACAAAACTTGCCAACCGCTATATCAAATAGACAAAGGGATTTCAAGAAGAAGGTAGTTTCGGGCATGAAGCAAATCTGGGTAAGAAAAGGAGAGCAACCACCAACCTTGCCAACACAATTCCCACTCAGGCAAGCCCACCATGCGAAGACAAGAAACAACCAACCAGGACTAGCTCAACCAGAATATCTCCGACCAATTTGGGTACCAAAAAAATTAGTTGTAGCTCAACAAGGGCAAGCACAAATGTGGGACCTAGGGAACTGTTACATGCACAAAACCCTTGGCTCTCATCACCAAGGAAAGTGTCAACAAAGAAACCCAGAAGAAGAATGAGTCAGAAGCAAGCACACATATCAAATGAAGATTAGTTCACCTCTTCAAAAATGGTAAGAAGACAATCATCAAGGATATGGGTTTGGAAGCCAAAGGCACCAGTGGCCCTTACAAAACTGAAGAGCAGACCACGAGGCATACCAATAGTAAGAAATCAGCCAAGGAGGAAGAGGCCAAAGGTGATCTCTATGCAGCTGAACACTGTTTTCAACCATGTGCCTTTGGCATAACCTTGTCTTTTGCACCATTCAGGTCATGCATTTCCAAAGTATGCATTAATATAGGGCCACATTACATGGCCGTGCATAGACACATTTGAGAATCCCATGCACAAGAGCACATTGACACATGTCAACTATTTTTTATGATACTAACATCTGTCTTCTTGTTTTGTGCCATTGATCCAAAAAAAAAACCAACAAAGGAGAAAAGAAAGAAAGAGAGAGAGTGAGAGCTTGTTCCTAGGTTTGACTCATGGAACATGAATGAGTCATGCTTAGTTGAAGGTGGAATCATTGATGAATGGGCATTTATTAGTTTGGCTAGAAGTGTGTCTCAACTAGCAGATGATATTATTGTTGCCTTATCTGGTAGATGTCTAGAACTTGGCATGAACATGGCATCCACAACTATTATTCCCCCTTCCATGGTAGGAGGGAAGAGCTTGAAGGTCCACAACTTGAGGGATTCTTAACTATTGTATGTACGAGATCATCCAAGGAGATATCTACCAGGGTTAGTTTTGGAACCTTGCAAATCCTTGTATGTATACTGGGTGAGAAGACTCCTGCTTATGGTGAGCTAAAGAGAATATGTGAAACTAAGCTTGGTGTAGTTACCCAATGGTGTTTGTCAAGGAATATAAAAACATTCAATTCTTAGTATTTGGAAAATGTTCCTTTAAAGAGAGGGGACAGAACTAGGCGCTTGAAGAATCTCATCACTGCATCATCAACAAGGACATTCATCAACCATGGAAGTTGCACCATTGGTCAATCACTATGATGGGTGTACAACATGAAGAGATAAACATCGATCGACCATTCACCATGGTAAGAATCCTTACTTTGGCAACATTATAACCATGATAGATTAGGAAACCTCTTCATCAGCATACCTTGAGCACTTCGCTCAAGACCTCAAATTTTTGCACCATATTTCTCACCATGCATTTCCTGAGTAAGCATGCATAGGGCCACATTACAAGGCCATGCACAAGGCACATCTTTTCTTCAACCCATGCACTAACACACTTACCCATCATTCCCTATGGGTTATGAGTACTTGGCATGACTACTATGAACATCACCTTTGAAAGATCTAGAGGACATCATGGGGACAACATCAATATCTAGGAAGCAATTTGAAGCCAGCAGCTACTCCAAATCAACCTTGATAACCTCTTTTTGAGAAACTAGGAGTTTTTAGAAGCTCATAACAACACATGCTCGCTGGAATCCAAGGAACAAGCACATACAAAGGATGGACACTATCTCTCAAAGCACTACATGGAACAACCCTTACAACAAGGGTCTGTCAGGGACGACAGACTCGAGAGGGGGGGGGAGTGTTGGAACTCAAGGTCAAGCACAAGCATGGAAGCACATCAGAAAAGTGGAGACACAAGAAGAGGGAGCAAGTACGGAACTCCAAGAAGCGTATGTCAAATTTTCAGAAGAATTCCCTACAAAAAAAATGATTTTGATCACTCAAACCATTGTAAATATCATTTCACCTTTTTCTAACTCCATTTTGTTCAAGCTGAGGACTCCTCAAGCTTGATGAGTGTTAGAAGCACCATCCTACTAATTTCCATAATTTGTAGAGTCCGTTTGAGCCCTCAAATAAGCCCTGGAACCTAATTTTTAACTAGGCCGGACACTACGTCTAGGCAAGACCAAAACTAGTCAAAAAACTATAAAAAGAGCTAGAGAGCTCATTTTTGAGGTTAGCTTGTTAGAGAGTTGTCTTGTTAGAGAGTAGAGCTTTTGTAAGAGATTTCATGTGCAATAGAAGCTTTCCATTGTTCCTCTCTTTGATCTTACCTTGCGTGCGTGTGTATGCATGCTTGTGTGCTTTCACTCACACACTTGTGCCTTCACTTTCTCGTGGTCTTCATACCAGTCCTCACGTCTCCACGGATTGACAAGTAAAGGAGGTGGTGCTTACACGAGCTACAACATGTTAAAAAGTTACCTGCACCATCTACTTCCACTATGAAGATTAAAGAAATTAATGCTATTTCTGATGATGCTGATGTGTTGACACTTGATAGTACTATGCCAACTGAGGTTCTTATGGCTGATTCTCTTTCACACACATGGCTGCAAGATTTTGGTGCTTCTTTCCATGTGACACCACATAGAGAATGGTTCTCTAATTATGCAGCAAAGTCTCTTGGTATCGTGAGACTTGGTGACATGTTGTGGGGATTGGAGATG
The DNA here is from genome assembly GCA_020310875.1 of Ceratopteris richardii. Classification (NCBI taxonomy): domain Eukaryota; kingdom Viridiplantae; phylum Streptophyta; class Polypodiopsida; order Polypodiales; family Pteridaceae; genus Ceratopteris; species Ceratopteris richardii. Next base: position 91,331,918 of record CM035435.1, on the reverse strand, counting down.
TGGTTGTGCAGTTCATTGATGGTTCAAAATTTACTATGCATAATGTATGCCATCTACCTTAGGTATCATGCAGTTTGATGCCAGTTGATCAACTTGATAACCTTGTTTACAAGGTGGTCTTCTATGCTCAATCCTTTTGTATACCAAAGGGCAATATGGTTATTGTAAAAGGAAGCAAAGTTGGCTCACTTTATCCTTTATTTGTATCAAAGAAAGAACACTTGTTAGCTATTACTGAACAGCCTATGGCTTGTATTTGGCATGGTCATTTAGGCCATATATCCTGAGTGGAATGGAAAATCTTTCTCGTTCTAACTACTTATTTGTGTTATCTTTCTTTGATTTTTCATTTTGTGAGCATTTCCAATATGGAAAGCAAATTAGAAATGTGCATAGAATGCACATTGACTTTTCAATTCAGCCTTTAGATCTCATTCATATGGATGTGTGTGGTCTTATGTCCACTAGGTTCTTAGGTGGTTCTCTTTACTTTGTCACTTTCATAGATGATGCTACTAGAAAAGTTTGGGTATATCCTATCAAATCAAAGGATTAGGTATTCCCTACTTTCAAAAAATGGTTGGCTTCAGTTGAGACTGAAAAAGGAACTAATCTTAAGGCTTTACATTCAAATAATGGGGGTGAGTATACCTCACATGAATTCAGCCTTTTTTGTCAGTCTAGAGAGATTCGTAGAGAGTTTACAGCTCCTTATACTCCAATATAGAATGGTGTAGCTGAAAGGATGAATAGAACTATTCAAGATAGAGTAGTTTCTATGTTGCATCATGCAAACCTCTCACAAGGCTTTTGAGCAGAAGCAATATGGACTGCAGTTCATGTGATTAACCTTTCACCTAGTACTACCAAAGTTATGAAAGTGGCACAAGAGTTATGGATAGGGAAGCTGCCATATTATGATCATCTTTGATTTTTTGGGTGTGAATCATATGTTCATATACCCAAGAATCTTAGACACAAGTTGGACCATAATTCAAACAAATGCATTTTTCTTGGATATAGTCAAGAAGGACAATTCGGATATCACTTATGGGATCCTCAAACATGGTCAGTGATCAGAAGTAGTGATGTCATTTTCAATGAGTCTAAGATGCATAAACAACCCATTAAGGAGGTTGAAGTGAGAAGAGTGGTGTTTGAGGATACTAGTCCTCTAGTTAGCATGCATAAAGATGTTGCACATAGGGACGTTCAAGAGAATGTTTGATCAGATCCATCTACACATGTTCCTGTTCAGCATACATTGAGACGCTCTACACGTGTCTCACATCCACCTGATAAATATGTTCCAGGTTTAGATTTTGTTATGTTGACAAATGTCAGTGAGCCTTCTCGCTACAGAGAGGCTATGCATACAAAGGATCATGTCAAATGGGATCATGCCATGAAGAGTGAGTTGGATTCTATTCACAAGAATGGTACCTGGGATTTAGTACCTTTGCCAACGGGCAGGAAATCTTTACCATGTAAATGAGTATATAAGTTGAAATTCACATCTGATAGTGCTTCTCCAAAGTATAAAGCACAACTTGCGGCAAAGGTTTTAAGCAACAAAATGGTGTTGATTTTGAACAAATCTTCTCTCGAATGGTCAAGATGACTACCCTGTGCATGTTCCTTGGATTCGTTGCAATGGAGGACTTAGAGCTAGTCCAAATCGATGTGAAAACTGCTTTCTTGCATAGAGATCTTACAGATGAGATTTATATGGAACAACCAGAGGGTTATGTAGTTCCAAGCAAGGAAAGTATAGTTTGTAAGCTCAATAAGAGCTTGTATGGACTTAAATAATCCCCTAGACAATGGCACCAAAAGTTTCATGCTTTTATGAAGTCACAAGGCTATTCTCGAAGAAATGAGGATCATTGTCTCTAAACAAAGAGATGCTCAGATGGCAGCTTGATATGCATGATACTTTATGTCGATGATATGTTGATTGTTGGGAAGTCCTCTTATGAATTGTCAATTCTCAAATAGAAGTTGAGTCAGGCATTTTGAAGCCTTGTTGGGAGTCTTCCACATATGCTCCATGCTTGGTGAATCTACCTGTAAACCTTTCTCAACAATCTTCCCAATACGAATTAGGTTTTTGGCTATAGTTGGTACATACGGAACTTTACTCAAAAGCTTCATGCTACCATCAGATATTTTGACATTTCCAATTTTCTTGACTGAGTGTTTAGTATCATCACCTGTTTTTACTTCATGCTTCCCTTTGGGTTCTTCAAGATCAGATAATAGAGCTATATTTCTAGCCACATGATTGGAACAACCTGAAAAAACATAGAACAGATGCTTATCATCTTTACCTTTCTTGGATGTCTTGTTCATGATGATTAATGAGTCTTCTTGGTCTTTAGTATAGTTGTTGTAGTCCCTTCTTCCTTTAAAACCTCCTTGATAATTTTTTTTGTTGTAGCCTTGATTGTAGTTATGGTTGTAGTTGCCTCCACCATTGTTGTATCTGCCTCTTGATTCCCCATAGCTACCTCTATGGGAGCATCTTCCCCTTTATCCTTGCATTCTTGTAGCATTCTTCTATGGTGTGGTTGTTAAGACCACAAATGTTGCAAGGTGAATTGTTGTAGGGTCTCACCATGCCTTGTTCTCCTCCTCTGCCCCTCTTCCTCTTCCTGCATAATTAGCTTGAGAGGTGCTAGCCTCTTCTTCATGCTTCTTGCTTTTACCTTTATCCTTAGCTTTGTTCTTATTTGTATAAAGGGCAGAAGATTGGTTACCTCTAGATTTGTCACCATTCTTGTTGAACTTTGTCTCATGGGTGAAGAGCTGCCCCATCAAGGTGTTGAGGTCAGGTATTTGCATATCCATGTAGAGGTCCATTGTTGTGGTGAAGGACTCCAACTTGTCCTCATCCTTGATTCCATTAATGATCTACCTCACCATGTGTTCTTCTTCTATCTCCTCTCCAATGCTTGCAAGCTAGTCAGCCACATCTTTCATCTTGGTTACATAATCACCCACTCCTTGGTTTGGTTGTTTCTTTAGAGTTGTAAATTCCATCCATAACTGATTCTTCCTAGCTCTTGTGTTTGAGGAGAAATATGATGAGAGTAATTCCCAAGTATCTTCGAAGGTCTTGCAATTCCTAACGTGTGGTAACAAGAAATCAGAGATTGAGTTTAGTAGATATGACATGGCAAGAGCATCCTTTGCACACCATGTGGTCAACCTTTCTTGCTATTCCCTTGTAGGTTGTGGCTTGCTCCTCAAGATTGGCATCTCTTCATCTCTTGAGATGTATCCATATACACTTCTCCCTTGAACGAAAGCTTGCATCCTAAGTGACCATGTTGAGTAGTTTTTCCTATCGAATTTGTCAATGAAGGATGGAAATCCATCTCCCATCTTGATTGTTGTTGCTCTGATACCACTGTTGGAGGAGATGGTGGATAGTCACAAGAGATGAAGTGGTGTTGCTAGATCCTGCTTCACACCTGCTAAGAACCATGGCTAGAGAGTGTAGTGGGCCTCGTTAACTTGCTAATGAACACAAATACTCATATATGTTGCTTGGAAGATGATCCACTAATCAATGGATCGAAACAGATATGTTATAGTTGATCCAAGAACAGAAAAACTTGCTATTGTTGTTCTTACACCTGTTCAGTATTCTGAACAATTCTCTGAGCACAGTAGCAATTGATTTAATTCCTTTTGGGGAACTCTAACTAACTTCATAAGCTATCAATCCTGAGTGATTTCATCAAAAATGATGGACTACATGTAGAGAAAGATGTTTAGCCAACCATAGCTTCATCCCGACATTCATGAGCTGCTACAGTCATCAGAGCAATGAGCAAAGATACATTAATATCTCATGATCCTGAGAAGCAATGCTAATGAAAGTTTGTACATGTATAATAGACAGTATGCTGAATCTAAGATGATTTAAATCATGTCAAATGATCAATAACACACTGAGAACAAGCTCTAAGAAGATCATTGTTCTGATGGAGTTACAACAGAGAAGTGAAATGAGAATGTTATGATCATATATGTATTAAAAAATGTACAAATATAATGTCATTGGCAATCATACATTGCTCAATGTATGAGAGGTGAATGAGCTATGAGATAAGCTCTCACTTCAAAATGAATGTCCTTCAAAATGATCTCCCCAACTCGAGATACATGCGAGTCTTTTTGATCCTCTTGTTATAGTTATGATTGGAGCCAAAGTTCAAATTCAAATTCAAACATCTACCTAAAAGGCGAATCTTAAAGTGTAGGATAGATTCTTTCATCACTCAACTACCAATTGATTCGTGATTTTAGAGCTTCCTAACTCCACGTGGATGTGGATCACTTTTACAAAGATAAATGTGAAGGATTTTACATGAGGTTGATCATATGAAGCCTTGCATAAGTTATGCCAATAAATCAAGCATAAGCTAATTAACCAAGTATGTGAGCTTGGGTTTAATTGCACCAACAAATATGTAGGGTGGAAAGGAATTGAGTACACCTTTACCCACATATGTAAAACTGAGCAAGGATGATTGCCCCAATTCAGATGAGGAAAAGAAATTTATGACCAAAATTCCCTATCAGTCTGCTGTTGGTAGTCCCATGTATGCTATGGTACAAGACCAGACATTGCATTTGCAGTGGGAGTTGTGAGCAAATATATGTCTAATCTTGGCAAGAAACATTGGGAAATGGTTAAGATGATTTTGAGATATCTGAGTGGCACTAAGGATAAGTGTCTATGCTTAGGTAGAGGGAAAGCATCCATTATTGGTTACACAGATTCTAACTATGTTGGCTATGTAGACAATCATAAGTCTACATCAGGGTACATTTTTCGTTTTGATGGAGGTGCTATCTCTTGGAGATCTCATCTTCAAGAATGTATAGTTGTTTCTGCCACAGAAGCAGAGTATGTTGCAACAAATGAGGCATGTAAGGAAGATGATTGTGGCTTTCTCGACTTGCTTGTGATATGGGTTTTCTTCAGCATGTACCTTGTTTGCTCAGTGATAGTCAAAGTGCCATTGCTTTGGCTACTTAGCCAATGAGCACATTATTCTTGAGAAGGTTCACTCGAGATAATGTTGTAGATGCTTTGACTAAAGCTCTACCACAGGATTTTTTTGACACTGTTATCACTTGATGGTGTCAGACATTGATCCACAAGGATCAGTTTATTTGATCCACAGGGATCAATCCATGTGTGTGAGGGACAAGGGCCAGCTAGCCAAGCTCCCAAGCTCGGGGGATACCCTAAGGTACTTTGGTAGTAATGGGAACTGCTTTGGTAGTAATGGGAACAAGTGTTGCATTATGGCCACATGTTCACACTAGACTATTCCAGATCATTGCTATCTTTAGAGTATACCATTGCTATTTTTAGAGTACAAAAGGGTGTATATGGATGGGAGGAGAGTCACACACACATCATTCAAGTCTCTTTCTAACACTTGGTATTAGAGCGTTTGGTGTTCTCGGATTCCGTTCGCATTCATTTTTAGCATGCTGTTGCGTTTTTTTGAGGATGATATTCCTCGTCCGTTGGGAGAGCTCAGCAATCACCGTTGCCATGGAGGAATCATCTGCAGAGCGTATGTGGAGTAAATCTTGTAGAAAGCGTAGCCCATGGGATTCCACCCTACGGTTGCTCGCTTCAGAGGATGCCTATGGGAATCCATCCTATGGTCGCCCGTTTCGGGAGACACCTACCCACCGAGCACCCAAAGTTTCTGCTCAAAAAAACTATGAGCACGTGGAACCCACTCTTTTGAGCTTTTGTGCACAACAGAGAATGAATTTGTATTTTTTTTAATGTGACTCAACCATCTCTCAGAGCAGTCGAGAGCTCTGCAAATGCACTTGCAATCTACAAAACATATTCCCGTGCCTATATATGGTTTCTTGGAATTTATCTGTGCATGTGGGATAGAGCTCAAGCTTGCGCACATTCCAGGAAGGCGGAGCAATTCAGAGACCATTTTCGTGCCAATTTGAAGTATTTGTGCAAGAATTATTACCTATTTTAATTAAATTAGCTATATTTTGCACATATCTTCTTCAAATCTTGATTTTTTCTTGCTGAGGAATGCGCTCTCCAAACTCTTTTCATAAAGTGGTTGCAACCCATAGTTTGGCTTCAATCTCAGTTATTTGGAAAGCTTGGAGTTTACACGTTCATTCTTCAATAAACCTCTTTCAAGCAAGGATATACGAAAAAGTTGAAGAGCTCTATCCAGAGAGTGGTTGTAAGCCATACTTTGGAATTATTTCCTTTCTGCAACAAAGGGTGAAAGTGGACTGTTCTTCATCGAGCATCATCAACGAAGCACTTATTGAAGATATATGCGATCCACGAACCAAAGGGAGTGGATATTCTACTTTTTCCTCTTCAATTGGATGCGTCACGAATATCAAAAGAATCTGAGATAAGTATTTAGTCAATATTTGATTGATTATTTTATTGATTGTGCATGTTAGATGTATTCCTGCATTATGCGTAGAATGATGTAAGTAGAGTATAAGTAGAGATGTATGTTCAGTGCTTGAGCTTTTCTTGCAGGTGGTAAGTATCGGCAGGTATCGAATATATATATATATATATATATATATATATATATATATATATATATATATATTGAGGGCCTGTAGAGCCCAACAGCATACTTGGAAAAGTTTTCAATTGCAGGTGTTCGTTGTGAAGACAAAATAGTTTGTGCCTGCCGGCACCGATGATTTGATTTTGTTGAATGCTTGATGCTCTTCAAAATTATTTCGGATTTTAAAGTGATGTTGTTAGGCTGTCGAAATTTCTAAAATATTAGCATGCTTGTGCATTGAAGTTTAGGAAACATATTAAAGTTTCTTTGTTTTGTTTTTCTCTGTGAGAGAGAACCAAAAGAAAAGTTACTTGCCTTTAGTCCTAGCATGGAACCCGAACCTTCATCACCTGCTAGAACAGATACCTTTATGCCAGAACCTCCAAGTAATCCAATTCAAGCCATGAATAATAGAATTTCATTCTTAGAGAGTTCTCTTCAGGATAACCATCCATGTGCTTCCAATCATGTAACTGCATGTGCGCCAAGTGTCCCAGTCAACTCGAGTTAATTCAAGTGGATGGAATAAAGTCAAGTTTTAAAAGGAAAATATTTAAAGCAATACATTTAGAAAGAGATGAGAATTTTCAAGTAAAAAGACTTTCTCTTTTGAACAAAGAACAAATTGAGACAAGGGTTAGTTTTACCAAGGTCTCATGAGTTAGAAAATTAGAGGTAAGAGGTCTCAAGGTAAGTTGACACCTTAGAAGAGAACTCAAAGAACACCTACAAGTTTAGGATGCTTATAAATTAAGTATCTAGTTCATAAGTAGTTACTATAATTACATAATTATGAGTTCTAGTGCATATTCCTAGGTGTATAGAACAAAGAAATTTATTTCACAAGAAGTATAGACTTCACATTTGTGGAATAAAAAGGAGTAAATCAAGTTTGATTAGAATGCCATAGTTAGAAATAGTAAAAGAAAAGTTATGTAAGAACTCCCTAGATTTGGAGGTTGAGACATAGACTTTAGAGTTCCTAGCTTTATCGAAGGAATCATATCTTAATTCTATAATAGTTTAGTATGGGTAGATCGGATAGTTTTATTTATCTATCTAAAAGTGAAGAATTGAGATCCTAGGTGCATTCATCTTCGTTAAGCAAGTAAGGCAAGTCTGTAGGCCAAGAACTCTAGAATGGCCAAGATACACAGAGAGGCAAGGTTTGTAGTGAGCAAGCAAGGCAAGTGTGTGGGTCGGATACTCTAGAGCGGCCAAGATATACAGAAAGGCAAGGTTTGCAAAGAGTAAACCAGGCAAGGCTATAGTCTAAGTCCCTAACAGGAAGTGAGACAAGGTTATATAGCACGGCATGGTTTGCATTTTTAGGCAAGGCAAGGTTGTCTCGAGTAGGGTGTGATTATACAACAATGCAAGGTCTACAAGAAAGTTAGTTCCAAATGGAAGCCAAGTTGAGAAGCAAGTTTGATGTCTCGATTTATAGTAATATCATAAATAGTGACCAAGTAAAGTGATCAAGTTTGAGCATGAGGGGAGGTGATTACTTATCCAAGGAGAATCAGATTTCCAAGAGACGTGATTAGTAAATGCTACCAAGTTGCTTAAAATTGATTGTTAGTTTATTTATTTTCTATATTTTATGCATTCATCATGTAGTATGATGAATTCATGTAGTTATGAAGACTCTAGTTGGAATGCTTCAACACTTTTAGAGAAAGTGAGAGCAGAATTCTAAGAGTTGTCCTTGAAAGAATTACAGAAAAGGGCTAATTAGACCTAGCTATTCATCCTTTGTAGCATCAGTTATCCTAGTGAAGAAGAAAGATGGATCTTATAGGATGTGTGTCGACTACCGAGCACTCAATATGATTGCTGTCAGACACAGATATCTTATGTCTAGGATTAATGATTTTTAAGACACTCTAGGTGGAGCTATTGTATTTAGTAAAATAGATTTCATAAGTAGCTACCATCATATTAGAGTAAGAGATCATGATAAGACTCAGTTAATCCAAAGAAGACTTACTTGTTTCTTTTGAGGATAGAGTATCTACTGATGGGGTTCAGTTGGATCCCAAGAAGCTTTTAGTTATCTTAGTTTTGGCCTGCTCCTCAGGATGAGGGGTATCTATGGTCATTTCTAGGAATTTCGATTTCTATCGAAAATTCATCTCTTTTTATTTGTCGATAGCAGTACTTCTGACCAACTTGCTTCAAGGCAAGGTTTCTTTGCATAGAAGAAAGAGTAGCAAGATAGTTTTGATACTCAGAAACAAGTTGTTTCGAAGGCTCCTATACTCAAAGTGATAGATTCACAAATCCTCTTTGAGTTAGAGATAGAATCTAGTGGCATAAGCTAAAGGGACAGTTTTGAGCCAAGATGGCAGACCAATAGCTTTTGAGAGTAAAGAAATTGACCAGTGCACATGTTAGCCCAAAAAATGGTTGGTTTTGATGCACTAATATGTTTCTATTTTGCAAGAGAATATGTTTGATTTCAGGTAGTTGAAGAGTTGATCAAATGGTTGATATGAAATATTTGGAGATTACATGGCGTTTTCTTGGTCGAAGAGGAAGGCCGTCAACATTTGGATTTCGGCTATGGAAAAAAATAAGCTTCAGGATGATCTTGGAGCGGGAGATTCATGACGACATAGTGGGAGTCTGATGGGTCTCATGGTTTGGATAAAATGGAATAGCAGAAGAGCGGGGCATGCGTTGACATGAGCCGGTATGGATGTGTTGGAGCCATGATCTCGTGGAGGTACTCAGAGAGGAAAAGAAATGTGTTATGTGGTAAAGGAGCCCGACATTAATTGGGGAGATGAGGATATTTACATAATGGATTTGGGCAAAATGCACTTCCTGGTTTTGAATAGATGCAAAGTGAAAGTTCTGTCCTAATGCAGTAACATTCATGAGCAGCTTAAAAGCATGTGGTGATATGGAAAGTATAGAGAAATCGAGAGGTATCCATGTTGAGATTGACAGACAAGGGACACTGGAGACTGATCTTGTAGTTGGAAACACACTAGTGACATGTATGGGAAATGTGGTAACCTTGTGGATGCACAAGTTATATTCAACAATCTTGTCAACCAGGATGTGATTTCATGGAGTTCGTTAATTACGGGGTATGTTGACCACAGTCATGGGCATGAAGCCATTGCCTGCCTTGATGCCATGCAGGACGAGGGTGTTGTTTTGCAAAGTGTTGCTCTTGTTGGTGGTTTGAGAGCTTGTGGAAATATGAAGTTTATCAGTAAGGGACAAGAGATCCATACCGATATTGCAATGAAAGGCTTGGAATCAAGCACTTTTGTCGCAGGCAATCTGGTTGACATGTATGTGAAATGTGGCTCTCTTATAGATGCACAGAACGTGTTCAACAATTTATCAACAAAGGATGTCATCTTATGGAATACCCTTCTAGTGGGATTTGTGGATCATGAATGCTACACAGAGGCTTTTAATTGCATAGAATTGATGCAATGCGAGGATGTTTGTCTGGATGATGTCTCCATCATGTGTGGGTTGAAAGCTTGTGGAGCTTTAGGAAATGTGACTAAGGGTTGGGAGATACATTCTGAATTGCTTGTTTTGATTAAATGCAAGATATAGGAGCGTCTCCTAATGCTGCCACATATGTGTGTGTCTAAAAAGCTTTAGTCCCAGGATTTCGCTATCTGGGAAGGGGACGAGTGCTGGAGAATGATGTTCTTATCAAAAAAGAGATAAGGGGGGAGCTCTCTTCAATTTTTGAGGGTGTGGCTCTCTCTCTCTGGTTTTGCGTGTGCAGGGACATAAAAGGGGGAGACGCTTGCTGCTCAGTTTTTTTCTGACTCATTTTGGGGGCAGTCCCGGAGGTGGGAGCAGCTATGGAGGCAGTTTGTGTCGAGTGCGAGGTACAGCGTCAGCAGATCGTTGTGTGCCTGAGCTTTTGCGGGCCTCAGAAGGTGGAACTGTGAAACCGTGTTTGCGATGGCGATCTCGAGGGCACTAATCGTCATGACATTTGTGGGGCTGCTCATGGCCATGCTGATGCCGTCCGGAGATGCTGCCAGGGAGCTCAGCGGAACTGAGGTCAAGCTTCTTGCTGAAGTGGGGGAGTTGTCCATGGAAGACCAGCAGCAGGTTATGCGACTAGAGAAGGACATGGAGGTTGCCAAAAGGCATCTTCTCGGTTACGATCCCTACTACAGCAAGTGGTACGGTGGTAAATAGTAGAAGTGATTGACGCTAGGTGCTCACCCTATTCAGCGCCTCGAAAGTTTGTTCGCCTTTTAACCATCCATGCGCAACTATGTTCCTGGACATATATAAATTAAGTCTATTCGCTAGGGGTAAGACAGGAGATTTGGTCTGGTGTCCATCATGTTATGAAAGTAAGACAGATTCTCTTAATAAAGAAATCAGCCAGCTGCTCTCTGTTGAAATCAATCATCTGATTGCAAGGAGAAGATATCCACAGGAATGATCAATGCATTTAATGTCAGATTGCTGCTCTGTGTTTATCTATTCTCAAATTCTGTTATCTTAGAATCCCTCATCAAACATTCTACCGGTAGGAACTTTAAACAGCTGAAATGATCTTCTGAGCTTCAGTTATGATCGCCTCCTTGATTTGGGTTCAGATAGGAAGAAGTTTATGTTTTCCAAACCGACATCTGTGAGATATAAGCCATTCCAAGTTTCATTTTGCCTCGAAGTCACAGCTTGGATGAGATGTATCTTCTGACCACACTTCTCATAACCGGGATCCCTTCTACAGTATTATCATTTGATCAACGATCCTATCAATGCGGATATTATATGTCAAGCTTCAACACAGCCACCTTTGATGGAGGTTCCAAGCAATAGCCTGGTCATAGAGGTAAATCAAGTTTGTATATGAATTTTCTAATCTTAACGAAGAAAACTTGTTCACTGGCCTTCTACAGCGATAGAAGATGTTTCATTCATTTATTGCGAATCCAATTCTGAATGAGTGCTTCTTTCGGGCATCCTTCAATGTCAGCTCCGTATTCTGTTGTATCAGCTGCAATGAAAAGACTTGTTTCAGCAATTTGTTCCAAGGGTTTGACATTGTGAAGATACATGCAGTGCGTGGTTTTTCTTTATTGGTTTTAATGATGTATATCATACAAAACCATCACACAAAAATGCCGGTCGCAATATAGATAATTGTTTCAACGATTAAATGATCCTTCATTGGTAGCAGCTCTGAATATTTAGGTGATATCTATCCAGCTTCCTATAACACGAGCTCAGTAAGTGCGACAGTGAGAAGGGTAGCATGAATGTCACAATCCATCTGTTGGATCTCTTAAGTATGCTGGACTTCACTCAAAGCTTGCTAAGTGCACTATAATTGTCCTCTTGGAAGGTCCAAAAACTGTTGCGCCCATTGTTAGAACCTTTGATATAAACTTGAAGAAGTAGATGCATCACCACAGGCGACCCAGTAGGATAGCTTGAGGTCAGAGCTGCTGACCACCATGCATCTACGCGGTGCCAAATGGAAAAAAAATTACCTGATTAAGCATGGCGCGAAGGCCTCCTCTCAAGGGCATTCAATCTCTGGTCAGTCACCTGCACGCATGGAATGCCAGGAATTCCATTGATGCAAACTCACTGTGAGGTAAGTGATCGAGCTTTGAGTTTCTCTGCACACACTTGGTCTCTTGGTGGGCGAACTAGGGCAGTACAATAACTAGGTTCCAGACCCTGTATGAAAGTAGCAAAGCTCCAGATTCTGCATCACTTTGAAGGCAGAAAATACACAAAAATCTCAAGCAGATAGCCATCAATTTGAGTTTGTCATTTAGTTCTACTTTCATTTTATCACTCTGAATTCATTAAATCGACAGATACCTGAAGAATAGCCAAATAGGAGGCCCATAGTTCTGCAAGCTTATCTTAATCTCTAACTTAACTCTGTAACTTGCCCGAATAACCATACTTAGTAGTTGACACAGTCGATCCATCTCAACCCAATCGCCAAAACAGGCTGCAAATTCTGTATAGCTTGATTCACAATTGCGGCGGATCTGCTATGTATGTGGCATATACTGACTCAATCCGAGGATCTCAACTAAATACTACTTATAGCATTAGCTTGTAGCTATGGAGTTGGACCAAATCCGTCCAAATGCCAATTGCATGTGCATATCTACAGGTGAAGGTGTGTGTGAGCATGTGCATGTTTGGGAGTAGGTGTGCAAAAGAGTAACAAGGAGTGGGAAGAGTGTGAGAAAGAGTGAGTGCATGAGAGTAAGAGGACTCGAGAGAACGATAGTGCGTACGTACAAGTGTGTGTTAGATAGTGAAATTGAAGGTACATTAGGGGCTCAAGCAATGCAAGTCAATTAGTTTGAGGTGATTTGAGCACACCATAAGCATTTGTGGGCATCTTTTCCTTGGGCTTAGGAAGCAACATTTTGGTGCGTTTGCCGGGAACATATGAGCTAGTGCATTGACATAAGAAGAATCCATTGTGAGATAATTGTGGGCTCTATGTAATCCAAGTGGACCGATTGCGAGGGGTTTGAGCAAAATAAAGGCTTTCATAATCATCTTTTCCGTGGGCTTAAGAGCCTTACAGCACAGTGCAACTAGCCAATGCATGAACAAGAGTTGTATGTACTTGTGTATTCATTTAACGTCTAGAGACACTATCTTGATGGTGCAGACTTTAAGGTATATACAGATAACCATACACTTAAGTATTAGTCAGCCAGATCTTCGAGGCAGTCAAGCTCGTTGGGCTGAGCTCATGCAAGAGTTTCACATGGAAATCCTGTATAAAAGAGCAAACAGAATATAGTTTTTGATCCATTATCACGAATAATGTATCAAATGAGCTTTATAGTTTTAGAAAGCTCATTGCTTCAAGAGATATAGGAAGCACAGGTGGAAGATCCACATTCGAGCCATCAGTGATGACTCTATTATAGGAGATGGGACAGTTTTAGCTTTTTCTCCCCCTAGCAGAGCAAACAAGTCCATTTTGTATTCTAGCTTCTCACAGGAGAATGGAATAGTTAGACGGAAAGAAAAGATTTGCGTACCAGATTCCCGCAATTTGAGAAGAAAAATCATGCATGATAGTTATGATGTGCCTTGTGTCAGACATCCAGGTGTTGACATGATAATATAGCCCATTTGGTGGCCTCAATAGCTAGAGATGTCCACACTTATGTTTAACAGGCTTTATATGTCAAGTCAACTAAGCAGAAAGGATAAAGACTCCAGGTCTTTTAAATCCTTTACAGATTCCAGATCCCAACTGGGATAGTGTATCCATGGACTTCATAGTCAGGTTACCGCAGACCCAAAGGAAGTGGGATACTATCCTAGTTGTGGTAGACAAAACAGATTGATGATCCATAGGGATCATGACTTTGGTCCATAGGGATCCGTTCATACCCACGTAGGAGACGATAGAAACTCCACATAGGGCTCAGAGTGTCAAACATTGATCCACAAGGGGTCAATCCATTTGATCCACAGGTGGGAGTTTTTTATCCAGCATGTCTTCAGATTGCATGGGTTGTCGACATCCATAGTTTCAGATAGGGATGTCAGATTCACAGGACCAAGCGGGACAACCAGTTTTTAGAGAACATGTTGAGGATATATATCTGAGCGATAGAGAGATTGAGATAGTATTTGGCACTAGTTGCATTTCCTTTTGAGCTGAACTATGGCATGAATCTCAATGCTCTTAGTACCATAGGTATGTCACAAAAATATCCTAGTGCTTCGGAGTTCTCAGCAAACATCCAAGAAAATTTAGAAATAACCAAAGCCAAGATGCAGCAAGCAGCTGATAGGGCTAAAGAGTACTCTGATAGGAAGAGATCTCTTAGATCCTTAGAGGAAGGAGATAGAATCTTTCTTTAGGTACCATCTAGATCTACTTCACTCTCCATAGGGAAGTGCAGTAAGCTATCATCAAGGTTTTGTGGACCTTGAAAGATAGTTAGAAAGCTAGGCAAAGTTGCATACCGATAAGATCTTCCTCCAGATTGTAGCTTTTATCCAGTATTTCATGTTTTTAGGGAGGATAATCTAATAGAAGGTATTGTTTCTTTGCAAGAAAGTAAAATCTTGGATCATTCTCCAGACAGGATACTAGATCGGAGACAGAAGCAATTCAGGAATCGTGTCTTCTAGGAGTATTTAGCAGCCTGGAGAGGATTACCACTTATTGACTCTACTTGGGAATCGGAAGCTCTGGTTCGCAAGTACTTTCTCTCATTGATCGTTGAGGACAATGAACTTTAGAAGGGGGAGAGAGTGTCAGACATTGATCCATGGGGATAAGTTTATTTGATCCACAGGGATCAATCCATGTGTGTGAGGAACAAGGGCCAGCTAGCCAAGGTCCCAAGCTCTAGGGATATCCTAAGGTACTTTGGTAGTAATGGGAATTGTTTTGGAAGTAATGGGAATAAGTGTTGCATGATGGCCACATGTTCACACTAGACTATTCCAGATCATTGCTATCTTTAGAGTATACCATTGCTATTTTTAGAGTACAAGAGGGTATATATGGATGGGAGGAGAGTCACACACACATCATTCAAGTCTCTTTCTAACAGATGGAGGTTGCTTGATTCATGATCTTACATAGTCACTTGTATATTGTGTAACATGCCCATCAGGTGGGAGGTATAGTTTGTATACTTACACTCAGGTATTGTTTATCATTCTTTATTTTTCTCCCATAGTTACTTTGGCCATATTGGCCTTTGATGGGAGATTGTTACCGTTAGTGCCCATGTGAAAGGCCAAATGGCCATCGAACACTTCTTTGTATATTTTCTCTAATATATAAAGAAAATATACAAAGAAGTGACTGACCAACCCACTTCTTTGTATATAGTGGGTTGGTCAGTCACAGACTCTAAGTTCGACCGCATTTGTGACACCTAAGAAGTCTATGTTTGTGCTCCCTGTGTACTTTGTTTTTGTGCGTATTCTGCAACCCTTTGTGTGGAGTATCATGTATGGCCCTAGGAGCTCATTTTTCTACTCCGAGAATATCATCGTGAAGCTCTCAAGAAGGAGAGAGCACTATTGTGCATCACCATTGAAATACTTCTTGACTACCACTGGCCATGTGGACCATCTACTAGATTTCATTGGAAAATGGATTAACTCCATCTAATTCAACACCTAACTTTAGATTCTGTGGCTTTTCTGCAAAATCAAGCCATCTAGAATAAATGTGTTGAAAGTTGCACTATTTATTGGAATTCCCTTTACTTCATTAGTAATTTTATGAACAAATCCCCATGTTGTAAGCTTTGATAATTCTAGGCTTTGAAACATATGTTTAATTTGTGGAGTGTTGAGGATAGGGTAGTAACCAACCCAAATTGCCTCACATGGAAGTGAGACGCTCTTCCAAGTGGATTTGCAAGAAGTGCAAGACACACACACACCCATGCCCATGAACAAATGCACCATGGCCAACATCATATGGAGCAAGGGAGGGCAATGATCACACACAAGCCAACCCCAAATGCCAAACCCACACACATGAATCAACACCATGCACACAAGGAGAAATGTGGAAGTCAAATGAACCCTCTTTTCATTAGCATGGTAGCCGTAAGGCCATGGACAAGGGACCGAGATTTACAAAAGAGATCCTCCTTATATACAAGAGGAGGAGGAATCCATTGAATACAAGTTTCCAAATGCCACATGTGCTAGAAATTATCTACAAGATATCCTATAGTGATGGGTAGTTAGGAAAATAAAGTCGGGAATCTTTAAGAGATAGAGAGATAGGGAAAGATCCTTTCACGTATCCAAAAATAGCTCTAATATCTTTAAAAGATCTGAAATCTTAAAAGCAATTATTTTTAAAAAATAAGGTTAAGGATGGGTTTTTATGGGTTTTCCCACAAAATAGGTAAGAGCGAGTTCATAGGAATTTATATACAAGAGGCAAAATAGGAAAAAAGTGAGAGACTGCCACTCAAGTCCTTGAGCCTTCAAGTATCCATAGCTCCAAGGAAGGCCTCAATGTACCTCATAGCCCCAAGGGTCCAACACCTTGTTGGAACATCAAGTTTACACTATGATTGAGGTGGATTTGATCTACATCAAAAAGTTATCATTTGGATTGTGTCAAAATATCCATTTAAGTGTTTTCTTATTTACACTCATTTATTGTATCTTTTTAAAGATTTTTTATGGATCATTTACCAATGTAAGAGCCTAGAGCTTTACACATGTAAAAGGGAAAACGAGAAATCAAATTCCACGAATTTGAGGTGGTTGACCTTGAAAATCAATGAATCAATCAATCACCTAAAACTAGATCAAATTAGATCTTCACTTTTCCTACATTGTAGGAAAGTAAATTGATTCTCTTCAACAACTAATCCCACCTTATGCCACTTTTAAAAGTTTTCAAACACTTCATGAGTGTATATAAAGACTTCAAATCACTTATACATTACAAGGAAGCAATATACATACACGTTTGACCATCATTGTCTTCCTCCTTCATTTCTCTACATCTTCTTCAACAATAGTGAACTTGCAAAGGTATTTGATCAATTCCTAACTTCACTATTCTAGAGTTTACTAAACTCTAAAAAGTCATTTATGCTATATATCTTGAAGCAAACTTAAATGAATAAGTCAACTTAGGTTTATCCTCTTTTCAAGATTAAAAAGGTTCTTGTACAGATCATCTATCTAGGATGTTTAATTTAGTCATCTCGTTCCTCCCAACTGACCCTAGACTTTGGAAGAAAATCAGATACTATATTTTAGTCAAATCCAAAAGAAACAGAAAGTGAAAAGAAAGAACTAAAACTTTGTACAACCGATTCAAATTTTAAAGATACGTATACTTTCTACGAGTCAAGTTCTAGATGACTCAAGACTTTAACTTTATGAAGATTTGTTTCAACAAGGTATTGAAGCATTTTTTTCTATCTTTAAGACAAAGAAATTGGATTCTCGAAAAAATTCACAGCATATCTAAAATATCATCCAACCACAAAATACTAGTGTGGTATCTAACATCAGTGTGTGGACCCACTGAGGTTCTATTGATGAGTTTTTTACTCAAATAATGCTTCACTTGAGACCAAGTCCATGCCTATATTCAATCTTTATGACTCCTTTTTGGGAATGCAATTCTTTTTCATTGCTTTGAGTCAAAGGATTGAATTTACCAAGTTACACTAGGAACTTGGTACTTGGTTGAGTTAGTCTATTCCTTAGTTGAAAGGATCTTTTCAAAATCAAAGTCCTATTGCTTCATAATTTTTATCAAATATTTTTGAATCCATAATACTTTATCTTGAAGTGTTTCATATTTCAAATAAGAAGCTTTTCCTTATTTGATTTGAAGTATATTGAGATCATGATTTTATCCTCCTTGAATTTAAACTTCACCTTTGAAATTTAAATTCCCTTGAGGATCAAATCTAACTTCAAGATTCATACTATGACTACAAGATAATTATCATCCCACGGTCTGATGTCCCATACCATCTTTCCAACATCAATTTGAGTATAAAATCTAGTGTCCCATACCACCCTATTTTATATTCATATTGATGATTGAGTGATATTTATCCTTAAGTCTAAACAAGGATTTTGAAGTTTCAAGCATTACCTGTGAATTGATATTCTAGGTTTTGATTCCTTCATATGATTGTATCACAATCTCATGCTTTACTTCAAAAAATTGAAAACCTCTTGATAGAATATCCATTCTTCTTTGCTAGGGTTTTCAAATGAAGACTACTTAGAATTCCAAGTACTTAAATTTTCATAGATTCAAGTCCAATTGGTTTATTCTTGACCAATTTGTCACGACAAGAGCTTTTTACTTCTTGTCTTTAGATTTCTTTCTTACTGGTGCTTTAGGTACCTACCCCGTCCGAGACATTAATAGGAATCTCTCTACTGCTTTAGTCTAAGCATCTGCACATGCGTTTTGGATTGTACCAAAATCCCTTTAATGATAGGAAAACATTATGCTTTAACTTCCACAGACTTTAGTACCATCATCATGGTTGCAAACTACATATTTGGAATTTCTATGTTCAAACTTGGAACATCTTACTCTTTTCACACTTTTCCATTGGATAAATGGAACTGGAGTGAAAGAAATTCCTAATAGGAATTTGATTGCCAATACTTGGACAAACTTCAAAGTAGTTCCAATCGCAAGTTCTTGGACAAGCATGGCCAAGTTTGATCAAGTTTGGTTGACCTTGCCACACGAATAAAGACTTAGCCTTTATCATTAAGATCTCTTTGAACTATCAAAAACTTGTTTGCTTACCCATGGGATTTTAGAGATCTTTTCCTAAACTCAAGCCCGAGTATATACAAATGCCTTTCAGATTCTAAAGCAAAGAATCTTATCAATATTAATATATCTTTAGGTGATATCAATCATTGGGCTTAAGTTCCATAACTAGTGGTTTGGGACTTCTAGGGAACTACTCACTATCTAATGAGTTTGAAGAATCTCATTCTCACTACTAGGTAGAATTTTATTCTTCAAGGACTTGAGATTCCTTCTAAGGAATCAAATAGCATGAGAAATTCATTCATTTGGGAATCTTTTGCATTATTGTACTAGGTTTTGAAAGAATTTCTTGACTTTTCAACCTGAATTAGTGCATCATATTGGAGTGTCAAGAAAGCTAATGCTTTGCTCTACATACGTGGTAAACAACCACCTTTAGGGTTAGGCATTCCATCCTTTTCTAGACTTTAGCATGATGAAAGTTATTTTCCAAATAACTTTCTGAACATCTATATCTTGAAGATGTTTTCTTTCTCTTATGAATTCAGTCCCAAGTCTCTCAATTGTGTTTCTCCTCATTCTTGGGAGGAAATTCCTTTTTCAAGTGGTGGTAGAATTCACCCTTAGTTGAGGGTTTTTATGAGTCTGAGAGATTCGCACGAAATTTGGTGAGCATACTCAGGGTGTTTCCGAGATCAAAACAGCTTTGTTCTGTGGTGCCGAGATCGCGATCTGAGCTCGTTTCGGCCTCCGAACGCACTATCGCAGCGCTTGTGCAGGCTATTTTGTCCTTTTGTGCCAAAGGTATATACCAATTTTTGTTCGCCAGTTTAAGCGTCTCGAAGTCTGCTACAGGTTTAGCAGAACTTGTCTGGGCAGTTCCGTTCAACTTTTTGAGATACAGTCAATTTTCTGCATCAAGGTATTTTAGTCACCGGCCATGGCTGAAAGCAGTGATGTATTCCGTATGTTGGCTATTGAGGATAAGTTGGATGGTACCAACTACCCATTATGGGCTTAAATGATGCGACATGTACTGGTTGCAAAAGGATTGTGGAACATTATGCAGGGTGTTGAAAGACGTCCTGTTACACCTATAACGACAGGTACTGCAAATACAGGTGCTGGAGCTGATGAAGATGGTGTCGAAGATGATATTCCGCAGATTCTTGTTCGTGCTGCTGTTTCTGCTGCACCTACTATAGAGCAGATTCGTTGGGATGGCAGAGATGCCCAGGCACATGCATTGATAGCTTTGTCTGTCAAACGTGCCATTATTCCTCACATTCGCTCTTGCAGAACAACAAAGGATGCTTGGGATACACTTACCACTTTGTACCAGGCTAGGAATGAGGCTCGTGTTGCTTACCTCCGAAAACAGTTGGAGAGTGAGCACATGAATGAAGGTGATTCTATGGACAGTTTCTTAACAAAGATCAAAGATTTGAAGGAACAGTTGATTTCTGCTGATGAGGTTATACCAGATAGCTCACTTGTGCAAACCGTTCTGAATGGTCTTCCTGATTCATATCAGAGTTTTGCTTCTACTCTTCGGTTGAAGATGAAAGGCAATCCAAATGCCTTGTCATTTGAGGAGTTAGTCTCTGTTCTGTTGCAGGAAGATCAGTCCAGGCAAAACAGGTCCATTATGCGTGTTGC
Organism: Ceratopteris richardii; assembly: GCA_020310875.1. Lineage (NCBI taxonomy): Eukaryota > Viridiplantae > Streptophyta > Polypodiopsida > Polypodiales > Pteridaceae > Ceratopteris > Ceratopteris richardii. The sequence continues at coordinate 91,311,389 of CM035435.1, read as the reverse complement.
AGATCAAGCTTTCCTAGCTAGTCAGAAGGGCAAAGGAAAATGGAGCTCTTCTACTAGTAAGCAGAAATCTGCAAATGCTGCACAATCAAAGAACGAGGATAAAGATGAGAAGAAATCAGAAAAGCAGAAATTGTTTTGCAAGTACTGTAAAGGAAATGATCATATCATAAAGAACTGTCCAAAACTGGCTGCTAAAGAGGCAAAGAAGAAAGAGGCTGGAATGGTTGTTGCAGAGGCCTCTACACCAAAAACAGAGTCTGCAAATCTTGTGCAGGAAGAAGAATGGGCGTTTACTACTGTCTGCAGTTTTGACCCATCTTCTCATGATCAGTGCATGTCTACAGTAGACTCAGATGTTTGGTACTTTGACAGTGGGGCGACCAAACATATTACCTCGCAGCGTAGTTTCTTCTCTTCACTCGAGCATGCCCCTACAGGGAATACTGTCACATGCGCCAATAACTCCTCTTATCCTGTTATGGGAGTTGGTAAGATCATTCTGACTACTGCTGATGGTAGTTCTTTCACTTTGTCAGATGCTTTATTTGTGCCAGGGATCAAAAAGAACCTGTTATCAGTTTCTGCATTAGCCAAGATTGGCTTGGTTGTGAAATTCGTTGATGACAGGTGTATAGTCAATGATCTCTCAAATGGCGATGTGATTATTGCTTCTGGCATTCTATGTCGTGGGCTGTATAAGCTCATAGACTATGAAAGATCTGTGAATGATTCGGCATGTGCAATTCATGATTCTCAGGCTATGTCAGATGCAAAGCTTTGGCATGCACGCTTTGGTCATCTGAATTTTGCTAGTTTGCTACGCCTGCAGAAATCTGAAATGGTGTCCTCTTTGCCCAAACTTGAGGCTCCTAGAAAACATGTTTGTGAAGGCTATATTTTGGGAAAAATGCAGCGTTCTTCCTTTCCAAAAGATGGTTCAGTTCGGGCTACGCAGAAATTGCAGCTTGTACATAGTGATGTCTGTGGTCCTATGCAGACACCCTCTTTTGGAAATTACCTTTACTTCGTGACTTTCATTGATGATTTTTCCAGGCATGCATGGGTATATCCACTCAAAGCAAAGTCCGAAGTGTTCATGTGCTTCAAATAGTTTTTGGTTTTGGCTGAAAATCTGTCAGCATGTAAAATGGGCACCCTCCGTTCTGATCGAGGGGGGGAATATATGTCTTCAGATTTTAATGCATTTCTGGCTGAACGTGGGATAAAACACCAGTGTACAGTGTTGTATACACCTCAACAAAATGGAGTTGCTGAACGAAAGAACAGGTCACTCATGGAGATGGCGAGGTGCATGGTCAAAAGTCAGGCTTTACCACATAGTTTCTGGCTTGAGGCTGTCATGTGTGCAGCATATGTACTGAACAGGTGTCCCACTAAAGTGTTGCAGTCCATCACTCCATATGAAGCTTGGCATGACCGCAAGCCATCTGTTGCTCATCTGTGTGTTTTTGGTTGTTTGGCATATGCATTAGTGCCTGAACAACATCGCAGAAAATTGGATGATAAGGCAATAAAATGTATTTTTGTTGGGTACAGTTCTGAAAGTAAAGGCTATCATCTGTATCATCCATATACTAAACACATTTGGTTAGCCGTGATGTTGTCTTTGTGGAAGATGCTATTCAGCCATTGCTTTCATGTACTAAGGAGACATATGTTAGCTCCAAAGACATGTATGATACGTTGATGCCTCTTTTTACAGGTGGACAATCTAGTGCTGGTCCTAATGAGGCAACTTCTCAGCCTTTGCAGGTTTCATATGATGATGCAGATCATTCTATTTCTGATGCAGATTTACATGATGCACTTGTTCATGAGAGAGCTAATATTGAGCAGGCAAAAACTATGCCAAAATGGCTGGTGCACACTTTGCGTGACAGCAAATTAGATGCACCTTTGTCATATCGTACTCGTTCAGGCTCTCATAGTGCCTCCTTTGCATCAGATTGCTATGCTATGGCTGCGTCTAGTCTCTGTGATGAGAATGAGCCTGTTTCTTTTGATGAAGCACAGAATTCAGAAAATTGGATGGCTGCCATGCAATCTGAATATGATGCTATAATGAAGAATGGTACATGGTCTTTATGTGACTTGCCTCCTGGCAAGAAGGCCATTGGCACTAAGTGGGTATACAAGCTGAAGCGTAAACCTGATGGTACAGTTGACAGGTATAAGGCTAGGCTTGTTGCAAAGGGTTATGCGCAGGAAAGAGGCATTGATTTTGATGAGACCTTTGCACCTACATGCCGTATGACTACTGTTCGGAGCATTTGTGCACTTGCAGCCCATCATGGTTGGAATGTACATCAGTTGGACATTAAAACAACATTTCTGAATGGTGACTTGCATGAAGAAGTGTATGTTTTTCAGCCCCATGGCTTTGTGCAGAAAGGGCATGAAAACCAGGTGTGCACGTTAAAGAAGGCATTATATGGTTTAAAGCAAGCACCGCGTGCTTGGTATGAGAAGATACATGCCTATCTGGTTGCACATGGTTTTGTGAACAGTCCAACTGAAAGCACCTTATATGTTAAGCGTGCTAATGATGTACTTCTGATCATTGTTGTCTATGTTGATGACATGCTGCTCACTGGTCCTATTGAGAAGCATATTGCTGATTTCAAGGCTGATTTGCATGCCTCATTTGAGATGTCTGATTTGGGGCATTTGCATCACTATTTGGGCATTCAGTTTATGCAAGTTGATGGTGGAATGGCTTTGTGTCAAATGAAATATATTGACACATTATTGCAGCGTTTTGGCCTTGAAGATTGTAAGCCTATTGCCACTCCTATGGAGACAGGTTTACGATTGAGTCTTCATGATGTTGGAGATGCATTTGATGCTGTTCTCTATCAGCAGGCTGTTGGATGCTTGATTTACTTATGCATTACTCGGCCAGATATTCAGTTTGTTGTCTCACAGATGAGCAGGTTTATGCATTGCCCAGGAGTCATGCATTGGAAGGCGGTTAAGCGCATCTTTCGCTACTTGAGTGGTACTCGGCTACTTGGGTTGTTTTATCCCAAGGGGGGATCACTACCGCCAGATTTGCATGCTTTTTCTGACTCAGATTGGGCTGGTTTCTATGACACTCGTGTGTCCACCGGTGGTTTTTGCTTCATGCTTGGTAGCTCATGTATATCTTGGTTGAGCAAGAAGCAGCCTACTGTGGCCACTTCCAGTTGTGAGGCTGAGTATAGGGCAGCTTTCACAGCGACTGTTGAGTGTGTGTGGCTCAGATGCCTTATGGCTGATTTGGGTGTTGGCGAGTCTTCTGCCACCACCATCTTCACTAACAGTCAGAGCGCATTGGTAGTTGCTAGGAACCCTGTGTTCCATGCTCGCACTAAGCACATTGAGGTGCATTATCACTATGTCAGGGAGAGGTTCTCTGTTGGGGAGATCAGCTTGGCATATGTGCCCACGTAGGAGAATATTGCAGACCTTTTCACGAAGGCTCTGCCTAGGGAGAAGTTTGAAGCTTTCCGCAAAGCTTTGGGCTTACTTCCTTTTGTGGAGTGATTTCCACATAGCTTGGCACTTCCTTATACATGAGTGCCAGCTCCTTGTTCATCGCATCACTCCCAGGGGGGATTTGTTGATATATTTAGGTAGTGATGTGTGTGAACACACTAGGACCGCCGGGGCACTTTTTTCCCTCTTTAGGAGGTTTTTTTCCCCTGGCTTGTATATACGCCTATTGCCCTAATGGGCTACTGATCTTTGTACATTCTCTAGTAATACATTCAGTATTGTGTGTTTGTGCTCCAAGCTTCTTCTTCTTCCTTGTGCTGTTCGTGTGCTTCCGCAGACGTCTATCTCCAACATCCACCACATGTAGGTCTTAGGACCTAACAACAAACTGGCCTCTACCACTTGCACAAGTTTGAGGTTATTCTTGAGTAGGTGGACATTGTTCCACTTTTTAAAAAACATTAAGCCGCACCTGTATCTTTTGGGCTTGTGGAGTAAGTCCAAAATGGCCCAAAGATGATTCTAAAAGCCCGTTAATGGATTAACAAAGCTCCACGACCTCAGCCTGCCATTGGACAAATGTCCAAGGTCTTGATCTACTTTCAACAAACTATCTTTGAATTCATTCCTCTCATTTGAAGTGTTGTTGGTTTCCCCTTGCTATGTAATATCCTCAACATCTAAAGATAAAGTCATTGATTCTACATTCCATGCATCAAGCACATGAATTAGAATTGAAATCATTCTTGTAGATGGATGCAATGCATGTGATGCTATAGGTGGGATAAACATGAATGAATGTATTGATAAAAATAGTACCGAAACATTCATAAATACATTTATACTACTCATAAGTGCGACATAGCTTGAAATACCCTCCATTGCATGCAATTTGTTATTAAGTTCCTTTAGGGTTCCTAGCGCAAGTGATGCATCATAAAATTAAAAGAACAATGCATAATTCATAAGAGTACTTCTCGATTTAGTTTTGATTTGTCATAGACTCGATTCTAGCAAAAGGTGCTAGAATTACGATGTGGCAAAACCTCCAAATATCCACAACTTCACCATTCTATCCCGAACAATTGATGGTACTTCATGAAGTATATAAAGTGCCTTCTTTTTATCTCCAAAGACTTTGGCTTGAATTCAAAGATGACTTGACTTTGATCACCAAAGGACTTCAAAGTATGCACTTGGGCTTGATTGGGTAACTCTTAGTAGAAAATGTAAGAGGATGAAAGGAAAGCCTTCTCAGGCTCATGATTAGCAAAAAACATGCTTATCTAAGATAAAATAACAAAGACTTAGCACATATAAATATAAAATAGAGAATCGAATCCTTCTTAGACCCCATGACGTCTATGTAAGATGTCATGAGTTCGATTCTCAGAGCTGTAGGACTACCAGTCAGTGACTTCTTTTCTCTTGTTTGTTTTATGTGTGCATAATCAGACACCTCGGCCACTTCTAATGGGTCTCTCAAATCTTTACATAATTTGACAGCACCAGGTCATGCTATTGAATGTTGCTTGTTCTTTGGGTTTAGGCTATCATCTCCACAAGATAAGGTCGAAGGATCAATCGCTTCGAGTTGCCCGACTTCTGATGAAATTTCTTTTTATGGAAATTAAGAGCATAAAGGTCGTTTATAGAGCTAAACTCCTTTTGTGTCCCTATCACCTCCGGAACCCTCTGAAAGATGGCATTGCGAGCTCGAGTCCCCATTGTGGCAGCTCGGAGAAGAAGCCTTTTGATGGGGAAGTCATGCGAATGTAATTGGCACTCATGCTTTATATAGTAACACACGATCTGAAGATCATGGTAGTGTTCATGCTTACACGTGAGGTAGACAAGATCACGGTGTTTGAACTGTTCGGCATGAGCGCCTCGACAGAGAAAAAAAGTAGATAAGATTCTATTCAAATCCAGAGATGTAGTTCGTATGGTCAGAATAACCATCCATGCATGAGGGGCCTACGGTTCAGACTTGGCTTGAGTGAAACTTCTCAAAGAAATCAGAAACTCCCTTTTGCTATATCAAAACGGGTCGAGTGAACAAGAGAAACACACGTGAATAAAAATATGAAAGAATTCACTGAAGGAGAAACCAAAACATTCGTGAGCATTGAAAACGGAGAATATTGTCATCATCAATAAAACCCAAGGTCACCATTAGAGCTAGCCTAGTGCTCTGATACCAATGCAAGAGACTCACAAATTACGACCACCACCACGTGCTAGAGAGATGACTCTCCTCCCAACCATATGCCTCTATATATAGCTCTCTCCAAGGAACAACCTTCTTGAGAAGGTGGATACTAACCATCCATGTGTCGGTCATGTAATTGCATGTACACCAAGTGTCCCAGGTAACTCAAGTGGATGCTTCTAGAAGGCTCTAGATCTCTTTGGGCAAAATACTCGCCCCATGTACTCCATGGGGATTGAATCCAAGACCTCCTCCTTCACATCCTTGAGACTTAACCACTAAGCTAAGTGGATCACTTGTTTACAAGAGCACATGACCTCCTAGTAAGTCTAGACTCAAGATCTTTGATCATATATATGGATGACCAAACGGTGTTCGATTTCAGGTCTGTTTGAATTGGCTCAACCTTTAGATCATAGGCTTACTTTATTACAAACTCCTTATGAAGCATGGCATGGAAAAAAACCTAGTCTTGGACATTGCAAGGTGTTTGGTTGTTTAGTTTATGTTCATATACCATCACAAATAAGAGGTAAGCTAGATGAAAGGGCAACAAAGATGGTGTTTATTGGCTATGACTCAACTCAAATATTACAAGTTCTACAATTCACTACAAGTAGGGATGTTATGTTTGAAGAACACAAGTCTTGGTATGATGAAGATAAAGAAAAGGTTACTCTACCACATGATCTTAATTTCAATTCTCATCAACAAAGATGGTGTTTATTGGGTATTAATCAAGCAATTCACTACAAGTAGGGATGTTATGTTTGAAGAACACAGGTCTTGGTATGATGAAGATAAAGAAAAGGTAACTCTACCACATGATCTTAATTTTGATTCTCATCAACTAGGAAGCAAGAATGACACACGGGTCTAGGATCCAAGAAGTGATATAGATGATGACCAAGATGAAAGGGAAAAGGATTAAAAATTATGGAAGTCAAGATTCAAAGCAAATATTCAAGGGTGCTTTATTTTGAGCCCCCCTCCCACATGTATTTTGTCGAGTAGTGTGTCTAGCCTATGGAGAGAGATGGTGGATGCAACCTAAGATGAATTGGTGCTGCTACAACCAGCTTCACACTAGCCAACTGAGACTTTAGAGTTGGTTATTAGACCCTTTGAGCTTCATAAAGCCACAAAAAAATCATGCAAGTGCTTTGGAACAAGTATCTCAAAAGTTTGAGTCAAGACAGACTAGTTGCAAAATGACAAGCTCCCAAAAACTTGCTATTTTTGTACATACCCTTGCTCAAAAAAATGCATTGTGCTCTCAACCTGCTAGGAATTAGAAAGATTACTTTTGGAAATAGAAAATAGATGTAGCGAGCTTCCCAATCTAAGTTAAAACACTTCAATTCATCAACTGAGCACTGAGAAAAAGTTTTAGCAAAATCTCAAACACTCCCACCATTTTTGGGCTCTATAGAGATAGACCAATGAGCAGTAAAATGCCAATTTCTCACAAAAGGTAAATCCAATAGAGGTGCAATTTTGTAAGAATAAACTAGACTTAAAAATTTATTCAATGCACTTTAAAACTATGAAAACGGTTATGTGTAGCTCGAGATATGAGCTTCTAAAGTTTACTATTTTGAGTTAGTATAGCAGAGAACAAATCAGAGAAGAAGTAAATGATGAATGTATAGATTCACATATAATTACAATGTCATTGGCAATGAATACTTGCACAATGGGAGTAGAATGACAGAAATATGGAGTAAGCTTTTCAGTCTCTACAAATGGGCATGAAATGGACACGAATCAAGCACTCCTTTGGCGACTTCCATCTTGCTCCTTTATAGCTACTTTTGGAGGTAGTTTTAAATTTGAATTCAAATGACTTCACCTAAAAGTGATGCTAAGAATTAAGGATATTCCTTCAGCTTATGGATTCATGTTTTTAGGTATTTAGAGCCACAAATTTATTTTTTACATCATGGATGACTTAAGCCACTCTTTCTTTTACAATTACAAGAGATAAAATGTACTCTTTTACAAGAGGTGTTCATATGTCTACACATATAACTACAAATGAACATCATATCAAGAATATCAAGCATATCAAGCATGTAGGCTTGGGTAAAATGCACCAACAACTCCTCCCCAAGCCTAACATTCTTGGCCTTCAAATAAGTCTTCAATTGTCCTTGATTTCCTGCAAGCCAATCATCAACTTGAATCTACTCAATTTTGCACCATCAAGAGCTTTAGTCAACATGTCTGCACATTGCATATCTATAGAGACATAGGATAGTTGAATATCCTTGCTCATTAGCTCCTCCCTTACATAATGGTAGTGGAGTTCAGTATGCTTGGTTCTAGCATGGTATACCGGATTAGCTGCAAGATGTAGTGAGCTTGTGTTGTCATAAAAAATGTGAGGTGTTGAAGACTGAAGTCCAAGATTTGTATACAAAGATTTTAACCACATGATTTCTTGAGTTGCATTAGCCAAACCTCTATATTCGGTTTTAGTAGAAGATAATGCCACTGTTGGTTGCTTCTTGGATGACCAAGAAATGATTTTTGAACCTGCAAATGATACATACCCGGGTGTGCTTCTTCTATCATCAGCCCAATCCACATCTGAGTAGGCCTTTAGCTCAATATCTGAAGTAAATCGATAAAACAAACCTTCATTCATGGTCCCCTTAAGGTACTTGAGGACTCTCTTGGCTGCTTCCATATGTGGTCTTCTCGGCTTATGCATAAACTGACTCAATATGCTAACACTATAGCATATATCCACCCTTGTGAGTGTTGCATAGTTCAAACTTCCAACCAAGCTTTGATAGCTTTTGATGTCTTCAATTGGCTCTCCTTCATAAGCACTAAGCTTATGATTTTGCTCCATTGGTGTACCTACACACTTGATGTTTTCCATCTTGAACTTGATGAGCATGTCATGCACATACTTCCTTTGTGTGATGTATATACGTGAACCTGTGTAGATAAACTCCAATCCAAGAAAATAAGTCAGTGGTCCAAGATCACTTATTTTGAACTCCTTCTTCATTTGAATCTTTACATGTTTGATTCCTTCAAGATTATTCCCTGTGATAATGATATCATCAACATACACTTATAAATAGATCACTTCAGATCCATTCCTCTGTATGAAAAAAGAGGTATCCGCCCTGCTAGCTTTGAATCTTTGGTCCTACAAATAAGTCACCAATCTGAAATTGCAAGCTCTTGGAGCTTGCTTCAATCCATACATGGCTTTCTTTAATTTTCATACATAGTTAGGATGATGTGCATCCTCATATCTAGGAGGTCGTGCCATATACACTTGCTCATAAATCCATCCATTTAAGAAAGCATTCTTTACAATAAGTTGATAGAGCTTCCAATTTCTAGATGCAGCAAGACTAATGAGAACCCTAATTGTAGGCATTTTTGCAATAGGAGAGAAAGTCTCCTCATAATCAATACCATGGTTTTGAGCAGACCCTTTAGCAACTAACCTTGCTTTATGTTTATTTATACTTCCATCTAGATTCCTCTTGATTTTGTATATCCATCGAGATCCAATTACCTTCGTAGATGGATTGTTAGGTACAAGCTCCCAAGTGTCATTCTCCATCAAGCCTTCAATTTCTTCATCCATTGCATCTCTCCAAGTTTTCTTGCTTTGTGCTTCTTCAAATGTGGTAGATTCTTCATTGGTTGTATCCTTTGCAATGTAGATTGAGAGCTTTGTGACCAAAGAAGTATCATAACCATACCTATCTGGTTTCTTCTTCTCCCTTGAAGACCTTCTAAGTGGTTGATGTGAGCTCTCGGGTCCATATGTAGCATCTTGCATCTTTGCTTTACCTTTGCTCTTCCATATATTTAGTTTTTCCAAGTCTTCTAGGTCAATCTCCGAGTCACTTTCTTCAATTTGCTTTGGCTCCTTTGGTTGAAGGGATGGAAAATCTTCATCCAAGTCATAAGGCAGCTTCACTTTCCTGTCATCATCAAACCATGATTTGTTCTCATCAAAAATTACATCTCTACTCACAAAAAATCCTTTATTGGTTGGATTGTACAATCTATATCCTTTTTGGTTTTGATCATAACCAATAAATATGCACTTCTCTGCCTTGGGATCCAATCTCCCTCTTACTTGAGAAGGAATGTGAGCATAGGCTAAGCATCCAAAGATTTTACAATGCTCTAGACTAGGTCTTCTTCCATTCCACACTTCATCTAGAGTGGTTACATCTAGTGACTTAGATAGAAGTCTATTTATGAGATATGTGGTTGTAGACATAGCCTCTGCCCATAGGTTGTTTGGCAATCCCTTTTCATTGAGCATGGACCTTGTAGCTTCAACAATAGCTTTGTTTCTCCTCTCTGCTACACCATTGATTTCGGGTGTATACCTTGTAGTGACTTCCATTTTAATGCATCTTTCATGCAAGTAGGCATCAAATTCACAAGAGAAGTATTCTCCTCCACCATCTGATCTGAGTCTTTTCAAAGTCCTACCTGTTTGGTTTTCAACAAGAGCAACATACTTCTTAAAGCAATTAAAAACTTCATCCTTGTGCTTCATGAAAAACACAATGGTCAACCTGCTACAATCATCTATGAAAGACACATAATATCTTGATCCTGATATAGATGGCTCCTTACTTGGACCCCAGACATCCATGTGCACTAGATCAAAAGATTTTGATACACATATCCCTTCCTATTGAAAGGCTGTCTATGAGCCTTGCCGAGTTGACAAGTGTCACACTTATAAATCATGTGTTGCCTTGTGATATTAGGCAATCCAAGTACACTCTGGTCCCTATAAATTTGTTTGAGTGTCCTCTCACCAATGTGAGCAAGTCTTTTGTGCCATATCTCCAACTCTCTTAGAGTTTGAGATCCATAGCTAAATAAAGCTATGTTCTTTGTATCTACCACTTCAAAAGTGAAAAGTCTTCCTGTCTTTTCTCCTTTGGAAATCCTTCTAAATCCTTGCCTTGGGTCTTCAACATATGCTCCAAATGGGTTGAATCTAACCTGCAATCCTTTTTCAACAATCTACCCAACACTTATTAAATTTTTGGTAATTGTAGGGACATACAAGACTTTGCTTAAGAGGTCCATATTCCCATCTGATGTCTTCACATTACCTATCTTCTCTAGTGAGTGCTTTGTATCATCTCCTGTTTGCACTTCATGTTTGTTGTGAGGATTTTCCAAATTAGAAAGTAAATCCACATTTCCTGCTACATGATTTGAGCATCTTGAATCGATGTAAAAGATGTGATCATCATCCTTACCCTTCTTCACTGATAGATTCATAATCAATAATGAATCTTCTTGACTTTGGTCCTCTACATAGTTATTGTAATCTCTTCTTCCTCTATGGCCACTTTGATAGTTGTTGTTGTTGTAATTGTTGTTGTAGTAGTTGTTGTTGTAGCCTTCATTGTATCTTCCTCTATTTGACCCATAGCCACCTCTATTCAATCCTCTTCCTCTTGAGTCCCTCGGGTTCCTAAAACATTCTTCAGTAGTATGATTAGATAAGCCACATATATTGCAAGGTTGAGATGATTGGAATCTCCCCTTGCCTTGCTTTCCACCTTTGCCTCTTCCTCTAGCTCTTCCTCTACCTGAAAAGTTTGCTTGGAAAGAGCTACCTTCATATTCATTCTTCTTATTCTTTGACTTGTCCTTGACCTTAGCTTTATCAAAATATAAGGCAAAAGTTTGATTACCTCTTATTATTTGATGCACCACCTTTGCTAATCTTTGCTTCATGAGTGAAGAGTTGGCCCATGAGTGTGTTGAGGTCAGGTACATGCATATCCATGTACAAATGCATGGCTATTGTGAAGGACTCCCACTTGTCATCTGCTTTGATTTCATCTATGATTTGTCTAATGATTTGTTCCTCTTCAATTACCTCTCCAATGCTTCCAAGTTGATCTGAAATCTCCTTCATCTTTGTGACATAAATAGTCACACTTTTCTTGGGGCTTTTCTTCATTGTTGTGAACTCCATCCACAATTGGTTCTTCCTTGCTCGAGTGTTGGGGGAGAAGAAAGAAGCAAGTGCATTCCAAGTCTCTCTTGATGTCTTGCATCCCTTGACATGAGGTAAAAGAAAATCAGAGATTGAGTTTAGAATATAGGACCTTGCAAGTGCATCCTTTGAGCACCAATTTGAAAGTCTTTCCTCTTCTTCATGTGATGGTTGCCCTTTGTTCCTCATGGTTGGCATAGCTTCATCTCCATATTTGTATCAAAAGAGATTCCTTCCTTGAAGGTAAGCCTCCATCCTTAGAGACCATGCTGGGTAGTTGTTTCTATCCAATTTGTCAGTTGTTGATAGAAATCAATCTCCCATGTTGATTGAATATGCTCTAATACCATTGTGGAGAGAGATGGTGGATGCAACCTGAAGATGAATTGGTACTGCTACAAGCAGCTTCACACCAACCAACTGAGACTTCAGAGATGGTTAGTAGAACCTTTGAGCTTCCTAAAGCCACAAAAAAATCACCCAAGTGCTTTGGAACAAGTATCTCAAAATTTTGAGTCAAGACAGATTAGTTGCAAAATGACTAGCTCCCAAAACTTGCCATTTTTGTACATGCACTTGCTTCAAAAAATGATTGATGCTCTCAACCTGGTAGGAATTAGATACATTAATTTGGGACATAGCAAATATACTTATCAAGCTTCCCAATCCAAGTTAAAACACTTCAATTCCTCAACTGAGCACTGAGAAAAAGTTTTAGCAAAATCTAGAACACTCCATCCATTTTCGGGCTCTATAGAGATAGACTAGTGAGCAATAAAATGCAGATTTCGCACAAATCTTATACCAAATGTAGATGAAATTTTGTGATTATAAACTATACTTGGAGAGCTATCCAATGCATTTTAAAACTATGAAAAAGATTATGTATAGCCCGAGATATGTGCTTCTGAAGTTTACTATTTTGAGTGAGTATAGTAGAGAACAAATCAGAGAAGAAGTAAATGATGAATGTATAGATTCACATATAACTCCAACCTCATTGGCAATGAATACTTTCATAATGGGATTAGAATAATAGAGCTATGGAGTAAGCTCTTCAATCTCTACAAATGGGCATGAAATGGGCACGAATCAGGCACTCCTTTGGCGACTTCCTTCTTGCTCTTTTTATAGCTACTTTTGGAGGTAGTTTTGAATTCAAATTCAAATGACTTCACCTAAAAGTGATGCTAGGAATTAGGAAATATTCCCTTAGCTAATGGATTCGTGGTTTTAGGTAGTTTGAGCCACGAATTTTTTTTTACATCATGGATGACTCAAGCCATTCTTTCTTTTACAATTACAAGAGATAAAATGTACTCTTTTACAAGAGGTGTTCATATGTCTACACATATGACTACAAATGAACATCATATCAATCATATCAAGCATGTAGGCTTGGGTAAAATGCACCAACATAGCCTTCAAAATCTTGGTTATGGGGTTTCAACACGATTCCTATGAAGGGTAGTCACATGAGTCTCCACCATCCAAAGCACCATCAAACTTGCAAGATATAGCTACCAAAGGGTCCAAAATCATAAGCACCATAAGTATCAAGTCACTTGTGGTATTCATAGAACCATGGACAAGATATTTCAAAGCATAAGGGATTTTGAATAAGGTTTCATGGTTATGGTAGGGAGTGTGGACACAATCCCCAACTAGACAGGTAGTCATAGAAACTTCAAAAAATGGAGCTTCAAACCTACCCTAAGGTTACCCTACACCTATGTGTAACAAAAGCATGTTCTTAAACATGTCTAAAAATTGGGAAAAAATCAAGATCCATCAACAATTCACAAGATGAAGGACAATACCAATAGCTAGAGATGGCTTCAACAACAAAAGACACATGTTTGAATATGATCTATCTCCCACTTTGTAACATGAATACTTTTGGGAATCTGCTAGTGTAGCCAAAATGCTTCAACATGGCATGTTTCTTAACTATTAGATAAAAACTCCAATTGTTCATGGCCTCAATATCATAGCAAAGGATTCAAGATGAAGTGCTCAACAATTGGTTGCATCTCAAAGGCTTTCATACGAATCTATAGAGAATAGATGATCCCAATCATATGAGCACTTATCAATGAAAAGCATAACCAATTCATATCAGTCATGAATCCAAGTAAAATATTCCCCCCCAACCACATGCATTGTGCACTGCACGACCTTGAGAAGCTTCAATATCTGTAGTGCTTTAGTTCTACTCAATGCAAAAGATTCACTCTATCCAAAGAGCACAGATTGACCATGAAAGAGTAGCATATTCAATCAAACATTACAACAGGGTCATTACATGCATCATTAAACTGCAAAGGGACATTAAAAAAACTACTTAGTTTGGATTTTTCAAAGATCACTAGAGGGGAGGGGTTATCCCAACACCAAAGATGAAGAAAATCACATGAACAAAATATGCTTTATACAAATCAATAGACTTTCACACCTTCATTCCTAATACAAGGGCACATCAAGAATCCGTATTGGAGTGGATCTCCAAAAATGGGTGTATCTATAAGATGACACACATTGTTTCCTCAGAGTTCATGCTAAGATTGACCATCAACATGACTTTGAAAACTACCTGATATGGGAGTGTTTTTTACATCAATGTTGCGCAAGCCTAGCCAGGAACTTAAGTCCAAAAGTTAAATCTTATATGTAACAAAAGATGATGGATAACATAGATTGAGTATTTTAAACATATGTGAGTCATAATCCCATTGAGTGAACTCATCTCATAAAGTAAAATATTCAAGCAAATAGAGTCATTCGCATCAGTGCACATAAATTTTGAATAAAAGATGCAGATCCAAATCTGAACCAGAGGCCAATATTTTCATATCCAATAATTGACACAAATGTGCTCAATTAAAGGTGCATGTCTATGCTATAGTTGAGAAGAAATGAGAGGCAGCCCCAATTGAAAATCAAGTCTCAAACCATGCAAAAGGACTCATCCATGAGTTTTCCAAATGGACCAATCAAAAATGAGGACCCAAAGGCATCAAATTAAGTTAGGAGCTCCACCAAACACAATCAAAATCAAATCTCATCAATCACCCACCAAAAAGTGCACCTACACTAATTGGTGGCTGGTTAGCTAGATTGTAGGAAATGTAAAAGTTCTATATAAACACCACTCTGCATTTGTTTCTTGAGTTCTATTCACAAGTTTTCCACTTAGTTTAGTGAATTCATAAAATTCAGCAAGAAGCTCCCTTGCTTGTGTATCTCATTTTCTCATTATTTTATTCCTCTCAATCTAGACATGTAGTTGGGCTTTCACAAATCTGATTGTACTAGATTGCAAAGCATCTTTTGTTGTCTCATTGTACTCATTTTCATTGATTTAAAGCTTCATTTGATCTCTCATATAGTGCCCTTAAGTGTTCCAAAGTTTTTACTAAATGAGCTGTGAGAAATTGCCAAGTTTGTGAAGCATAGGTAGAGAGTGTTGCAAACAAATAGCCTATCTTGCACTAGACAATTCTCCCAAGTGAAACATCCATTTGGCATGATTCAAAGCTTTTTGGATAGCTCTAAGAGTCTACTTTAATTCCATAAGCTTAAATTTTATTCTCTATACAAGTTGAGAGAAAATTCTAGAACAATGAGCATATATCACTCCTTGTGGGCCTAGTGGAGGGCAACCATATTCCATTATTGCATTCAGGTGTCAGAATCATCCTCCATCAGTGGTATCCAAGCATTTTTTTAGGCTTGGAGACATCATATAAATGACTTGGAGGGATCAAAACAACTCATGAAAGCACAAGGAGGATCTATCAAAGCAAAAAGACATCAAAAGGGGACTATATCAATCAGGAGCTCAACAAGTTGAAGGTTGGAAAGTATCTATCTGTCTATCTATCTATCTATCTATCTATCTATCTATCTATCTATCTATCTATCTATCTATCTATCTATCTATCTATCTATCTATCTATCTATCTATCTATCTATCTATCTATCTATCTATCTATCTATCTATCTATCTATCTATCTATCTATCTATCTATCTATCTATCTATCTATCTATCTATCTATCTATCTATCTATCTATCTATCTATCTATCTATCTATCTATCTATCTATCTATCTATCTATCTATCTATCTATCTATCTATCTATCTATCTATCTATCTATCTATCTATCTATCTATCTATCTATCTATCTATTTGTATGTATGTCTGTGTGTTTATCTGTCTGTCTATCTATCTGTCTATCTATCTATTTGTTTGTTTGTTCAACTGTCTATATGTCGGTCTATCTATCTACCTGTCTATCTATATATTTGTCTATCTATTTGTCTATCTGTCTATCTATCTATCTGTCCGTCTGTCTATCTGTTTATTTCTCTATTTATTTGTTTGTCTATCTATCTATTTATCTATCTATCTATCTATCTATCTATCTATCTATCTATCTATCTATCTATCTATCTATCTATCTATCTATCTATCTATCTATCTATCTATGTATCTATCTATCTTTCTATATATCTATCTATCTATCTATCTATCTATTTATCTATGGATGATGGTTGTCCTTGTAGTTCCTTCACCTGGTTTGCAAGTCGGTCGTGCGCTTCCAAAAGTCCTGCATAATTTTCTAATATCTGCTCGATATTTGTTGAGGGAATAGCCTGAAACTTAGCAGGATCTATGGGTGCCTCTGGAGTGTTTTCAATGGTTGCTTCCAGATTGTCTTGATTTTTTTGTTGTAGTTGTTTATTCTCTTCTTCGGCAGCTGCTAGGTGTCATCGAAGTAATACCGCGTTCCTCTATAATCGAGTGTTGCGGGCTAGTTGATCTCTGAGTTGCTCTTCAGTCACCTTACCTGTCACTACATATTTGGCTTCAATCTCCGCATAAGATTGTTGGAGGGAGGTAAGTGCTTGTTGCAATTCTGTATTACACAACTCCAAAGCATCGACAGATGCTTGGAGGTGGGCAGACAGATTACATAACTCTTTGTTGTTCTCTTCCAATAATCGATATTCATGTTTCAGATGTGTGGCCGATTTGAACATGGTGTCTAGTGCATGACTAAATGAAAAGGATGCAGAGGTAGTGATGGAAGATGCAAGGGGTCGGGAAATGGGGAAGGGAAAGGTGGATGTTGTGCTTATAGTGTGACGTGGAGATGTGAGTGAAGTAAAAAGTGGTGATGTTGAGATGAAAGTGGTGGTGAGTGGTTCTGTGGGGGGTGAAATGTCCATGGGATTGGACGTGATTGTGTGTGAAGTGTGAATCGTGAATACTGGGATGATGGGTGGTGTGTCAGTGGTGGGCATGAACATGGGTGAGGTGGGGTGGGAAAGGGGATTTTTACTATAATCATCAAGTTGTTGCATCATATTTACAATGTTTGCCCAAAATTGGGGAAGGGTGGTATGTATCGGTTCTGAGGAGGTTGAGGGGGCATTGTGGGTAGTGGTTGGTAAAGAGGGAATGTTGTAGTGAGGGGAACTGATGGTTTCGATGATTGGGTAGAGACAAATGGACCACTACTGAGGATCAACATAAGACCGCATTCACGATTGAATGGGGAGTCTATGCTTTCCAAGTGATGCCTTTTGGACTCACTAACGTGCCTGCTACTTTCCAACAATTGATGTGTCATGTTTTCAAAGAATTCCTGAAGAAGAGTATGGAAGTGTATGTGGATGACCTATGTACATACTCAAATCAAAGACAAGACCACATTCCCGAATTGCGGAAGATATTTAATAAGTGTTGACAATATAGAGTCTGCTGAACCCCAAAAAATGTGTCTTCATGGTAAGACAAGGGAAGATCTTAGGACACATAGTGTCTAGGAACGAAATATCTATGGATGAAGATAAAATCAAGGTCATTTTAGAACTTCCTAGACCAAAAAATGCAAAAGAGGTGCAAGCATTTATGGGACATTGTGGATACTACCGTCGATTTATCCACATCTATGCCATAATTGCCAAACCTTTGTATGGACTGCTGACTCAATTCACTTGGACTGAGGAATGCGAAAAGGCATTTAACGAGTTAAAAAGGTGACTTAGCACGGGTCCAATTCTAAAAACACGGAATTGGAACAAGCCTTCTCATATTCATGTGGACGCTTCTAATTACGCAATAGGATGTATATTAGCCTAGCCAGCAGATGAAGGAAAGTTAGATCACCCAATCACCTATGCGAGTAGACAACTGAATCAAGCTGAAAGGAACTATACAACTAGAGAGCGAGAGGGATTAGTAATGGTCTATGCAGTGAAAAAATTTAGATCCTATCTCTTAGCCAACAAGTTCAAGTTCTTCATAGATCATCAAGCTTTATTGTACCTAGTCAATAAGCCTTGTAACACGGGAACACTTGTGAGATGGTTTCTGCTATTGATGGAGTTCGATTTTGAAGTAATAGTGAAAAAGGAAAATACCCATATAAGAGCAGATCACCTCTCTCAATTAACACATGGAGAACCACCAAGTGGAGTACCTGACAACCTGCCAGACACTTACCTGTTTAATCTGGAAGTGTGTCCAAAGTGGGCAGAGAAACTAATTCCTATACTCACTCATGGCCCACAACACTCAATCAATAAAGAGAATAAAAAGGAAATCCTGCAGTCGAGCAATTTGTACATTATTGCGGGAAGTGTGTACTATAAGGAACCCAACGGTGTACTATCTAGATGTGTTGAGGAAGACAAACAAGTGAAGTTAATTGAACAAGCTCATGTGAAAAAATGGAGGACACACAAAGGAATTCACGGAACTCTAAGAGAATTGAAATGATTAAGAGTATACTGGCCCGATATGCCTAAGGTATCCATGATTATGTTAGTAACTGTGCAGAATGCCAGGAGACCACCCCCGAGGATCATACATCCTTACCTTTCTCTACAATAGCGCCCAAATGGGGTGGAGCACTACTGAAATTCCTAAAGATAGGAGATGAGAAGGGAATCAGCTTGGCAAGGAAGTGATCCCTAGAGGAAATGCGCAAGGATTATGTACTCATGGGAAGACACTTGTTTAAGAGAGGGAAAGACAATCAATTACGGCTATGTGTACATGAAGGAGAATATTTACCCATATTGGAGATGGCACATGCAGGTGCTGTAGGAGCTCATTTTTCAACCGAGAGAACCATAAAAATGATCCTCTTTGCGGGCTTGTGGTGGCCAACTCTACATATAGATGCGAAAACCTATGTACGAAGTTGGCCAAAGGGTCTCATGCCGAATATATCATAGTAGCCATAGATTATTTGACAAAATGGGTAGAGGCAAAGGCTACTAGAAGAAACGATGCTCAAACCACTGCTAAGTTTCTTTTTGAGCATATATTCACTCGTTTTGGATTACCAATTGAGATTGTGAGTGACCGAGGAACGCACTTCATTAATGAAGTAATAGAGTCTTTAATGAATGAGTTCTTAGTGATCCATAAAAAATTAGCCCCATACCACCCCCAAGCCAATGGTCAAGCGGAAAGTTCCAATAAGGTGTTATGCACAGTATTGACAAAGATCGTCAATAATGGGAGGTCTGATTGGGACAAACAATTGCATCATGCAATTTGGGCCTTCCAAGTCGCTTACAAGACTGCCATTGGAACTACCCCATTCAATCTAGTATACGGACAGAACGCAATCTTGCCAATTGATTTTTTAGTACCCACTTTGAGAGTAGCCCAGCAGTATGAATGGACAGGACATGAATTATCCAAGCAATTAGACCAAATTGAGAAGCTACATGAGACTTGAATACAAGCGGTAGCAGGTATTTATGCGGCTAAGCAAAGACAAAAGGCATATTATTACACACACCTAAAAGACGTCTAGACTAGGTGAGAAGAGCAAGAGACATTGAATCAAAGTTCAACGCAGAGAAGCAAGTGTGAGTTGGACCTCTAATCATCAATAGGATTTCTACGAGTGGAGCAGGTAATCTAACTACTCTAGATGGAGATGTTCTTCCTAACTACATAAGTGGATGCCGAGTAAAACGATATATGGAGCCATTGACGGATGAAATGCTAGCACGCCTCGTAGGTGTGCAACATAGGAAGAAAGAGGAAGAAAGGATTAGAGAGGAGGCACGGTGAGAAGCCTTGGAGCGTATTAAGAAACAAAAGGAGTGGTTAAAGCAAAGAGGTGAACGGTATCTCCAAGGAGAAGAACCTATTCCTATGGCTAATTACCAGGTTCATAAGTCTAGCACGACCAATGTCAACATGTCCCAGCCTTATTTAAACCTAGGAATTGGAACAATGGAGTACCGACTAATAGATGCCTTGATAGACTCAGGAGCAGGACTCACTTGCATACGAAATACGGTCACCCGAGATCTTCAAATGGTTATGACACCCACGAAAGCACATATGATAGGGGTTGGAGGTCAAGCCATAACATGCATTGGAGAAGCCATAGTATCCCTCTACCTAGGAAATTCAACTATGGAACAACGAGTTCTAGTGTGCAGAGATGAAGAATTAATAGAAAACTTGATACTAGGACAAGACTGGATCATTGAGAATGAGGTAAGCATCCACCTAGCGCAAGGATACATTTCAGCCAAGATAGGGCACAAGGAAATCTTTAGTCTATTAGGGGAGAAACCCTCACAGAGACCGGAAGTCATCGAAAGTGCGGAACAAATCAAAGAAGAGCACGTAGAAAATGATTCCAACACCAATACTCAGAAGAAGGTCCGAAAGGAGAAGAGATTTCAAACCCTAATATATCCAAGGCTGAAGTGGATTCACTATACTCGATTGATGAACAGCAAGAAACCAAGGAGATCAATACTCTTAGAGTTTCTGACATAAAAGAACGATCACCAACTTGGAAAACCACTCTCAACTACTTGCATTCGGGAAATCTCAACTTCAAATGGGCGCGCAAGGACCGAGTGAAGGAACTAGAGATCGCAACACCAGCTCATAAGGAGGAAAAGGTGGGCAAGAATTCTTCTTCACCAAAATCCGAACCAAAACGACTCTTGCAAGTATGGCTTCTTAGGCCTTTGATTGAAGCTCAAAAAGCACGACAACAAGGATTCCCAAGAAGGTCAAACAAGCGGCCATTAAAGAGATAGACAAGCACGAGGAAACATTATATCAACACAACAGTACCACAAGAACTAACGAGCTTCGTCACCGATACCTCAAGAGAAGAAACCCCACACCTACGATCACCAAAAAGAGAAGAGATATGCATGGAGCACGGCATGATGAGACAAAAACAAGGTTTAATACCTCTACTACGAAATGGATCTGGAAACCCAAGCAACAGCAAGGAATGGAACACCAGACCCAAGAGGATTTCTGTTGCACTCATGAAGCTTCCAATGCACCTAAAGTATGCATGATAGGGCCACAATACAAGGCCAGGCACTTGGCACATGATGTACTTACGAGGATTAGTGGTGCACATTCTCCAATGGGGAATAGGTCATAGCTTCTACTTCCTAGGAATGGACCTACTATGTAAATAAATAAACGCTTCGGCTATACTAATCCTTGTTTTCTTTCAGAAAAGAAAATGAAAAATATGCGGTAAGAGATCTTACTTATGCAAGCAAGGAGAACGGAGTGACGAAACGAATGACATGTCACTACAATACATAGCACTAATGGTATATCTTCTATTGAAGCTAATGTTCTGTTCATTACAAGTGCAGATGGCCTCCGAAGATTCTGAAGTGATGGAATTTCCTCTAAAAGGCATGACTAAAGCAAAGGGACACTGGTTTAGAGAGGATCAACCGGCAGGGGATTATCTATTCCTAGTGACCATCAAGATCATGGACACGGATCATCAGTTCTCGGTTATGTCCCAAGATTTTAAAGTGGTACATGAGCTTCCATCTACCATTGACATCATGAAGAAAGTGGGCATCCACAAATATTTTGAATTGCCAATCTACAAACCCGACTTTCAAAGGTGCACGCAAGTTATGAATACGTTACAGCCAGCGCTACACGATCCATTGGTGCCAGAGGCACGAGTCATGGATGCAGTAGGTGAATGGGTCATAACCCAATTTACACATGATTTAATCAAAGAAGCTTTTGGATGGGAGAAGGATGGCAATACGGTATTACAGGAGGAAAGTCGAGGGGCAAAGACAAGGACATTTACTGACATTAATCGCACTGAGATTGAAGAAGAAGTAAGACTCATTCATCAACACTTTTGTTTCCTGAACATGCATAGATACACTGCCCCTGAGAAAATCATAGTACAAATGTTGTCTCATGTTATTAAATTAATATGACTCCTTATATTCAAGAGAGGCTATTCGAAGCAAAGAAGTAGTGGAACCACAAGAAGTTTTTGAATGGCAGTGTAGCTCTGACCATATTGATATATCATGCCTTGGGCATTAGAGAGTGTTGGTGCATTTTGCCCAAGCCTACATGCTTGATATGCTTGATATTATCCTCATTTGTAAGTCACATGAGTAGTCATGTGAACACCTCTTGTAAAAGAATACATTTTATCTCTTGTAAATGGAAAAAGAAAAAAGTAAAAGGATGGCTTACCTCATCCATGATGTAAAAGCAAATTCGTGGCTCCAACTACCAAAATCACGAATTTTTGAGCTGAGGGAATCTCTCCTAACTTTGGGGATCACTTTTAGGTGGAGCCATTCGAATTCGAATTCAAAACTCCCTCCAAGAATAGCTATAAAAGGAGCAAGAAGGAAGAGGCGATTAGCAAGCCTTGTACGTGACCACTTGATGTCATTTTGTAGAGATTGAAGAGCTTACTCCATAGCTCTATCATTCTACTCCCATTGTGCAAAGATTCATTGCCAATGTGGTTGTAATCATATGTGAATCTATACATTTATTATCATCTACCTCTCTGTTTTGTTCTCTGCTATACTCACTCAGAGCAGTAACTTCAGAAGGTCATATCTCGAGTTTTACTGAACATTTTTCAGTGTTTTAAAGTGCGTTGGATAGCTCTCACTGTCTAGTTTCTACCTATACATTTTCAAGGTCATTGGAATTATACTTTTGGAGATATCTGCATTTTACTGCTTACTGGTCTATCTCTGCAGAGCCCCGAGAATTGTGGGAATGTTCCAGAACTTGATGAAACTTGTTCTCAGTGCTCAGTCCATCATTTGAAGTGTTTTAACTTGGAATAGGAAGCTTGCTAAGTCTATTTGCTATGCCCAAAAGGAATTTTTCTAATTCCTTCCAGGTTGAGAGCACTGTTCATTTTTTCCAGTAGGTGTATGTCCAAAAATAGCAAGTTTTGGGAGCTAGTCATTTCGCAACTAGCCTGTCTTGACTTAAACTTTTGGGATACATGTTCCAAAGTACTTGGCTGATATTTTGGTGGATTTAGGAAGCTCAAAGGGTCTACTAATCAACTCTGAAGTCTCAGTTGGCTGGTGTGAAGCTGGTTGTAGCGGCACCTACTCATCTTTGGATTGCATCCACCATCTCTCTTCACAGTGGTATCAGAGCATAGTCAAGCAACATGGGAGATGGATTTCCATCAACAATTGACAAATTGGATCGAAACAACTACCCGGCATGGTCTCTAAGGATGGAGGCTTACCTTCAAGGGAGGAATCTATATGGATTCATATCCGGAGATGAAGCAATGCCAACCATGAGGAACAAAGGGCAACCATCACATGAAGAAGTGGAAGGACTTTCGAATTGGTGTTCGAAGGATGCACTTGCAAGGTCTTATATTCTAAACTCAATCTCTGATTTTCTTTTACCTCATGTCAAGGGATGCAAGACATCAAGAGAAACCTGGAATGCACTTGCTTCTTTCTTCTCTTCCAACACTCGAGCAAGGAAGAACCAATTGTGGATGGAGTTCACAACAATGAAGAAAAGCCCGAAGCAAAATGTGACTGATTATGTCACAAAGATGAAGGAGATTTCCGACCAACTTGGAAGCATTGGAGAGGTAATTGAAGAGGAGCAAATCATAAGACAAATCATGAATGGAATCAAAGCAGACGACAAGTGGGAGTCATTCACAACAGCCATGGATTTATACATGGATATGCATGTACCTGACCTCAACACACTCATGAGCCAACTCTTCACTCATGAAGCAAAGATTAGCAAAGGTGGTGAGTCCTCAAGAGGTAATCAAACTTCTGCCTTATATTCTGATAAAGCTAAGGTCAAGGACAAGTCAAAGAATAGGAAGAATGAAGATGAAGGAAGCTCTTTCCAAGCAAACTTTGCAGGTAGAGGAAGAGCTAGAGGAAGAGGCAGAGGTGGAAAGCAAGGCAGGGGGAGATTCCAATCATCTCAACCTTGCAACATATGTGGCTTATCTAACCATACTACTGAAGAATGTTTCAGGAATCCAAGGAACTCAAGAGGAAGAGGATTCAATAGAGGTGGCTATGGATCAAATAGAGGTAGGTACAATGGAGGCTACAACAACAACAACTACTACAACAACAATTACAACAACAACAACAACTATCAAAGTGGCCATAGAGGAAGAAGAGACTACAATAACTATGCAGAGGACCAAAGTCAAGAAGATTCATTATTGATTATGAATCTATCAACAAAGAAGGGTAAGGATGATGATCACATATTTTACATTGATTCGGGATGCTCGAACCATGTAGCAGGAAATGTGGCTTTACTTTCTGATTTGGAAGATCCTCATAACAAGCATGAAGTGCAGACAGGAGATGACACAAAGCACTCAGTGGAGAAGATAGGTAATGTGAAGACATCAGATGGGAATATGAACCTCTTAAGCAAAGTCTTGTATGTCCCTACAATTACCAAAAATTTAATAAGTGTTGGACAGATTGTTGAAAAAGGATTGCAGGTTAGATTCAATCGATTTGGAGCATATGTTGAAGACCCAAGGCAAGGCTTTCGAAGGATTGCCAAAGGAGAAAAGACAGGAAGGCTTTTCACTTTTGAAGTGGAAGATACAAAGAACATAGCTTTGTTTAGCTATGGATCTCAAACTCTAACAGAGTTGGAGATATGGCACAAAAGGCTTGCTCACATTGGTGAGAGGACACTCAAACAGATTTGCAGGGACCAAAGTGTACTTGGTTTGCCTAATATCACAAGGCAACACATGATTTATAAGTGTGAAGCTTGTCAACTCGGCAAGGCTCATAGACAACCTTTCAATAAGAAAGGATATATGTATCAAAATCCTTTGGATCTAGTGCACACGGATGTGTGGGGTCCAAGTAAGGAGCCATCTATATCAGGCTCAAGATATTATGTGTCTTTCATAGATGATTGTAGCAGGTGGACCATTCTGTTTTTCATGAAGCACAAGGATGAAGTGTTTAATTGCTTTAAGAAGTATATTGCTCTTGTTGAAAACCAAACAGGTAGGACTTTGAAACGACTCAGATCAGATGGTGGAGGAGAATACTTCTCTTTTGAATTTGATGCCTTCTTGCATGAAAGAGGCATTAAAAGGGAAGTCACTACAAGGTATACACCCGAACTCAATGGTGTAGCAGAGAGGAGGAACAAAGCTATTGTCGAAGCTGCAAGGTCCATGCTCAATGAAAAGGGATTGCCGAACTACCTATGGGCAGAGGCTGTGTCGACAGCCACATATCTCATAAATAGACTTCCATCTAAGTCACTAGATGGAACCACTCCATATGAAGTGTGGAATGGAAGAAGACCTAGTCTAGAGCATTGTAAAATCTTTGGATGCTTAGCCTATGCTCACATTCCTTCTCAAGTAAGAGGGAAATTGGATCCCAAGGCAGAGAAGTGTGTATTCATTGGTTATGATCAAAACCAAAAAGGATATAGATTGTACAATCCAACCAATAAAGGATTTTCTGTGAGTAGAGATGTAATTTTTGATGAAAACAAATCATGGTTTGATGATGACAGGAAAGTGAAGCTGCCATATGACTTGGATGAAGATTTTCCATCACTTCAACCAAAGGAGCCAAAGCAGATTGAAGAAAGTGATTCGGAGATTGACCTAGAAGACTTGGAAAGACTAAAGCTATGGAAGAACAAAGGTAAAGCAAAGATGCAGGATGCTACATATGGACCCGAGAGCTCACATCAACCACTTAGAAGGTCTTCGAGGGAGAAGAAGAAACCAGAGAGGTTTGGTTATGATACTTCTTTGGTCACCAAGCACTCAATCTACATTGCAAAGGATTCAACCAATGAAGAACCTACCACATTTGAAGAAGCACAAAGCAAGAAAGCTTGGAGAGATGCAATGGATGAAGAAATGGAAGCCTTGAAGGAGAATGACACTTGGGAGCTTGTACCTAACAAGCCATCTATGAAGATAATCGGATCTCGATGGATATACAAAATCAAGAAGAATCCAGATGGAAGTATAAATAGACACAAAGCAAGGTTAGTTGCTAAAGGGTTTGCTCAAACCCATGGTATTGATTATGAGGAGACTTTCTCTCCTGTTGCAAAAATGCCTACAATTAGGGTTCTCATAAGTCTTGCTGCATCTAGAAATTGGAATCTTTATCAACTTGATGTAAAGAATGCTTTCTTGAATGGATGGATTTCTGAGGAAGTGTATATGGCACAACCTCCTGGATATGAGGATGCACATCATCCTAACTATGTATGCAAACTAAAGAAAGCTTTGTATGGATTGAAGCAAGCTCCAAGAGCTTGGAATTTCAGATTGGTTACTTATTTGCAGGACCAAGGATTCAAAGCTAGCAAGGCGGATACCTCTTTGTTCATAAAGAGGAATGGATCTGAAGTGATCTATTTATGTGTGTATGTTGATGATATTATTATCACAGGCAATGATCTTGAAGGAATCAAACAGGTAAAGAGTCAAATGAAGGAGGAGTTCAAAATAAGTGACCTCGGACCACTCACTTATTTTCTTGGATTGGAGTTGATCTACACAGATTCAGGTATATACATCACACAAAGGAAGTATGTCCATGACATGCTCGTCAAGTTCAAGATGGAAAATACAAAGTGTGCAGGTACACCTATGGAGCAAAATCATAAGCTTAGTGCTTATGAAGGAGAGCCAATTGAAGACATCACAAGCTATCAAAGCTTGGTTGGAAGTTTGAACTATGCAACACTCACAAGGGTGGATATATGCTATAGTGTTAGCATATTGAGTCAGTTTATGCATAAGCCGAGAAGACCACATATGGAAGCGGCCAAGAGAGTCCTCAAGTACCTAAAGGGGACCATGAATGAAGGTTTGTTCTATTCATATACTTCAGATATTGAGCTAAAGGTCTACTCAGATGCAGATTGGGCCGGATCTAAAGATGATAGAAGAAGCACATCCGGGTATATATCATTTGCAGGTTCAAAAATCATTTCTTGGTCATCAAAGAAGCAACCAACCGTGGCATTATCTTCTACTGAAGCTGAATATAGAGGTTTGGCTAATGCAACTCAAGAAATCATGTGGTTAAAATCTTTGTACACAGATCTTGGACTTCATTCTTCAACACCTCACATTTTTGGTGACAACACAAGCTCACTACATCTAGCAGCTAATCCGGTATACCATGCTAGAACCAAGCATATTGAAGTCCACTACCATTATGTAAGGGAGAAGCTAATGAGCAAGGATATTCAACTATCCTACGTCTCTACAGATATGCAATGTGCAGACATGTTGACGAAAGCTCTTGATGGTACGAAGTTAAGTAGATTCAAGTTGATGATTGGCTTGCAGGAAATCAAGGACAATTGAAGACTTATTTGGAGGCCAAGCATGTTAGGCTTGAGGGGGAGCTGTTGGTGCATTTTGCCCAAGCCTACATGCTTGATATGCTTGATATTATCCTCATTTGTAAGTCACATGAGTAGTCATGTGAACACCTCTTGTAAAAGAATACATTTTATCTCTTGTAAATGGAAAAAGAAAAAAGTAAAAGGATGGCTTACCTCATCCATGATGTAAAAGCAAATTCGTGGCTCCAACTACCAAAATCACGAATTTTTGAGCTGAGGGAATCTCTCCTAACTTTGGGGATCACTTTTAGGTGGAGCCATTCGAATTCGAATTCAAAACTCCCTCCAAGAATAGCTATAAAAGGAGCAAGAAGGAAGAGGCGATTAGCAAGCCTTGTACGTGACCACTTGATGTCATTTTGTAGAGATTGAAGAGCTTACTCCATAGCTCTATCATTCTACTCCCATTGTGCAAAGATTCATTGCCAATGTGGTTGTAATCATATGTGAATCTATACATTTATTATCATCTACCTCTCTGTTTTGTTCTCTGCTATACTCACTCAGAGCAGTAACTTCAGAAGGTCATATCTCGAGTTTTACTGAACATTTTTCAGTGTTTTAAAGTGCGTTGGATAGCTCTCACTGTCTAGTTTCTACCTATACATTTTCAAGGTCATTGGAATTATACTTTTGGAGATATCTGCATTTTACTGCTTACTGGTCTATCTCTGCAGAGCCCCGAGAATTGTGGGAATGTTCCAGAACTTGATGAAACTTGTTCTCAGTGCTCAGTCCATCATTTGAAGTGTTTTAACTTGGAATAGGAAGCTTGCTAAGTCTATTTGCTATGCCCAAAAGGAATTTTTCTAATTCCTTCCAGGTTGAGAGCACTGTTCATTTTTTCCAGCAGGTGTATGTCCAAAAATAGCAAGTTTTGGGAGCTAGTCATTTCGCAACTAGCCTGTCTTGACTTAAACTTTTGGGATACATGTTCCAAAGTACTTGGCTGATATTTTGGTGGATTTAGGAAGCTCAAAGGGTCTACTAATCAACTCTGAAGTCTCAGTTGGCTGGTGTGAAGCTGGTTGTAGCGGCACCTACTCATCTTTGGATTGCATCCACCATCTCTCTTCACAGAGAGCACTTGCAAGAAATGCCATCATCAGAAGCCATGGCCAAATATGCAAAGGTTGCTATAGTCCCGAGAAAGAAAAAAGGTGTCAAAGTCATTGAGGAGGCAGAAACTAGCTCCCAACCTAAAATGAGAGGTACAAAATGACTAAGAGAGGTGATGCAAGCAGAAGCAGAAGTCCCAGCCACAAAAAGGGCACATGTGCTCCCCAAAACAAGAATTGAAGAGCACCAACCAATTACCAAAGAGGAATTAACAAGAGCCCTGGAAGACACACATAAATACACGGAAGGTCAAGTCAATCTACCAGTGCAAGGGCAGCACTACCAGCAAGCCCACCAAGATGTGGAAGTAAAAAAGAGGCTCACCAAGGTGCATCGGTACAAAGAATTAGGGTTAGTAATTTCGAGCTCATCTTCAGAGGAAACAGACAACTCCTTACTAAATACGAACATTCGAAGTTTGTCGAAAGATGATGGACAATGGGAGGAATTAAATGAAGTGAACTACAATGCTGAAGAAGAGGACATGAAGGTAAATGACACTCCCATCAACCCTAATCGCAACACCGCAGACAAAGAAGTATCCCAGGAAAGAGTACATGTCATCAAAATAAATGACATCTAACATTCAAATCCATGAGACAAAGCTGGCAGGAGCGGGTTCATTCAAGAATCCCATGGATGAACCAAAAGAAACTATGGGAGAAGAGTCCGCACCATTCACACCAATAAGGGTTGCAACAGAACCCTCCAATATGGATGTCACATTTCAAGGGAGTGCCACGAAAATTATCAATATAGAAGAACAAAGCAAAGACCCGGAAGTGCAGCTTCAAATCAGACAACCACATAATGAAACTATACATGTGGAGCATGGAAAGGATGTCCTAATAGGAGCAGCTCCAAGCATTCCAAAAACGTGGCTGAATGTAGATGTCACTCAGCTCAAGCCAGTGGTACAACATATGATCAAGATAGCGATGGATACGCAACAATTAATGCTTGAAGCTGATGCTGACTACGACAAAGCCATGCAGGAAAAACATAAACTTCATGAAATGGGTAGGAATCTCTCTGCCCAATTGATTCAAGTTCAAAAGAACATAACAGATAAAGAGAATGAAGTCCAAGAAGCCAAGCAGCAATGTAAAACCCTAGAGACACAATATGAGAAATTGAAAGAGCAACTACAGGAGTTACAGAAGAAATATGATGCTAGTGAAGCCGAGAAGACACGGATGAACGCAAGAAGCAAGATATTAGAATCACAAATAAAAATATACATGGATGAGGCAGAGAACTTAAGGAACAGGAACAAGGAGCTGATGACAGCTCTTTTAAGTAATCAACCTATAGCAGTTCAGGAAGTTCCAGAAAAGGGCACAAAGACATTGGAGGAAAAGTTAGCAAGGTATGAAGATCAGATCAAGCAGGAGCAAGCCATCCTTGCCGAATGGGAGAAGAGGTATATGGATGATACCACGGCTCTAAGGACAAAATGGAAAAAGGCCAAAAATACATATCTAGCGCAATGTAAAGAAGACACTGATCAACTCGCTGTCATTGCAGAAGAAATCCAAAAGAATAAGGAAACGATTTTGAAGGCCAACGAAGAGATTAAGCAAAAAGAGGAGATGATAAAGAAACTGCAAGATCAGCTCGCACAGAAGACGATAGAGGGGACACCAGTAGTTCCACACTCCACAGCGGCTACTTAGGAGATTGAGGTACGCCCTCTCTCTCCCCCCTTACATCATTCACCAATAAGGGAGGAAATGGAGATCCACTTTGAATGTACTCATCGGGATATTGCAGAACTAAGCCGACATGAGAGGGCACTATTGGTGCCCCAGCTTACTGCAGAATTTGAAGATCAAATAATAAAGGTCATGAAGGAAGCTCAGATTGAAAGCAAAAATTTAGAATAGATATTGAAACCATTTAATGTACCATATGGACTTCTTAAAGAGCAGACAAGGTAATACATAAAGTCCATGACAAATAAGGAGCCTGACAACAACCTCCAGTTCAGCAATAACACATTCAACTATACTCAAGAGGAATTTGAAAGAGCTCACCCCATATGGAGGAGAAAAATTCTAGAAAAAAACCCTACACTGTGGGTACAATGGGAATCATCACCTTATGCCCTTCAGATAAACCCATCTTTTTGTCCAGTACCACGCAGACGCTCCCGGTCACATTTTTGGGAAGGCCAGCACCAAAGTAGCATAAATAATCAATGGCTCAATTATCCACTCTTACCAAGTCCACTACATAATTATCTACCAACGGAAGAATACATGGTGAAACCCATGGAATTTTGGATTGCTCGATACGCCACTGTATCGGATTTGGCACTTAAAATGACTAATAAGATTCTCAGCATGCTACTTACAGTTATCAAAGTCTTCCAACATGCCAAATATATTTTTTTGAACTTCATCGGCATTACACAGGGATCCCAAGCACTTTTTTTTTATCTTTCAACTATCCCGAGCTGATTAACAATTATGGCATACTATTCACGGCTTATGTTCTTGCCAAGCATGTATATGCAGACATTTGAAGAAGCATTTTTCACTGGCTTCTTTGAAATTGATTCAGAAATTTTTGTAAAAATGACTTCAAATCTTAATGCAAGGCTGATGGCTTATGAAACAAGCTTCTTTGCGGATCACCGACAAGCACTAGAGGATGGGGTGAAGTCAAGCCAGTGGAAAGAGTTCATGATATGTCACGCCAATCTGCTTAATCAACGAGAGCAAGCTGCAATACAAACGTACTCACGTTGCCACAAAAAGCCTATCGGGGACGACAGAGTTCAAGAGGAGGGACGTGTGGAAGGGGAATGAAGCAAAAAGAGAAGAAGAAGAAAATCAAAGAATAAAGTTGCTCAATGAGGAATGAAGATCATCAAGACAAAGAACACTGCCCAAAGCCCCGCAGGGGCACGCATCAGGCAACAACGCCAAAGGCCCAGGTCCTAAGGAGTGGAATTAAAGAAAGATAACAACCAAGACATTTCATGGGAGGTTGCACACAGCTTCCTCATCCACTAGGAGCTGGCAGTGATGCAAAACAAGTCGAGGAGAGAGACAGAACACTTAGGATGCCTCATCGGATAAGATAACCAATTGATCGAAGGTCCTATGTATCTCCTCGTCCACTAGATGCATGCTATGGCAGAAGGCAAACAGGCTCAGTGCAACACAATAAGGGAAAGCACATAGAAGGGAAGGACGGACCAGGGCCAGGAAGTATCCATGAAGAAGTGCAAGAAGATATTTGTCAGGTAATAATCCTTCCACGGCGTGCGGTGGCAGAAAGAAAACAGGCTCAAAGCAATACAACAGGTCAGATGTGTGAAGATAAAGACAAATCAGAAGACCAAAGGTTAGAAAGAGGCAGAGGCTGAAAAGTTGAAGCGGGTGACTAAGAATACCAGATTCTTAGCCACTGATGGTGTGCATGGCTGCTCCACTTAATACAGCAACCCAGATTTGTGATGTACAGAATACCAAGGGGAAAACAGAAGCAAAGGACATACCTCGGATAAAGTAACAAATTTTTTGACAGTTCTTATCGCTTCTTCGACCACTGGGTGCATGTATTCAGAAGTCTTAGACAAGCTATAAACTAGAAGCAAAGCCTGTCAAGGGACGATAGAGACAAAGAGGGGGAGAGTGTTCCAGAGCTAAGAAGAGCAAAAGGTAGAAAAAAAGATGGGCCCCAAAATTTTTCCAATTTGGACACTTTATTTTTGTATCATAGCCATTGTGTAACATATTTTCCAATGTACATGCACTAGAGGAGTCCTCTAGATGCATAACCCCAGATCATTGTAATATATTCCTTGTAAATTAGTAGGAAATTAACCTTTTAGTTAATAAAGTGCCGGTCTCTTGTGTAAAAGGGCCATTTTTAGGGCACATGTATATAAGTCACTTGGTGACTTTGAAAACACTTTTTGCCATTTTGAAGAAGGAGAGCTCCTGAATTTTGAAATTGCTTCTTTCCTGCAGATTTTCATCTTCTCTTTAATCTTCTATGTGTGTGTGATGCTTGGAATGTGTGTGTAAGATTGTTGTTTACCCCTCCCCACTGTTTTTGAGCTACTGTAGTGTGTGTGTGAGTTAGTACGAATTGTGGAGTGAGTGTGTGTGTTTCCCGCCATTCACTATTTTGGTCATAACTTGAAGCACAGTTGTCACAATCAAGTGAAACTACCACGAATAGAAGCGTCTCGTCGAGAGCTTCGAAATGATCCTATTATTGGCCATATTTGGAGTTCAAAGCTAAGAGATATCCTCGATTTAGTGAAAACTGCTGAAAGTGGTATCACGACAGACGTTTTTAGTAGTTGAGTGAGTTTGAGAGATAGATTGGGCATTTCCCATGCATAAGAGCTGAATCACTTCTCTTACCATCACCTGTGCACATGTCCTCATACGCTTGGTTAGGTCGGTGTTGGCAGCAGTCAAAGCACCCAAGGACTCACAAGACAAGGAAGCCAAAGAAGGGAGCCAGAGCGGAGAGAAGGCACAAGCAGACAAAGTAGTCAACGAAGATCTAGCAAGTAGGCCATTCAAATTTTTCCAAATCAACATCTTCAAAATAGTGATTCTCATCACTAAAAATAATTGTAAATACCATTTCACCTTTTTGTAACTCCATTTTGTGCAAGCCGAGGAGTCCTCGAGCTTGAAGAGTATTAGAAGTATCATCGTACCAATTTTCATGATTTTTAGACTTCGTTTGAGCCCTCAAATAGGCCCTAGAACCTAATTTTTAACTAGGTCGGACACTAGGTCTGGACAGGGCCAAAGCTAGTCAAAAACTATAAAAAGAGCTAGAGATCTCATTTTGGAGGCTAGCTTGTTGTAGAATTGAACTTGTAAGAGCACTTTTGAGAAATCTAAAAGAACTCCATTGTCTCTCTTTTTGTTCTTGCCTTGTGTGCGCGTGTGTGTGTATGTGTGTGCATGTTAGTGTGCTTCTCACTCACACACTTGTGCCATCACTTGTTCGAGGTCTTCATACCATCCTCATATTGTCCCGGATTGAAATTAAAGGAGGTGCTACTCATCACTAAGCTACACCAAATTTTGGTGCCATTGTCGGGGATCGAGCTTTGAGGACGAGCGTGTGATGGTAAGATGTAGAGTTGAGGCGTTGGAGTCATAGGTATTTTCTTCACTTTTATCTATTCTCTTTTGTTTTTCTCATCACCATCATCATCATCACCATCTCCCACCTCCATCTCCATCATCGCGAAAATTTCAGTTTTTGGTCATATCACCATACCCATGTCATTCCCCTCATTTCACTTGTGAGAGAGAGCGAGAGAGCATTTGTGTGCTTGTGCTTTTCTGTGTTTTTTGAGATTTTCTGCAAGAATCAGCATCCCCAGCAGCTGTACCAGCTCCAGCAGGTAAAAAATTTTACTGTGCAGGTCCGAGTCGTTGACCTTTGTCAATCGCGACTGATAAAAAAAGTGAACATTTTGACAAACTAAGTACATAACCATGATGTGCATGCCTAGAGCTTCCTAAATCTATGTTTAAAATTTTAAAACTCCTTTGTTTTTTGTCAATCGCGATCGACACGTCAATCGCGATCGACAAACGACGATGGACACTTGCCAACGGACTCGTCAATCATGACTGACACGTCGATCGCGACCGACTGAGTCAACGACCGACGGACCACGACCGACAAAATTTATACGTGCCACGTGTCAATCACGATCGAGCCATCAATCGCGATTGATCCATCAATCACGACTGACAGCCCCGACGGACCTGTCAATCGCGACTGACCCAGTCAACGACTGTTTGACCACGACTGGTAGAACCCTCGCGACGGACCTGTCAATCGCGATCGACCCATCAATAGCGATCGACAGAGTCAACGATCCTTTGACCACGACGGAGTGAATTTTCGGGCCATGTGTCAATCACGATTGACCCATCAATCGCGACTGATAGCCACGACGGACCTGTCAATCGCGACCAACACGTCGATCGTGACTGACATATCAATCGCGATTGACAGACCACTCGATCGTGATTGACGGGCAAATTCGGCCATTTTTTAGGGCAAAGATAGTTGGTCTATTTTGGGGTATTATTTGGGCAACATTATAAATTTGTTAGAGCATTGTGAGGCCACTACACAAAGTATTTCGGAAGTCTTGTTTGCTTGTTAGCCTGTTTGAACCCTGTTTTAAACCTAGAACTCTGAACAGTCATAACTTTCTCATACGAAATCCGTTTGCTGTGATTTTTGTTTTGTTGGAAAGCTCGTGGGGAGTACAACCTAGGGGGAAGAAAAACTAAGGGATCTTTAGGATTGTTTTCCATAAATCCAAAGCATAGTTTGATCCCTGAATTGCATGAATGAACATGGTCTGTTGTATCAATGGAATTCCATTCTTGAGCTAACTTTGGGACCTTTATAGGTCCTTTGAGAGCATCGAAGGGTACTCGAAGCAAGATTAAGTGCAAGCTTGGGAATATGCTTCTTGGGCACACAAGGGCAACCGAGGAGAGAAACTAAGGTTGGAAATTCTCAACACCCTCTGTCAATCCCTAGCATAGGCTAAGTACGGATAGAGGTTCTGATCAATTAGGGATACGTTAAGCACGACCAAGTCCAAGAACTCTAATCACTCAAGTGCAAGTACCAAGAGATTACATTTGCGAAACAACCTAAGGGAAAAGATTTAAATCGAGTGACCAAACTCAAAGTACGATAAAACTTAAGTGTTCCTTGCGATGAAGATTGATTGGACAAAAAGTGACATCCTAAAAAAATTTAAAAAGAGCAAGTGACTAATACAAAAGAACTCAGCAACAAAAATTGTACTTGGGAAATTTGGGGGTTATTCAATTGGGCTTATGAACCTTAGATCAGGATGACACCTAAGAAGAGAAGACAGAGTCTTAGATCTTCAGAGGCTAGTGTCAATCATACTGCTAGGTCTTCGGCCCAACAGTTGAGCCATTATTCGCACTACCCTAGCTCTGAAACTAGTGAGTCAGAGATGTCTCAAGGTATGGAGAGACCCACAGGAAGCTCAGGTGTGCCATAATTACAAAGGGTCGAAGGCCCCTACAAGACGCAGCTGGAATACCTTAGGACCAACCGATTAGGTGCTTGCATCTATGAGGATGGTCTAGGAAGGCCCATGGTCCAAATTAAAAACCCTGACCAACCCATTGGAATTGAACATCCGGTTGTCAAATTTGAAAATGGAGCATACCTGGACAAAGAAGGAACCATATACGTAGTCACCAGCCACCCAGATAGGACAGATGAATTCGAGAATGTGATCCCAGAGACGGACATAGGTGACCTAGAGCAAGGGAACTTAGGTGGAGAGCCTAAAACACCTCGAGGCAAATCAGTTCTTACTAGAATTATCACACCAGAGTGGATTCCCTAGGACAACAAGAGCATAGATTTACTCTTGAACCGAGAGATCGATGAAGCCTTTTGGAGGTATAAGTCTGATCAATCTAATGAGATAGGAATGATCTCAATCTATGAGTTCAAAGATCCGGATAGCCCAGGCACTGTGACAGAAGCAGAGTAGACCCAAGGAACACAACCTACTACAACAACTCTAGTCCCGACCCAACCGGAAGTAGTAGATGTAGAGGAAGATGAAGAAGAGACAGAAGAGGAAGCAGACAAGGAACATGATCAAGAATACGACGAAATTGCAGAACTAGCAAGTGCCCCAGCCTATTCGGCACAAATAAAAAGATTGTATGAAACCATGAAGCGAGTCCAGGAACATCACAAGCTGTCGCTCGAAACAGGCAAGGTGTTAATGAGCCAGATGTTAGGAGAGGAAGGAGTAGATGAAATGTTTATTGAATCCATGAACCTACACGCGGACACGGTGGGCTTGGATGAAGCCATTCATTCAATTATGGCTTATATCAATCTCTTTGAGAAACGGGTGCCTACCCATCCCATGCGCTCCGGCAAGTAGATTCACATGAATGTATCAGCACAAGGAGACACTACACAGACAGAGGAACACCCTGAGGCACCAACATCACCACCCTCACCACCTCTCACTACACACTTCACTTCACCACATGACACTACCACCCCAACTTCAACATTCACCACATATGTTATGGGGATTCCCATCTCACCAGGCACCAAATTTGGAGGGATCACAATGCCCACATTTACAACAATCTTCACGAACATCACATCCACCCCACCCACGGTCCCCATCTACACATTCACCCACACTTTTGACACAATGGAAACATCACCAGCCACAGCACCACTCCCTCCCCCCTCTCTACCACCATCTCCCATACCCCCTCCACCCACATCACCTCGCGTAACCACTTCATTCACTTCCCCTTTTCCCCACCCCACTCCCCCTGCATCCCCCATTGTCCCTGCATTCATAAATAAAATAATATGTTTTATACATTACATCAGTGTGTACATCAGTTGCAGACAGAATACCGAACCTTGGAAGATCAACATCGCCAAATAACTACGGATCATGAGCAACTATAGAAAAGGCTTGCAGCTTTGGAAGCAGAGAATACTGACCTAAATCAACGCTATACTACACTCGAGCACGTTCACTAGACCCTCTTGGAAACTCCCCAGTCATCCGAATCCGATGAAGTTAAAAAACTAACAGCTCTACTAGAACTTTATCAGTCAGAACATGTTAAAAGCCGTCGCAACCTGACCTTACTCAGAAAGCACATGGCCACTGCCCTCGAAGAGAACAAGCACTTGCAAAGGCAGAACAAAGAAAATTTAGAGGCAGCCATGGAAGGTTCCCCCCAGGAGATCGACCCTGATAAATTCAAAGCTATTCCATATGAGACTATGAAGACAATTCTAGAAAGCTATGCGGATCTACTGTAAGCGCATGACGAGTTGGGCAAAGAATGGGATACTCTCCGTCAACAGCTAACGATGCAGGAAGCCCAACCCAAGATCATTGATTCTACCACCACTACAGAAGAGGTAAAGGCACTGAGAGAACAGGTCGCGGAGTTGCAAAGCAAGCTACTCCAATATGAAAGACAACCCTCCCCAATCATCGAGCCCGAACCAGAAGAATTGGTACCCATTGAAGTGGATGAATCCTATGAAGAGCCATATGTTCCTATGCCAATGCCAGGTGGCCAACAAACTGCTGAGGGATTGGACACACTAGAGGTGGAAGCCCCAGAATGGATGCAAAAACTCAAAAAATGGCCAATACACATGATGATCGAGTAGCGGTCCAAATTGAGTCCATGAGTAAGATTGAGGACACCATTATCAAATCACAATATTTCCGAAGTATGTCTCATCACAGATGGATAGGCACCAATGATGATCAGTATGTGCCATATTGTGTACTCTTGGTAGATTACAATGCAGAGATTCCACAACGATGTGGCAAGGCTCCAACCTTTGCCACACAATTCGGCACTGATGATATCCCTGAGAGTGCTAAAAAAGGATCCATTCATCAACCTACCTGGCGGCTACGACTCTTAGAAACTTACCCTGAGATGGTTCGAACTTGGAATAACATGCCCCTATTCATTAAGTATAATCCCTGTTATGCTCCCATACTCAGAAGACGCACATGGCCTGAGTTTGCCATCGCTATGAAGGAGGTCAAAGGCTATGCAAAGTGGCTCAATTATGTATACTTGGCACCACCACGGGGACAAGCTACGGTGGGCTACATGCTCTCTACCATCAACCACTGGGGAGTTAGAATGCGAAACATCCCAGATGTAATGGCTCAGATGTGCATGCAAATATTTGAGTTGATGCTAGTAACCTTCAGAACCTTCAAAAATATTAAAGATCCACATTTCTCGGGAGTTGGATTCACAGCAGGTAACCTTGACTTGGTCTACGATATGAGTACAACCCCCTCCATCCAGGTGATCTATGCATGGCACGCACGAATCAAATACCTCCCCACTTGCTACAAGTAAACATTTGAAGAGATGTTCATCACGGGATTCTGGGAATACCATTTCGAAGTTTTTGTTCCCAGAACCTCCCATCTACTCCACCTCTTTGCCATGGAGCGAACATTACATTCAGAACAACTGCGTGTGCCACATCCAGACGTTCCACGTCCAGTGGGTTCAGATGCCCTCCTAACTGATTTAGCACGAGGGCTGCGGCTGGAAGAACACCACCTAGCTTCAGACGTGCTTGAATTCTATGACAAACGCTCAGCCAAACAAAGGTCTGTCAGAGACGACAGATGCGAGAGAGGGGGGGTGTTGGCAGCAGTCAAAGCACCCAAGGACTCACAAGACAAGGAAGCCAAAGAAGGGATCAGAGCGGAGAGAAGGCACAAGCAGACAAAGTAGTCAACGAAGATCTGGCAAGTAGGCCATTCAAATTTTTCCAAATCAACATCTTCATAACAGTGATTCTCATTACTAAAAATCATTGTAAATACCATTTCACCTTTTTGTAACTCTATTTTGTGCAAGCCGAGGAGTCCTCAAGCTTGAGGAGTATTAGAAGTATCATCGTACCAATTTTCATGATTTTTAGACTTCGTTTGAGCCCTCAAATAGGCCCTAGAACCTAATTTTTAACTAGGCCAGACACTAGGTCTGGACAGGGCCAAAGCTCGTCAGAAACTATAAAAAGAGCTAGAGATCTCATTTTGGAGGCTAGCTTGTTGTAGAATTGAACTTGTAAGAGCGCTTTTGAGAAATCTAAAAGAACTCCGTTGTCTCTCTCTTTGTTCTTGCCTTGTGTGCGCGTGTGTGTATGTGTGTGCATGTTAGTGTGCTTCTCACTCGCACACTTGTGCCATCACTTGTTTGAGGTCTTCATACCATCCTCATGTCTTCCCGGATTGACATTAAAGGAGGTGCTACTAATCACCGAGCTACAGTCGATTCATCGGATTGACAAATAAGCGTGTGTCAATTCCCCACTATATGCACTTGTGTGGCAAATGAGATTTAGTCTCTTTGGCACAAGTGCTTAAGACTTCTTGACTTAGGTACACACTTGAGTAGCTCTTCTAAAGTGAGATTGCACTGCACTTTAGTATTCCTTACTACCTTCGTATTCCTAGGTATGATAGAGTCTTTGTTTCTTATCATAATTGTGGGTGCTCTCATGCAAGTCAACTTAGCTTCCCATGGGCCTGTGAAATGAGGTAATTCCTGCAAGGAATTAGACTTGAAGTCTAACCTCTCATGAGATTGGGCACTCTCCTGCTCTCTATAAATGGAAGGAATGTCTTGTGGGAATTGATCGTGCGCATCATCCACAAGTTCAATTGGAGGAGGATCTTCACTTTCTTTAGCCCATTTCTCTTCTTT
The DNA here is from genome assembly GCA_020310875.1 of Ceratopteris richardii. Lineage (NCBI taxonomy): Eukaryota > Viridiplantae > Streptophyta > Polypodiopsida > Polypodiales > Pteridaceae > Ceratopteris > Ceratopteris richardii. The sequence continues at coordinate 91,271,476 of CM035435.1, read as the reverse complement.
AATCTCTCGTAGGAATTTTGGTGAATACCGATTCATAGAAGAAGAGTTGTCTGGTTCGATGGAGTTAGGAACATAAGCTTCCTGGGGAGGAATGCTTATTCTATCATTCACCCTCTCCTTAGCCTGGGAGGTGGCTCCTTTTCCAGACTTTGCAAGTAACCTCTCCAATCTATCTAATAGACCATCAAAATGAAATGGTGTTCTAGTGGAGTTAGAGCAATTGAACAAGCGACTGGCTTCAAACATGGCTTGCACCAATTCTACCATCTTAGCACAAAGTTTTGTTCTCTCTATCTCTAGATCGGCTCTAGGGTAACATTTGTCATGATCTATCACATTTGGCCCTTCTTGGATTCTGGCCTGATATGCTTTAAGCATCATGTCTAGATCCTCGGCAGTGGGATCGGCTAGGATTGATCCTACTCTGGGTGGTGGGTGGGTTACGTGTGGTGGATTAGAAGGTTGGGGAATGGAAAGTAATGGGTTGGAGGGAGATGGAAATGGGGGTGATGGGGTTGTGTGAGAGTGAGTTTGAGATGTGAGTTCACTTATCTTTGCTTTTGTTTCTCTCAAGCTTTCCTCAAGTTTGCTCATTTTTTGTGACCATTGACTTTTCATTCTCTCTCGGCTATCTCTCCAAGCTCTTGTCCTTTTCTTGGTTATATTCTCTGTCTCGCTAACCTCAAAATTCTTTTCTTGCCCTACACCTTGAGTTTGTTGCAAAGCTTGAGCTCTAGTGACCACTTGCACTGGGGTTGTGGAAGTTACGCTTCCTGTAGAGTCTACTATTAACCCAATAACATTGATAGGAGTGATTTTTGGCATGTTGATGGGGTTGTTGGGACACTCTTGTAACAAAATCTCCTTTCCACAATCTGGGCAAAAACCTTGAATTGTCACAGATTGGGTTTGTGTAGGTGCCGATAGAGGGCAATCACGAATGAGGTGATCTCCCTGACATCGGAAGCATGGCCCTCTAGGAAATGGATGTCTTATCTGCCTAGGCTGAGGTCTAGAGTTGGGGTTTGTGTACATGACATTTGCATAATCTAGCTCCCAACTAGATTCATTGGGTTCTTCATAATAGTATGACTCATTATGCTCGGGTGATTGCATGTAGTAAGCCTGTGGGCTATCAATATGTGTAGAGTCAAAACTATGATCACTTGGGTCACATTCTGATAGCAATGGTGTTACTGGGACTATGGCTCTGTTCAAATTTTCTTTTGAAGATGCATATTTCACTGGAATCACATTGGTAGGAGCAGGGGTTGCTAGAACTGGTTTAGCTCTATGCTACCCTTGATCGGGTGGTTGGTAGGGTTGCTGGGGCCTACCATACTGCTGTGGTGGGTACTGTGTCTGGAATCTACCCTGTTGTGGATATGTTTGAGGATAATTTTGCTTGACAGTTTGTTATAAGGGTAGTCTTGTGCAGTGTGGTTGGTGTACCTTTGCTCTATGGTGCAGTACTGGCTACTAGGATTCACTTGGGGTTGAGCCATAATGGGACAGACATTCGCCATATGGTCACCTCCACAAGTGTAGCATCTTTTCACCGGGGTAGACCTTTATATTTGTATGCTTGAAACTCCTAATTTTTGAGCTACTTTCTCGGCAAGTTCCTCAATAGATGTGGATGGATTTGAATTGACACTAGTAGAGCTATCTGAATCTCTATAGATTTTTGAAAGCTCTAACTCCTCCCCTAGGTTATCCTCAATGTCTATGCACATGCGTACACACTCCTCTATGGCCATAGGATCCTTCAAGTACACATAAGATCTCAACTTGGTACTCAATAATCCATCTAAGAATAAGGCCACTTGTTTGGCTAGAGTGGGTAGCTCTGGAACCGGACATCTCTCTAGGTATTGCCTAAACCTTCTTCCTGCGAGTCTAACGGTCTCTTGAGGTGTCTTCTTGAAGATGTGAATCAGTGAGGAACTATTGTGCCGTATGCCACTCTTAGAAAATTTTGTGATGAAGGTTTCTAGGGTTTGTTCTATGCTCCTAAACTGACCTTCGTGAAGCGGTTGAAACCATGTAAGGGTTGTGTTCTTCATAGTCAGGCCAAACGCATTGTACTGTGTGAATAGGTCATCAACTTGCTCAGCTCTCAGGACTTGCCTAAATTCTGCTACATGATCGTATGGCTCTCCTGTGCCATCGAAGCAATTCTTCATGGATTTCACTAGTTGAGTTGGCCTCAAGGTCCTAGTGTGTTCTCTAGGCCTTGGCAAGGGAAATTCAGCAACATTTCTTTGGCTTCTTGGGTCCCTATGTCTCTCATTTTCCATCCTATCTGTCCATGTTCTTGTTCTTTCTCGTCCCGATGGGTTAGCAAACCTCACCTCAGGTCTATCTCTACTCTTATCTCTCTAGGCTCCATGAACTTGAGAGGTTCCCGCACCTAGGTGACCATAAGAGACATAGGACCGTGGTTGGGGAAAAACAAGTTCACCCTTCCAAGTGTAGGCATGTCTCCCATGCTCTCAGACCACAAAGATCCTCTCCGAGACCTCATCTAAGTAGGTCACTTTGCCTGGGCTGTCGAGATCTTTGAATTCATAGATGGTGAGTGCTCCCACTTCGTTAGGCTTCTCAAGCTTATACCTCCAAAAAGCCTCATCCGTCTCTCCATTCACGAGTAAATCTATGCTCCATTGTGCTAACCCACTCTGAAGTGATTATCCTCGTTAGAGCTGACTTGCCTCGAGGGGTTTTTTTGGCTCTTTCTCTAAGTTCCCTTGCTCTATGTCACCTATTTCAGGTTTAGAGATTATGTTTCCAAATTCATCTGCCCTTTTAGGCTGGCTAGTGACCACATACATTGTCCCTTCTTTATCTATGTAGGAACCATTTTCGAACTTGACTACAGGGTGTTCCAGTCCAATGGACTGATCCGGGTTTTTAATTTGGACAACGGATCTTCTCAAACCATCCTTGTAGATGCGTGCACCTAAGCGGTTGGTCTGGATATATTCTAGTTGGGTCTTGTAGAGACCTTCTAGTTTTTCTAGGTACGCCACTCTTGTGCTACCCATGGGTCTCTCCATGCTGTAAGACATCTCAGAGTCACTGGTTTCTGAGTCTAGAGCATAGGGATAATCACTCAATTGTTGGTCCCAAGACCTAGTAGTATGATTGAAACTAGCTTAAGAGGATCTGAGGCTTTGTCTGTCTCGGCCTATGTGTCTTCCTACCTAAGGTTCATATGCCTGGTTTCTCTACCCCCTATTTCCAAGTACAATCTCGTTGCAGGTTAGTTTGTATCAGTCACTTTGTTCTTTTTAGTTGATTATTGTGTTAAGCCCTTGTTTGAAATCACGTCGTCAGGAATACTTAAGTGAATTTCGCACTTGATAATTGATCGATTCAAGTTTACTTTTGTTCCTTAGAGTTTTCGCTTCAGACCCTCTTATTGCTTGTACTTAGTTGATTAGTTCTCTTGGACTTGCTTCGTGCCTAGCGTTGCTCTAATTAATCCCCACACCTAAGTCGCACTTAGCCTAAGCTAGGAATTGACAAAGGAGGGTTGAGAGAACTTCCAACCTCCAATCACTCGTTGCTCAGGTTGCTTCACAAGCCCAGGAAGCCTTCTCCCAAGCTTGGTATTCGTCCTTGCTAGCTTGCTTTGGATGCCTTGATTGTACAATGTTCCTGCAAAGCTTCACAAGTTAATATTGCCCTTGATCACAATGAATTGATAGACACACAATAAGAAGTATAGCCCCCTTTTGGAACAGCTCATTGTGCCCCCAAAATTCTTATGACCACCAGTTCCCACGTAATGGCACTTTGGGGTGAAGTTGGGACCATTCAAGCACTTTGGGTTCAAAACAGGTTCTCGGGGTTCAGGAATTTATCTAAGGTTTTCTAGTTGTTTTGCCCACTTATAAGACTCTAAGCTAGTCCCAATTTGTCAAAAATTCATGCCAAAAATTACCACAATTACAATTATTACTCCCCAAAAAAATTATGCGTAAAACCGATGTATCACGATAGGTCAGATGGATGTGTCACGATAGATGGGTGTGTCACGATAGGTTGATGTGTCGTGATAGGCCGATGTGTCACAATAGATGGGTGTGTCATGATAGATGGGTGTGTCGCAATAGATGGGTGTGTCGCGATAGGTCGATGTGTCACGATAGGTCTATGTGTCACGATAGATGGGTGTGTCACGATAGGTCGATGTGTCATGATAGGTCGATGTGTCGCAATAGATGGGTGTGTCGCGATAGGTGAGGTGAATGAAATGGGAGTGGGAATATGAAAGGAAGATGGAGATGGTGTGGAGTAGAGATGGAGATGGTGATGGAGATGAAGATGAAAGAAAATTATTGAAAACTAAGAAATAACCTACTACTTACCTTTCCAATGCATCCTCTCTACATCTTACCATCACACGCTCGTCCTCAAAGCTCGAATCCCCGGCAACGGCACCAAAATTTGGTGTAGCTCAGTGATGAGTAGCACCTCCTTTAATGTCAATCTGGGAAGACATGAGGATGGTGTGAAGACCTAGAACAAGTGATGGCACAAGTGTGTGAGTGAGAAGCACACAAACATGCACACACATACACACACACGCGCACACAAGGCAAGAACAAAGAGAGACATAATGGAATAACTTCTATTGCAAAAGAGTTTTCATACACGTTCAAATCTACAACAAGCTAACCCCCTAAAAATGATCTCTTTAGCTCTTTTTATAGTTTTTGACTAGCTTTGGCCCTGTTCAGACCTAGTGTCTGACCTATCCAAAAATTAGGTTCCTAAGCTATTTTGGAGGCTCAAACGAGCTCTGAAAATTATGAAACTTGGTAAGCAATTACTTCTAAAGCTCCTCAAGCTCAAGGACTCCTCGGCTTGCACAAAATGGAGCTACAAAAAGGTGAAATGGTATTTACAATGGTTTTCAGTGATGAGAACAACTTTTAAAATAATGTGAGGATTGAAAAAAAAATTATTGGTTGCCTCAGTGCTAGATCTGCGTGTATGCCCATACTTGCTTCTTCCCAGATGCTAATAATTAGTAAGACAATGCCAAAGACTCATGTACATGATCCACCACTTGAAGGATAGGTAATGGAACTTAATGAATGGATAGAAAGGGATATGAGAGTCATATTCATTCTATCCAAACACATAAGAAATAGCATGATAGGATGTATATAAAACTTGGACACATCCAAGAAGGTTTGGGAGACCTTGGAGAGATTATACTCTTCATCGACCAAGGCAAGGATGATTCATCTCAAGAATGAATTCCATAGCTAAGATGTCTATTGATTGAAATTTCAGCCTCAAGAGGTTGGAAGTTGTACCAGTTGGCGATGAACGTTGGCAGACATAGTGGAAACAATTAGGGACCGCGAACAATCAAAAGGAAAATTCAACTTGATAGAGACCTTTAAATCTCCAATGTTAAGTCCATCTTGATTTTAGAACACACCTATAGCCGAAGCAGGAGCCAGCTCCCAACCAATGGACATCAACTCCATGAACATCGAGGAAGACCCTTTAGAAATGCCTCCCATGTTCCGTAATTATAAGGATGCAATTCTAGTCCAAGACCCACCATCAAGATGCACAGAGGGCGAATGCATAGTCTCATTAGTTCAATGACTTGGCTAGACCTTTGGCAGAAGCCCACCACATTTGGGAGTTCAAATGTGAGTCCAACAACATGTGGGGCAAATTTTAGTTTTTCTTGAGATAGTTTGAGGAGTTACAAAACTTGGCACAAATGTATAATATTTGGGAAAGAGCAATCTTGTTGGATTACTTCAGTGCCCAATTGCCCAAGCAAGATTTATTGAGGTGCTACTATCTCATTCAGACCCTTTCGTTAAAGCAGATAGAGACCTTCTTGGTTCATCCATGGTACCATCATTGATGCCTAAGCAAGAATTAATGAGCTTCAAATTGTCACAAAAAATGGCAAGTGAGGCCTTGAACATGCAAGGCAGGCATGTCCCCATCGATAAAGAGACTCAAATTCTAGACATGATGAAGAAAAGAGATGTATTGAAGATCACTCATAAGTATGTAATCACACTAAGCTTATTGATACCTCTCAGGATGTGTATGCAGCACTTTACTTTTCCAAGGCAAGATTGATTCACTCAACCACATAAAAACATATGGTTTAGTCTTTACCTTGCACTATTTATAAAAGCATGCAAGCATGGTTGAATATATCTTTCATAAAAGAGACCTAAGCTCAAAGTGCCTTTGAGATATCTAGACACACATTTTGTTGCTTGCCAATGCTTAGTGATAGGGCTATGCATGAATCGACTCAACTAGGAAACTACATACTATATATCCGGCCTTGTGTTGCATGCATATATAAGACATCTCACAACTTGCTGATAAAGAGAAGTTTCAATTGCATCACTGGAATTCTCAACTGAGAACCTAAAACCTATCTCAACTGGTGTGGAAACTCGCTTGCAATCCTAAAAGTCAAAATGTTGACGTAGTTTTTCAAAATACTTTGCTTGATGCATAACAATTCCCCCTCAACGGATACAAACTCGATGCCAAGATAGTAGCTCAAAATACCAACATAAGTGACATCAAAAGTATGCTACAAATCAGCAATAAGAATTTCAAGATTTGCATCACATGACTTAGTTAAAAGTATGTCATGGACATAAAGAAAAAGCAGTGTAAGATCATCCCCATCTTTGCATACATAGAGTGTGCTTTCAATTGGACTACATGTGAAGCCAAGAGCAATCAAGTGCTTATGGATTTTGTCATACCATGCACGTGGATCTTGCTTGAGACCATACAAGGCTTTATGCAAGCGACAAACCATATGCTATGTCCCTTTCATGGAATGTCCAAGAGCTTGCTTCACATAAACCTCTTCTTGCAAATCACCATTCAAGAATGTTGTCTTTATGTCCAACTGATGTACTTTCCAACCTTGATGGGTAGCCAATGCAACCACGGTATGAATGGTAGTCATACATTAAATAGGTGCAAAACTTTCCTCATATTCAATGCCATATTGTTGTGCATATCCTTTGGCAACCAATCTAGGTTTGTGTCGATCAATGCTACCATCAGACTTTCTCTTAATCTTGTAAACCCAATTTGTACCAATGGTATTTTTTCCTTTGGCAATTCACATAACTCCCAAGTATCATTCCTATGTATGGAATCCATTTCTGATTGCATAGCGCTCATCCATTGTGGATCATCACATGCATCTTGAAAAGTAAGTGGCTCTTCATTACATGTTGTTGCAATAAGAGAATAATCCACAAAATTACGTGATGCATGGTGAGAGCTTGATCTTGTTCTACCAAGTAAAGATGCACTCAATTTGTTGTCTTACAAAGTTTGCTTCTGCCACTTTCGCATATTTTGTGGACTCTTGATAGACATGCATTCATTATGTAATACATCATCATCATGTACATCATGTGTGGGCTAAATTTCATGCTCATTTTCAGCCATATTTTTATGCAAATGTTCAGTCACATGTGGCTAGAAATTTCTAACAGTTTCGACAATTTTTGGCTAAAAAATTTCAGCTATGTTTGGCTAGAAATTCTCTACATTTTTAGCTCTATATTGTTGGAATGTTTCAGCCCTTTGAGCCTCAGTTGTCTAACCTACATGGCCATAGTAAAGCACACCATTTTCGAACAAAGGCATGAGTGTATCAAACACATCTTGTGAGCTAACTGTTGGCTGTTTTTTTCATTCAAGTAGAGGGAAAAATGAATTTTTAGAAAATACCACATCTCGACTCATAATTGTATTCGTCAATGTATGGTACAAATACTATCCCTTACTTTCAGCATTATAACCAACAAATATACATTTCTTTGCCTTGTCATCAAGTTTGTGATGTTGTTGTGATGACACAAGAGCATATGCCAAACAACCAAACATGCACATATGACTAATCATAGGCTTATGTTGATTCCAAGCCTCATAAGGAGTGATGACTCTCAATGCTTTTGTAGGGCAGCAATTCAACACATAGTTTCCACACATGACTACTTCCACCCAAAACTTATCAGGAAGGTGCTTTCCTTTAACCATACATTGTGCCATTTCAAGAAGTGTTCTATTTTTCCACTCGACAACTCCATTTTTTTGAGGTGTATATGGCACTGTACATTGGTGTGAAATACATCTTTCATGAAGAAAAGCAATTAATTCATGTGACATGTATTCACCACCATGATCCATGCATAGAATCAAAAGCTTTTGTGAATAAAATTTTTCAGCCATAGCTAAAAATATACATGCTTCCCAAAAGATGGAGTCTTGATGGGACCACATATATCATTATGAACAAGCTACAATTTTCTTGAAGAAGAAGCTCCATCTATGACAGTAGACTATGAAGTAGAGGAACCTATGGGTCTTCGATCTAAATATGGCACTATGTTCCAAAGTTGTTTTGCAACAAGAACATGCTTCATCATGTAAGACCACATTGGATAGTTGGTCCCATCAAACTTATCTTCAGCTTGAAGCATGCCAAACAAGTCATTGTCGCCCGCCATTTCACTAGAGAACAAGAATGTCACAAAATCTTTATTTCAACGAAAGTTAAAATGAATGTTGAAATTTCAACTCACAAACCCTCACTCTAATGGTAATTTTGACTGCACGAATGGCTTCAAAATGGGGGTAAAACCCCAGTGCAACAGGTGGAAATGTTTCTTGGCTGCTGAAATTCACTATTCTATGCTCTGAAGTCGATTCACACTGTGTTTGTGCCACGATGCGAAAACCCGAAACTTGAGAAGGAGCTGAACCTACTCTAATACCACTATTGGGTGTGTATAGAAGTGAGAGAGACACACAAGAAGCACACATAAGGAGCACAAATGCTGCAAGACACACAGAGAAGACGGATGGTTGGAATAGCTCTCTTTAATAATGATGAATTGAACTGAAGTAAGAGCTGAATAATATCCCTAAGTACAAAGTACCACCACATATGAGTGAATCATGAATGTGGTAACATGGGACAAAAACTTCTAGCCAACACTAGAGTAAAAAGTGTCCATGTATAGGGAAAAGGTTCACATCAAAGCTACTCGAGGAACACATAAGTGTAATAGATTTGCAGCATACTTTTGGCGTCACTTATCTTGGTCTTTTGAGCTACTATCTTAGCATCCAATTTGTATCTGTTGAGGGGGAATTGTTATGCATCAAGAAAATTATGTTGAAAAACTACTTTAGCATTTTGACTTTGAGGATTGCAAGCCGATTTTTTGCACCAGTACACACATGTTTTAGGTTCAAAGTTGAGGATTCCAGTGATGCATTTGGCACTTCTCTTTATTAGCAAGTTGTCGGATGTCTTATATATGCATGCAACACAAGGCCGGATATACAATATGTAGTTTCCCAATCGAGTTGATTCATGCATAGTCATGACACTAAGCATTGGAAAGTATTGAAACATATGTTTAGATATCTCAAAGGCACTTTGATTTTAGGTCTCTTTTATGGCAAAGGTATTCAGCCATGCTTGCATGCTTTTATAGATAGTGAGTGAGTTGGTTGTTATGATACTTGTGTGTCCACTAGTGGTAGTTGTTTTTTCCTTGGAGCCTCATGCATATCTTGGTTGAGTAAGAAGCAACCTATAGTGGTAACATCGAGTTGTGAAGCTAAGTACAGGGTAGTTTTCACAACCACAATGGAGTGTATATGGTTGAGACTCCTATTGATGGATCTTTGCATGGAGATTGATGTTGCTATGCATGTTCTCACTAATAGTTAGAGTGCATTGGTTCTGATACAAAATCTAGTGTTTCATGCATAGACCAAACATTTTGAGGTGCATTATCACTATGTGAGAGATTGACTTCGTGCAAGAGACAGTGATTTGGTATATGTGCCTACGCAAGATACTATGGCAAACATTTTCACCAAAGCTCTTCCGCAAGAAAATTTTGGAGCTTTTTGTAGAGGCTTACTCCTAGTGGTAGTTGATCTTTCATCATTTGCTCAATAGGGTTTGTTACACTCGTGTGTTCCTTGAGTAGCTTTGATGTGAATCTTTTCCCTATACAAGGGCACTTTTAATTTAGTGATGGTTAGAGGCTTTTTCTCATGTTGCCACATACATGATACCCTCATATGTGGTGTTACTTTGTACTTAGGGATATTATTTAGCTTTTACTTCAATTCTATTCATCATCAATACAGAGAGCTATTCTAGCCATTTGTCTTCCATGTGCGTATTGCTATGTTTGTGCTCCTTGTGTGTGCTTCTTGTGTGTCTCTCACACTTCTACACACACTTAAAAAATCTTTTTAGTACTTGTATGGTCTAATAAGAAGAGAAACATTGTTTCACTTAAGGCTTAAGTCCTTGACCTTGCTATTCAAGCATGCCATGGGCTTTGTGGGACTCAAAAATCCATAAAGAAGGAATCTATGCTTAAGATATTCTTTCAATGCTAATGTTTTTTTGGCAATATGAATTAAGCCAGCACATAAAATCATAAAAGGATAATGGTTATTGAGCCAAATTACATTAATTTATAATTATGCTTTTATGTAATTTGTATTAAGAGGCCATTTCTTATCTTAATCTTAAGTTAACAAATTTTATTTCTTTCTTATCTTGTAAACCCATGTACATGTGATACCATTCATTAATATGCATACATGGTGTATGTCCAAAAGCATACATCTTTACTAAATATGTTTGGCATGCATAAGGTCCAATAATTTAACCCCTCTTTAAAGCATGCATGGAATTCACACTTGGAACTCCATTCAATGCATGAATCTATATTCATCACATGCTCACATTTTCCATTTGAAGGCCTATTCAAGAAAAGTGGGAATTACATAGGATTTTGAGACTGTTATTTGTGTCCCAATGTTTTAGTTCTTGACTCATTCACACACTAAACATGGTATTGTCTCTTGATTGGAGTATATCAAATTGACACTTTAATATTAAGGATAATTTTATTCTAAATGGGGTATCAAGGTTTTGGGATATTATCACATGCACTAACAATCCTCTTATCCTATAGTAAGAGTTGGTAAGATCATTCTAAGTACTACTCATGGAAGTTCTTTCACATTATCAAATGTTTTGTTTATGCCCAAGATCAAGAAAAATATGTTGTTAATTTCAGCATTAGTCAAGATTGGCCTAGCTATCAAATTTGTTGATAATAGTTATGTAGTTTGTGATCTCTCAAATGGCGATTTTATTATTGCTTTTGGAATTTTATGTCTTGGGTTGCGTAAGCTTATAGACTATGAAAAATCTATGAATGATTCAGCATGTGCAATTTAAGATTCTCAGGCTATCTCATATGCAAAGCTTTGGCATCCACTCTTTGGTCATCCAAATTATGCTAGTTTGTTATGCCTACAAAAATCTGAGATGATGTCCTCTCTACCCAAACTTGAGGCACCTTGTAAACATGTCTGTGAAGGTTGTATTTTGGGCAAAATGCAGCATTATTCCTTCCCCAAAGATGGTTTAGTTCAAGCTGCTCATAAATTTTAGTGTGTTCATAGTGATGTATGTGGTCCTATGCAGACTCTTTCTTTTAAGAATTCCTTTACTTCATAAATTTCATTGATGATTTCTCTAGGCATGCATGGGTGTATTCTTTAAAATCAAATTCTAAGTATTTGTGTGCTTCAAACAGTTTCTAGTTATGGTTGAATATCTATTGACATGTAAATTGAGCACCCTCTATTTTGATCTAGGGGGGAATACATGTCTTCTGATTTTCATGCATTTTAAGCTAAACATGGGATAAAACATCAATGTATAGTGCCATATACACCTCAATAGAATGGAGTTGCTAAAAGAAAGAAAATTTCTCTCATGGATATGGTGAGCTTTATGGTCAAAAGTCAGGCTTTATCACATAGTTTCTTTTTTGAGGCTATTATGTGTGCATCATATGTACTTAACAAGTTCTCCTTTGTTGTCTCTTTTTACAAGTGGAGAATCGAGTGCTAGTCCAAATAAGGCAATTTATCAGCTTTATAGGTTCCACATGATGATGCAAATCATTCTATTTCTTATGTAAATTTACATGATGCGCTTATTGATGAGAGGGTTGATATAGAGGAGGTAAAAATTATGCCTAAATGATTGGTGTAGACTTTGAAAGATACCAAATTAGATGCATCTCTATGATATCATATTCTTTCAAGATCTTGTAGTGGTTCTTTTGCATCATATTGCTAGGCAATGGCTACCTCTAGTCTTTTTTATGAGAATGAGCCTTTTTCTTTTTATGAAGCACAAAATTTAGAAAATTGGGTGGCTATCATGCAATCAAAATATGATGCTATTATTAAGAATGGTACTTGGCATCTATGTGATTTTCCTCTTGTTGGGAAAGATGGATGGATCCTTCAGAAGATTAAGTAGGTGCTGCTAATCCTGCTTTGCACCAGCCCTCAGTGACTCCAGATATGATTAGTAGACACCCTTAGCTTCCAAATGATACCAAGAGATCATATATGTACTTTGCAAATGATGTGTGTAGTGATCAAATCAAAACAGACTACTTGATACTTCACAAATCCAAGAAAACTTGCTATTTTGGTATTGACACCTGCCCAGAGTTATGCTCAGTGTGACCAGCACAGTTGAAATTGATCAAATTCCTTCTAGGGGTATTAAATTAGCTTAACAAGCTACCATTTGTAAGTGGAATGAGATAAAATGATAAACTATACTAGGAGAAATCACTTTAGCAAAATTATGGACATCCCCGACTTTTTAGGAAGTATGCAGACAAATACCAGTGAGCACTTCGACTGTGATTTCTCAAAATTGGTTGAACCAAGTGTTTTGTTTTGGACTCCAAGTTGTCCTCTCCAATCATGAAGTAACAAAGAATCAACAAATCATCTTTATTTTGTCAATCCTAGGAATATCCACAAGACCACAGCCCCTTCAAGATAATCGATTCAAGGAAATCAGAGATTGATGGCTGGATTGCTGAGAGAAATTGAAGATGAAGAGAAAATCTTGAGTTTACCATAACTAAGGCAAATCTCCATCATTTTCCATGTTCTTTATGTCAAAACCATGCCATTTCATTAGCAGAATACAAATATGAACTCAAAACTGAAAAATATCACCTGTATCACAAAGACGAGACAATCGCGATTCTGTACCAACAGACGATTTTCACAATTTTGGAACTTCCTTCAGTCCTTTCCACTCATTTACAGCAATAGGTCTCTCTCTTCATACAACTTACTCAGTAATACACAAATATGACTCACAAATCTCCATGATTAAGCAAGAGACAAGCTCACACATCAAAAGAAATACACTCAACAGGAGAAAACACGATTTTGCAGAAACTCTTTCTTCTCTATGGATAGCTTGAGCAAATGACTAACCAACCTCTCCAAAATAGAGAAAATTGACTTATATACATTTTCAAGTGTCCCTTTTCACACTTGATATTAGGTCTTTTTCTCTAATTTTCTAAAGAAATGCTATCTAAGAGTTTCTAAAAATTCTACAAAAATTACATGATATCCTCAACCACATAAGGAAGACTCTTCCTTATTTTTACAATCATTGCATAAATATTTTACAAATTTTTTGACTTTTTACTAATTTTTTTCATCAAAAATGCTCCTTCAAAATTACTCCTTCCAACATCCTTCCCCTCCTAAGCCTTTCGGCTCCTGACGAAAGATTTTCTTATGTGAGCTCAGCTTTATTTCTTCTTCCTTTGATACACTTGTGACACCAAGTCATGGCTCTTCCTTTCTGTGACATTCAAATTATTGACCATTTCAAATAAAGCTTTCCTCCATTGTACTGCAGCTTCAGGCTTATCTATGACATCCTTCTTCAAATATTCTGTGTAAGCAACTTCATAAGCAGTAAGTCTTGCTTTTGTAACAACTGATAGGTTTCCAAAAATCTCTGACTCCCTCTCAAAAAACCCATAATCAAAAGCATCCTCAAAAATCTGTAAATAATGGCTACCCAAAAATATAATTCTGCTGTAGTAGGCCATTAAGCAGATCCTGTCTGGTGTCTCACTCAAATCAAACAAAAGAGCATCTGTTGGTGAATTAAAGCCTATGTAGTTCAAAATTCTGATATCTGTATCAGTGTAGGTCTCGATACAGGCTAGAATCAATCTCATTATTCTGACAAGTAATATACAGGCTGGATCATTAACATCTTTATATGTCGTTAAAACTGACTCAGCAGTATTCACCATGTAATTTTTTGTAGGCCAAGTGCCTGCCTTTGGACCTGCTATTTTTGGAAAATTCAGCCATTTTGCTGGAATCTGCCCTGTTTTCCTCCTTTCCCAAAAAACAGTCCATTCTCTTCTTCTGGCAACTGGACAATAGGCTGGGTTGATCTTTAAATTCAAAGGTGCCTCTTTCCAAATTTTCCTGCATTCCTTATTGGCATCCAACCACTTATTTCTCCATTTAGGATTTGCTCTTTCAAATAACTCCTTCGTGACATTAATATCTTCTTCATACTCAAGGTATTTGTTCGGAGATAGCCCTACTCTGGCTAATTGATAATTCTTTATACTCTCCAAAATCATACAGAAAGGTATTCCCAATCCATCTGCAGCCCAATGATGCTGATCTGGATTAATGCCTTTGTTCAGAGCAAAGGTAACTATTTGATCTTCATACTCATCATGCATTTTTCTGATAAAACCCATTCTTGCCTCTCTATTGGTCAATAACTTCTGTACAAAATCTTCAGAATATTCTTCCTCTGTTTCTTTGGCTGCTGATTCCTTGTTCTCTTGTTCCCTGTCAAAATCCCCTGTTTCATATTCCCTGTTGTCTGTATCTTCTGCCTGTACTTGATCTTGAATTTCTTCTGGAACTTTTGATTTCTCCAACTGTTTCTGTAATTCTTCTATAGTCATCATTGAACTTTTGTTCTGAGCTGCCCATAACTCCTTTTCCTTCCTCCACTCATTTCTTTCTTCCTCCATCTTTGCTTGCCATTCACTTCTTTCCTTCTCTATCTCCATATGTAATTGATGATATCCTCTCATTGATGTGGCAGCATGAGTGTTTGCCTGTTTCTCCATTTCCTTGGCCTCTTTTAATTCTATTTGAAGTCTTTGAATTTCTTTATGCAGCTCTTCCTTTTCTTCCTCTTTCAATTGAACAGATTTACTTCCACCTTGTAATTGACCTTCTTCTAACAACACTTTATTAATCTCTTCATGTGCTCTAGTCAGAATTTGATAAGATGTTTGTAAAGTTCTGTATCTTCCTCCTATGGTTTTTAATTCCATTTCCATTTTGGCATTCTGTTCTGATAACTTTACACTCTTTTCTTCCAAATATTGGATCCTGTTCTGCTTCTGAACCTCAGCTTCTTCCAAAGCAATGATTCTATTGAGATATTCTTCATTCCTTTCCTTTATCAACCTTAATTGCTCTGTCATCTGCTCTTTTTCTTTCTTGTGTTCTTTGATAATTAAACTACCTTTTTCAAATTCTGATTCAGCCACCATTCCTGATATGATCATATTTCTGCTAGATGGTCTGAATTGTTCAATGTTGCTCATAATCATTTGACAAGCTGATCTTATATTTTTGGGTATTCTTTCCAACCCTACTTCTATTTCTGTCTGTCTAACTTCAATTTGCTTATCTTCTTTATCCACATCATCTTCTTCTGCTGCTGTTTCATCTTCTATGTCCTGCATATCTTGTTCTTCATCACTGTGATCATAGTTCTCTGTATCCTGATTGTTATCATTCTCTTCATAAACTAGTGCTCTGTCATTTGCACTCTTCTGCTCTGAGAAATCTGAAGCTTCCTTCTTTTCTAATGGCTTCTTGTCTTTCAATACTTGTTGCTTCTCTGTGAAGAGCTGGTTTTCTTTAATTAGTATCTCCTTTTCTTGTGTTAGGGTTTCCTGACTTTTGTTTGAGTCCTTTTCAACAAGAATTTGTTGAACTTTCCTGAGTTGGTCTTCCTGTTCCTGCTTTTCCTGAACTTCAATTGATTCAATTTCTTTTGTACCAGCAACCTGATCATTACTTTTCTCTTTTATGCATTCCTGATCTTGCTCCTCAATATCCATAAAATCCGCTTCCACCTCCTGTTCTTGATCATTCTTAGATGTAACTTCCTCACTGCTTTTTATATCCTGCAGCACATCCTTTATACTTTGAACAATTCCTTCCTCTATTACTTGTTCCAAAACCTCTTGAGTATTCTTTTCTGATTCTAACTCCTTGCTTTCCTGTTCTTTGGATGCATCCTTCTGCTGATCATTTGAACTGCCGAATACTTTCTTTGCTAGTTCCTCCAAACTTGCAGTCAACCTTGCATTTAATTTGAACTGTGTCTGTGATGGGTTGGTCCATATTAAATTTTTGTCAACATTCATTATTCCAGAACTATCTTCATTTCTCTTCTGGTCTTCCTCTTCTGTCATCCTTGCCTTTCCTTTTAACTGCCTCCTTTTTTCTTCAGCACTCATCTGTGGAACTATTTCCTCCTGTGTCTGCTTCTCTTGAGGTTTCTTACTTGAATCCTCAGGTGTTTTCACTTTTTCCACAGCCTGTGCAGCTATATTGGGAGTGTTGGGTATTGACAGATTTAAACTTTTTAGCAAAAAACTCTCAATGTCGCTATCTGAATCAGATGAGAATCGTGAAGATCCTCCCACTTCTTGTTCTATAGGCTTTGACACTTCCATCACTGAGGTTAGCTTCTGTGTTTCTTTTGTAATTACTTGTTTCATTTCTTTCATCACATGTTCATCTGCCATTTTTCCTTTTCCTTTCTTTATCATCTTCTTCTTTTGAACAGGTTTCCTTGGCATCTTCTTTTTCACTATCACCGTAGTTCTGGCCTCTGGAGGTCCTTGCAACTCCTTGAAGTATGCCAGCAATTCTACCTCCTTCTTCACAAATATCTCTTCAGTTTCTGCTGCCATCATTTCTTCATGCAATGCTTCATAGTGCTCCACCTCTTCTTGGATCCAATCAGTAGCTTTACATGAAAAATCTTCCAACATTTTTTGATATTGTGCCTCGTATATGGCTCTTTTGCTGTTTCCTTGAGTGAGATAAGTGTAAAGCTGTTCTTTACTTGTCTGCGGAGGATGAGGTTCACTGGATGATTGTACCTTTTTTTGTGCTGCCACCTGTTCCTCTCTTGTTTCTTCCGCCTGTTCTAACTCTACTTTTCTGGGGTCCAACTTTCTTTTCTTTACTGGAATCACTTCCTCAGATATTACTTTTCTCTTCATTCCTGTTCCCCTCATGCGAGTTTGTCCTTCTGATTCTCTTCCAAGTGCCTTCTTTGGGGGACTTTTGATTCCTGACATCAAATTTCTGAAGTACTGTGCCTCAGGAGCTAACTTTAACTGTTCTTCCATACCTAGAACATGATAAATGATTTTTGTCAAAAACTGGGCTCCATTCATGAATTTCTTCTGCTCCCAGTGCTTTGCTGCTTCCTTCAGCTGTTCATGGATGTAAGGTGAGACATCCATCACCCCAAATGGCTTGGTTCTATCTTTGTTATTGAACATTAATAGAGTTACTGACTTATGAGGCATGGTATACCTTGGTAATTTCGGAAAACAAAAGAACTGCAAGAACATTCTTATAGCATATTCTTCATTTTCTTTTCCCTTGAAGTCAGTGAACTTTACATACCCCGTGTAAGTCTCCTTATTTTTCTTGACAAAACTTTGGTCCAGTTTAGTGCCCATTGGATAGAACTGTAAGGCGGCTCTGATATGTTCTGCTTTGATGACTATCCCTGCCTCCTGATTGTCTTTATTCTTCACTTTACATCTGAAGTAGGCATCATTGCCTTTTCCCACTTCCTCCAAAGTTCCCATCACTTGTGCTACTCTTTCAAAGTCAATAAAGAAAATAGGTTCTTCTAAGAGCTTGTGCAATCCCACAGCTTTCCATCTTTTGAGGTTGACAGAAGTTTTCTGAAACCTGTAAAATTCTTGGCACAGCATGGTGTACTTATATCCTCCCACTGCTACTGTGAAGATATGCTGTCCTATCACTCCCAGAATTTCTTTAAGTTCTTTTGCTATTTTTTCAGCTTCTTGGATTTCTTGGTCTTCATCGGATTCTAAGTCCACTTGTTCTTCAGCTGAATCACTGTCCAAAAACCAGTGTCCTCTGGACAACGTCACTGAATCAGCTTTGAAGTCGTGGATTGCCAACTCCTTTGTATTCACCATCCTGTATTTATATATAACAGAAAAGAAAATACTCCACCCACATGAGTCACAAGATTTCCTAAGAAAATACTATATTATTCTGGAATGTTACTGACATATATAAAAAATAAGAAAGACAAGCTCCCCGCAATTTTTGTTTTTCTTTTTCAAGAGACTCAATTTTAAGTGAGCAACACAGGTGTAGCAAGACATCTAATGTGCTCTCTCCAATTGTCACTTCCTTGCTCAAAAAACAATTCCTGAATTAGAAAGATGATGCTAGAAAAGATGATTAATGAAGATACTTGAAAAAGTAGTGGTAAAAAAGAAAAATGATCACAAAAAATTAAAAATCAATAAGACAAAACAACTTTTTTCCATAATAAGTTACTCTTTCCCTCCCTATATCTTGCTTTGTGTTCTTTTATTTTTAGAAAGAAAATCAAGAAAATAAAAATTTTCTTTTTTTTTTTTTCTTTTTTTTTTTTTTTTTTTTTTTTCTTTTTCTCTGCCTTCTTTCCTTCCCCTCCTAATTTTCTTCTAAGGGGAAAGAAGGAAATATTTTTTTGTCCTTTCCAAAATTCCAAAAATAGGTCCATTGTGGATTATCCCTCTTCCATTGATCTAATTCCGATTTTTTCACCCAGTAATGTTTTACTCCATTTGTGCTTCTGTTATGGAAATATCCACGCTCTGTGGATGAACATTTTGTGACATTTTTTGGCCTCCATATCCATTTTGTTTTAATTTCCTGTTTTGGTGAGCCATAACTGTGCATGACCTGTTTCCATATTCTTTTTGTTCTGTTTTGTTGATATTGCAACTTTGGTAATAATAGTCTTCTTTGTTTTGCCTCCCCATCCACCTTTACCTCTTCAGTCTTTGGCTGGTCTTGAGTGTATGAAGCTTGATCACTTTGTATTGTCAAAATGTTCCTGTCCTCCATTGAGAAAGCAAATCCTTCGAGATGTGGGTCATGCACATCCATATGAACTACCTGCTCTTCATTACTCAGAAAGAACATTAAAAACTTTTTGTCCTTGATGGTCAAATTAAGCTTCATTTTTTCAAAATTTAAGATGACTTTACCTTGTTTGAGCCATGGTTGCCCTAAAATCAGCTTTTCAGTCATTAAATGGTCTGGCCACTCTTCACAATCTATCTCCATATATTCATTATTAAATTTAACTTTAACAGAAAGTGAAGATATGCTTTGAATTCTTTTCCCTCCCAGAGTTTTGATCAGAATTCTGCTTTCAGCTCTCTTAAGATTAAACTTATTGATCAAGGCTGAGCTAATTAGATTCACTTGAGCTCCCGAATCTATCAAAACCCTTATGTTTTCATTCTGGTAATTCATCATAATCAAAGGCAAATGCTCTTTTTGCTTTAGAGTGTTTTCACATAAGCACACTTGTTTCAATTTTCTAATTCTCTCTTTGGCTTCCAGTTGAGCCTCCTTTCTAACACTTTCTTCTTCTTTTTTCCTAATTTGGGCCTTTTGCAACCTTCTCCATTCCTCAGTAGTTAATGGGCACTCATACCTCTTCACTCTACATCCACTTATGAAATTTGGCATGATTTCCCCATCAATATTGGCTAACTGAATAGCTCCACTTTTGCTTATCTGATGTATGATATATGGCCCATGACCTTTTTTCTGAAACTTTTTCTGATGTTCTTTGATTGTGTAAGCTAAGACCAGGTCTCCTTCTTGTAGATCTTTGTCTTTTATGTGAACATCATGATAAGCTTTTTGTCTTTTCTTGTTTGTGTATATACTCATCACTGCTTGGAGTCTCGATGCTCCCAGTTTTTCTAAGTCTATGACTCTCTCAGATAATTCATGTCCTGTCCAATTGTATTGGCTACCCACCTTCAGTGTTGGAATAAGAAATTCCATGGGTAAAACTGCATTCTGGCCATACACCAAATTAAATGGTGTGGTCCCTAAAGCTGTTTTGTATGCCACTCTATAAGCCCAAAGAACATGATTCAGTTGATAATCCTAGTCATTTCTGTTTGTGTTGACTAATTTGGACAATACATTGCAAAGTACTTTATTAGTGCTTTCTGCTAACCCATTGGCTTGTGGGTGATATGGGGCTGACTTATTGTGACTAATCATGAAATAATTAGTCATGTTTTCTATGATCTGATTCAAAAAATGAGTCCCCCTATCACTTACCAATTCAATTGGTAGTCCAAATCTAGTGATAATGTTTTCATACAAAAATCTAGCAGTGGTGTGAGCATCATTTCTTTTAGTAGCTTTGGCCTCAGCCCATTTTGTCAAATAATCTGTAGCTACTAGTATGTATTCTGCATGAGATTGTCTGGCTGGAGGATGTATGGGTCCAATAAAGTCCAATCCCCATTTACTAAAAGCTCTGGCTGAAATTAAAGGAATTAATGGCATGTTATCTCTTTTGTTTGGTTGGCTTACCCTTTGACAGACATCACATCTTTTTACATAAGTTCTAGCATCAGGAAATAGGGTTGGCCACCAAAAGCCAGAATATAAGATGAGTTTGGCTGTTCTATCACTTGAGAAATGTCCTCCAACTACTCCTGAGTGTGCCATTTCCAACATCTCTAAATACTTTTCTTCTGGAACACAGATTCTCAGATATCCATCCATTCCTCTCTTGTATAATTGCTCTCCTATGAGTTGATATTCTTCTGAGATTACTTGTAGATTTCTTGAATCAGCACCAGCTATTACTTGTTCCCCTTTCTCCTTTCTCTTCAACTTCTCAACAATATTTTCACTCCATTCAGGGTTTTTCTGAAACCAATATAGAGTTATTAATTCTGCTTTCTGCCCTGTTTGACATTTTTGACAATTATCAATATATCTCTCCACATCTTGAATCTTATTTGGCCAATGTACTCCCATCCTATTAAGGTTACTAAGAGTGACAATCGTAGAAGCATGAGTACATGGATTCCAGCAATGAGCTTTTCTTACATATTCATGTTGCTCTTCTTCTGGAGTACAATATTCCAGTATACCTGACTGATTTAGGTGATACAAATGTCCAGCTAACAACATGAAATTCCTGCTTTGTAACACCAGATGTGTATTATTTGCTAATGACCTACAAGGTCCCATGGTTAGCAAGGGAATTAATGACATCGACCATTCAGGAACACTTTCCACCTTGAATAAGTATGTATCTGGCAAATCATCATCTATAGGTGAACTAGGTTCTTTTGACTGAATTCTTGATAAATGATCTGCTCTCAAGTGTGTTTTTCCTTGTCTAACCACCACCTCAAACTCAAATTCCATTAGTAAAAGAAACCATCTTACTATTCTTCCTGTATGACATGGTTTATTTACTAAATAGAGTAGAGCTTGGTGATCCACAAAGAATTTAAACTTGTTGGCCAATAGATAATGTCTGTATTTTTTGACAGCAAAGATCATTCCCAATCCTTCTCTCTCAGTAGTTGTGTAATTTTTTTCTGCACTGTTTAATTGTCTACTTGCATATGCTACTGGGAAATCTAATTTGCTTCCTTCTATAGGTTGTGCTAACACACATCCCAGAGCATAATTTGAAGCATCGACATGTACATGAAAGATTTTATCCCACTGAGGTGTTTTCAAGATTGGTGCTGTCACCAAACAAGTTTTTAATGTTTCAAATGCTTGGTCACATTCTTCAGTCCACTCAAACTTTGTGATGAGGGCATATAAGGGCTTGGCTATATCAGCAAATTTGTATACAAATTTTCTGTAGTACCCACAATGTCCCATAAAAGTTTGGAGTTCCTTCACATTTGTTGGTCTAGGAAGCTCTATTATGGCTTTTATTTTCTTCTCATCAGTAGAGATTCCATTTTTTGACACTATGTGACCCAACATTCTTCCTTGTCTGACATAGAATACACACTTTTCTGGGTTTAAGCATACTCTATATGTCCTGCACTTCCTGAATATTCTTTCCAAATCTTGTAAATGATCTTGTCTTTTTAAAGAAAAAGTGCATAAGTCATCTACATAGATTTCCATCACATTTCTCAGGAATTCTTTGAAAATATGACACATCAACCTTTGAAAAGTTGCTGGGGCATTGGTCAATCCAAAGGGCATAACCCTAAAAGCATAAACCCCCCATTCTGTAGAAAAGGCAGTCTTATGTTGGTCCTCTAAAGCTATTGGTACTTGATTGTATCCTGAGAAGCCATCTAGAAAACTATAGACTTCCTTTCCTGCAACTCTCTCAAGAAGATGATCTGTTATTGGCAGTGGATAACTATCCCTTATAGTTGCTGCATTCACTTTCTTCAAGTTAATGCATACCCTAAGTTTCCCGTTCTTTTTTGGCACCACAACTATAGGCGATATCCATTCAGTGTACTCTATTTCGTAAATGAAATTAGCAGCCAACAACTTGTCAATTTCTTCCTTTATTTTGGCAGAGTATTTGTCATTAAATGTATAATGTCTCTGTTTGCTTGGTTTTGCATCAGGTGTCATAGGAATCTTATGCTCACAAATTTTTGGATCAATTCCTTTCAAATCTTTATAACTGTAAGCAAATACATCCCTATAGTTCTTTGCTAGGTTCCTTAATGCTTCTTCTTCTTGTGATGTCATGTCATCAGCTATTACTATTTGTCTCTCTTCTCCTTCTTCCTGTGTAATTACAATTTTCTTTGTTTGTTCTTCGTTATCATATGCTTCCCCTTTCTTCTTCTCTCTTTTTGGTTTCATTCTCAGAAGTAGTCTGTCTTCTACTTCATAAGTTTTAAAGTTTGCTGGTACATCAAAGTATTGATCTCTGTTTATCTCTTTCTCTTTCTTTTCCTTTTCCTGGTCTCTTTCTGTTTCTTTGTGTTTATGTTCCTTGTATTTGCCTGAGATTTTGTCTTTGATTGCATCCTCAGCTTTTACTGTTTCCAAATATTGTGATTTTCCTTCTGTTAATATCATTTCTTGATTTTGATCCTCTTCTCTTTGTGATACTCCTATCATGTGTATGCCAATGTGGAAGATGTCAAATCCTTCCTCATTTTGAAATTCCATTCCCACATATTCCTCACTGGCCAAATCCATGGTAGCTAAGATTTGATTCCATCCATAAGGCTCAAACTCTTCATCTTTGAATTGTTGAGGCACATAATTTTCATCTTGTATTTCTCTTTCTTCCACACAATCTTCTCTCCTTAACTTCCTTTTCCTATTTGTGATATTTCTTAATATGTTACACTTCCAAACTGCTGATTCACCTTCTTCCTGATCCTCCCTCTCTGATTCTTCACTTTCTGGTTGATTTTGATGTATTTTATACCATTCTCTAGGAGATATGTCACAATAGTGGCCATTTCTTAAGTTTACTCTTGTTATTCTCCCCTGGTTCTGAAGATATAAACAATCATTACCCCAATCTTGTACAATTTGCATTTGTCTCATGAAGGGTCTTCCTAGGATAATTTCATAAGATGTGGATTGTGGAAATTCTACTATAGCAAAAGTATGCTCTATTTCTATGCCACATATGTCCACAATCACTTTTTCCCAAATTCCTAGGGGCTTTTCTATATGTCCATCTGCAAGTTGTAATCTCATTTTAGTGGGTAATAATTCCTTTCTTCCCCATTTCTCCCAGGTTTGTTTAGTCATTATAGCCACTCCTGATCCACTATCCAAAATGGCTTTTGCTGAATGTTTTCCATATTGTAATTTTAAGGTTGAATTCCCTTCTTCTCCTTCACAATATCCTCCTATTTTGTCAATAGGAATATACCATAGTTCCTCTAATTCTTGTGTTGGTGAATGAAGGTTTTCAGATATTGTTTCTTCTTTGTTCATCTTGTTTTGTAGATGAGGATTTTGTTTCAGCAAATTTTCCCATGTTGTATGACATGTAATACTACAATGTTCACCTAAACTCATTTGGAATGTTATGTGTGAATTTCCTTCTTTATCATTTTCCTTGGTTTTTGTTTTCTCATGCTGATCAAATGTTCTCCGAGAGCTGTCTTCTTCCCCTAATCTGAGTTGTGTTTCCTGGATAATTTGTTTGCATTTTAGCATCCTTTCATGCTCTAAATCTGGTATGGGATAAGCCATTGCATGATCTGCAGGGCTTGGTCCCTCTTGAATCCTTCCTTTATAGGCTTTGATTAGGGTGTCTAGGCTCTGAGAATTTCCTAATTCAGACAGATTCTGGGTCTTTTGAGGAGAAGTATGTTTTGAATTTGTTTGTTCCTGACTGTCTTCTTCCAGACTTTTGCCCACTTTTCTTTTCTTTTCCCATTTCCCTCTTTGTCTATTTTTCTTCCCTTTTGATGTGGAACCCTCATTTTGTTCTTTAATTGTTCCTTGTTGTTTGGCTTGTGCCCTTGTTATAACATTAAGTTCAATTTGATCATTGTCACTCAATTCCTCTTGTTCCATAATTTTGACTGTTTTTAAAGGTATGTTATTAGGTGTGTTCTGTTGTTTTTGGGGATTTTTTGGACAGTCCTTGATCAGATGTTCTCTACCACAATCCTTACAATATGCTCCCTCTATCCTGAATGTTGGAGGTTGTGGACAATCTCTAATGAAATGCTCTCCCCCACACCTATAACATGTTATCTTTGGTCCCCCTTTGAATTGAGGTTTTTGATTGGACATGTAGTTGTTAGTAATGTACATGAATGTTGCTGTGTCCATTTCAATTTTTCCATTTCCCAGATCTAGGGCTTTAAGCTCAGGTTCCCTTATTTCATAATCTTCCCATTCTTCCTGATGTCCCTCACTCCATTGATACTCCTCCTTATAAGGTGATCTGAATCTTGAATTTCCTTCGTCAATGGGTGTATATTTGACTGGTACCACATTGGTTGGAATGGGAGGTTGTTGTCCCAATACTGGTCTTGGTTGCTCGGTATAACCTGATTCCCTTTGAGCCATATAGTCTCTTTCCTTGACAGGTTGTTTGTTATAGAAGCAATCCTCCCTGGTATGGTTTGTCCATTTTCTCTCTAGTGTACAATACTTGAGTGTCTTCCTATCTTGTAAGTGTTGTGGTTTCTGATAAGGGCATTGTTGTGCCAGATGATTTTCTCCACAAATATAACATTTCTTGTTTGTGTTTATCCTAGAGTTTATCAGATTAGTTTTAGTGCTTACCTCTAGGGCTTTAGCAATAGCCTGAGCCAACTCTTCTGCTGGAGGAATTTTGTCTTCATAAGATCTGGGTTGATCAAATGCTAACAAATCTTGACCTCTGTTGTCCTCCAAATCTATTGCTTCCTTAACACAGGCTGCTAAATCAGGACATCTCCTATAGTACACTAGGGTCCTTAATTGGGCACTTCTCAATCCCTCAATGAATAAGGATACTTGTTTTGCCATGGAAGGTACTTCTTCTCTTGGGCATCTATCAATGTACTGCTTAAACCTTCTGGCTGCTTCCCTAACATTTTCCTCCTTTTGTTGTTTGAAGCTGTGTATCAATGTGGCTGTACTATGTTTGATTCCAGTCTTAGAGAATTCACCAATGAAAGCTTCTAAGAAAGATTCAATGTCTAGGTACATTTCTTTTCTCAAAGGAATGAACCATGATAAGGCTGGCCCTGTTAGGGTTAGACCAAATGCTTCAAATTGTACCTTGTAATCTTCTACTTCCTCTGCTCTAATCAGTTGTCTAAATTCTGCAGCATGGGCATGAGGATCTGAATACCCTTCATATTGGTTTTTCATGCATTTGGCTACTTGATATGGTCTAAGCATCCTACCCTGAGGTTGCCAATGAGGTCTTCTTCTGAGCGGGAAGTCATTGTTTCCTTCTGGTTCTCTGTCAAAGGGATTTGGTGAAGCATGTGTCCTTCTCCCATGATTTTGCTCATTATTCGTGTAGTTTTCATTTGGTCTAGGTATGTCTGGTTGTCCCATGTTATGTTCCCAAGGTCCTTTGTCAGCACATTGCCCTAGATCATTTGAATTTTCTGGATCTTGAGAGAAGATGTATACACATCCTTGCCTGTCTTCATATCTTCCATCTTTGAATTGGGCTACTGGGGTTATATTCAGGGGAATTTCTGAATTTCTCAGTCTAATTAGGAATTTATGCATTCCATCTTGGTATACATAGGTTCCAAACCTATTTGTATACATGTATTTAAGGATGTTTCTAAAATCCCCAGTTTCTATTGACTCATTTGTTTCATTTAGGTTTTCCATGTTATTTTCTTGGCTTAAACTTCTTTCTGATCTTTTATCACTTCCTGGCTCTTTTTCCTTCCTTGTTAGGTCTTGTTTAGGAATTGAATTTATTTTATTTCCAGATCTTAGTATCATTCAACTATTCTTGACAAATTTCTAATACTCAACAGAGTGTTTGACACAGTTTCCTGACCAATATATTGGTTTTCCACAATTTTCTGTCCAAAATTGTGTGTGTTTTAATTTTCTTCCTATGTTTTGTGCTTTTCACAACTTCTTAATGACTTTAGGGTTTTTTCACGATTTTCTACTGCCTTTAGTGTTTTTTTTTTTTTTTTTTTTTTTTTTTTTTTTCACAACTTTCAGATGAAAATCGTGTTTTTCACGATTTTATCATGCAATTAGACTTTTTCACGATTTTCTGATGAACTTAATGTTTTTCACGATTTTGTGCCTACCTGTGAGTTTTCCACGATTTTCTGTTGAAAATCGTGTTTTTCTCGATTCTCTACTTACTTGTGAGTTTTTCACGATTTTCTGTTGAAAATCGTGTTTTCCACGATTTTGTGTGAAAATCGCGTTTTTCACGATTTTCTGTTGAAAATCGTGTTTTCCACGATTTTGTGTGACAATCGCGTTTTTCACGATTTTCTGTTGAAAATTGTATTTTTTGCGATTTTGTGTCAAAATCGTGTTTTTTTTTTTTTTTTTTTTTTTTTTTTGCGATTTTGTGTCAAAATCGTGTTTTTTGCGATTTTGTTCTCAGAATCGTGTTTTTCACGATTTTGTGTCAAAATCGTGTTTTTCCACGATTTTGTTCACAGAATCGTGTTTTCCACGATTTTGTGTCAAAATCGTGTTTTTCCACGATTTTGTTCACAGAATCGTGTTTTCCACGATTTTGTTCACAGAATCGTGTTTTTCGCGATTTTGTGTCAAAATCGTGTTTTTCACGATTTTGTGTCAAAATCGTGTTTTTCACGATTTTGTTCACAGAATCGTGTTTTTTGCGATTTTGTGTCAAAATCGTGTTTTTCACGATTTTGTGTCAAAATCGTGTTTTCCACGATTTTGTTCACAGAATCGTGTTTTTTGCGATTTTGTGTCAAAATCGTGTTTTTCACGATTTTGTGTCAAAATCGTGTTTTTCACGATTTTGTGTCAAAATCGTGTTTTCCACGATTTTGTTCACAGAATCGTGTTTTTTGCGATTTTGTGTCAAAATCGTGTTTTTCACGATTTTGTGTCAAAATCGTGTTTTTCACGATTTTGTTCCCAGACAATCGTGATTGCTCACAGATTGTTAAAAACACGATTTTCTTATGAAAATCGCGTTCTGGGAATCGCGATGTTGTTGGCACTTTTTCACAGAATCGCGATTTTGAGTAAAACTCAGAATCGCGATTTTGTCCAAAATTTGACAGATTTTCAACTTTTTGCTTTTTTCAATATTTTTTAACCTATAGAATCGCCTTATCAAAATTTTAACATGCAATGAAGCAACTAAAGCAAAAACTAATGATTCCTTAGCAAAAACTCAATCATTCAGAAAATCGCGATTCTGTCTTCCTCTGTTTTTTTTCTATTTTCTGATGTTATTTCCCACTCAAAACCAAAAATATGTGTTCAAAATTGATGTTATGATTCTTACCTTTCTTGCTTGAGTGAAAATTTCTCCAAAGTCCACTGTTTGCAGAAAGTCGCGATTCTGGCAGCTCTGCTCACTCTCTCTCTCCCTCTCTCTCACTCACAAATGAGTTTTTTCTTCAAATATCTGCTTATATAGTGCTCAAAAAATCACGATTTTGTACTCAGAAAGTCGCGATTTTGTTCAAATTTCAGTTTTTCACACTCTTTCACTTATTCCTCTTCCCTTACTCAATCTACCTAATCTTCCTTACACTTCCTTATCTCAATGTACCCAAATTTACCACAGATTCCAAAAAAAAAACTTTCTTTACAGAAAATCGCGATTTTGTGTAAAGAATCGTGTTTCTTTCTGTAGATCCTTTCTTGTGCAAATTTTGAGTATTCTTTGTCCTTGCCTTCTCTCAATATCCTTCACACTTCAATACATGAGTCACCTGAAAGTTTTTTCAAAACAACACTTTTTACAGAAAATCGCGGTTCTGTTCAAAGAATCGTGTTTTCTAATTTTCTGGGTTTTTTGATAATTTTTTTTATTTTTTAAGCTTTCTTCCTCTTTGTTTTGCTTCAAATCCTTCTTTTGTTTGTAATCAACTTTGCTCCTGAATTTTTGCACCAAAATCACAATCTTCCTCAGAGAATCGCGACTTTGTGCAGAAAATCGTGTTTTTCTCTATTTTTGATTTTATGCTACTTTGAGTAGTTTTTTTTTTTTTCTTCTTGATTACCTTCCAAATGTTTCAACCTTCACTTACAATGTTATTTCAAAATCAATTACTTTTTTCAGAAGGTCGCGATTCTGTGTAGAGAATCGTGTTTTTCAGTTTTCTGGTTTTTTGATCATTTTTTGCTTTCTTTTCCAGTTTTTCACAATCACTCCTAACCACAACACCTCACTTCAACTTCTTATCAAGAAAGGAAATTTGTTTGATTGTTTTTGATGAGTTTTGTGAATTTGTTTGGTATTTTTGCCCTAAAAATAAAGGTGAACACTTTACTTAGGGTTTCTGGTTTTGGAAATCAACTGATCCTATGGTTCTTGATTGGTTATGAGTTTCTATGTCCTTAGCTATCACTAAAGTACCAAAGAAAGGTTCTCCAATGAAAAAGTGTTATGAAAGGCAATCAAATTTTGTAAAGATAAACTCAATCATATGATTTTTTTCAAAATGCAGCACAACTCAAGATTTAATGCTCAGACTTGGTCAACAACTGAATCCCTCATTCTTACATCTAGCTACTTTAACTGTCCTTTCCTTAATATCACCATGTTATCTTCCCAAGATCACCCATGGTGTCTAGTACTTGGGCAAAAAGAATTCTAGAAATGCAAGAATAGATTCAAGTTACCTCCATCTTCAGCTTCTTGGCTCAAATCCTCTACACACCTGCACTTTTACTTCACCAAAATGATGAGCAACTATCAATCTACAAAAATTTCAGCACTTCCACTTCTACAAGACATCCCTTGCTTTCTTCTTCCCTAAAGACAAACAATGATATCTACCTATTCATGTGCACTCTTCCTTATTGATGAGCTTTACCTTGTTTACCATCATCAACTGAAGATCCAGCAAAGGTCCAACTTCAAAGAAGTTCTTGGAATGTTCCCCGGCAACGGCGCCAAAAAATGTTTTGTTTTGGACTCCAAGTTGTCCTCTCCAATCATGAAGTAACAAAGAATCAACAAATCATCTTTATTTTGTCAATCCTAGGAATATCCACAAGACCACAGCCCCTTCAAGATAATAGATTCAAGGAAATCAGAGATTGATGGCTGGATTGCTGAGAGAAATTGAAGATGAAGAGAAAATCTTGAGTTTACCATAACTAAGGCAAATCTCCATCATTTTCCATGTTCTTTATGTCAAAACCATGCCATTTCATTAGCAGAATACAAATATGAACTCAAAACTGAAAAATATCACCTGTATCACAAAGACGAGACAATCGCGATTCTGTACCAACAGACGATTTTCACAATTTTGGAACTTCCTTCAGTCCTTTCCACTCATTTACAGCAATAGGTCTCTCTCTTCATACAACTTACTCAGTAATACACAAATATGACTCACAAATCTCCATGATTAAGCAAGAGACAAGCTCACACATCAAAAGAAATACACTCAACAGGAGAAAACACGATTTTGCAGAAACTCTTTCTTCTCTATGGATAGCTTGAGCAAATGACTAACCAACCTCTCCAAAATAGAGAAAATTGAATTATATACATTTTCAAGTGTCCCTTTTCACACTTGATATTAGGTCTTTTTCTCTAATTTTCTAAAGAAATGCTATCTAAGAGTTTCTAAAAATTCTACAAAAATTACATGATATCCTCAACCACATAAGGAAGACTCTTCCTTATTTTTACAATCATTGCATAAATATTTTACAAATTTTTTGACTTTTTACTAATTTTTTTCATCAAAAATGCTCCTTCAAAATTACTCCTTCCAACACCAAGTTGCTTCAAAACTTTGTATGCTTGTAGTATGCTTTGAGTTGAATCTAGCAAGCTTTGAATCACTTGATTTAGTGCAGTAGGCACTGAGATATGCCTCTTTGAAGTTGACAGACTTGAAGTAGTATACTCAGAGAACACAGAGTTGATGATTGTAAAGACTTGTATTAATTCACAATGATGTACAATCTCATTGGCATCATAAGTGTAGCCTAATGAGTTTGAGTGTTGTGGGCTATGGTGTAGCACTCACACACACTCAATGATAGTGTAAATGAATCTCGGATGTACTCTCTCCTTTGCCCGCGAGTTTTCTTCTCACTTTTATATGAGTTGGAGGTTGATTTGAATTTCAAATTCAAATCTAAGGCTCCCTATAATCACTCCTCTAAAAGTAGGGAGATATTCTCTCAACTCATACCATCTAATTCCACGAATCTATCAAGTAGGTGTATCCATAAGATTCCAAGTGATTTAGACTTTTACAAGGAGTAAAATGGTAAGAACTTATAAGCATAAGTTCCTATGATCCTTCCTTCAAGTATTATCTTCATGAAGTAATCCAAGCCAAATTGTGAAGGCTTGAATTGCACCAACAGCTCCCCCTCAAGCCAAACACTTTGGCTTAAGTCTTCATCTTCAATCTTCAATCACATCCTGCAATCCAATCATGGATCTGAATCTGCATAATTTGTTTCCATCCAAAGCTTTAGTGAGTAAATCTGCACATTGCATATTAGTAGACACATAGGTCAACTGAATGTCCTTGCTTAGCAACTTCTCTCTCACATAGTGGTAATGAACCTCTATGTGTTTTGTTCTAGCATGATATATTGGATTAGCTGCAAGGTGAAGAGAGCTTGTGTTGTCTCCAAAGATAATTGGGGGCCTAGTGTATAGGCCTCATTCTGTATACAAAAGCTTTAACCAAATAGCTTCTTGAGTGGCATTAGCTAGCCCTCTATATTCTGCTTCAGTGGATGACAATGCCATTGTTGGTTGTTTCTTGGCTGACCAAGAAATAGGTTTATCACCTGCAAAAGATAAGTATCCTGATGTGCTCCTCCTATCATCCTTGCATCCTGCCCAATCTGCATATGAATACAGTTTGATGTCTGATGTATAAGGAAAGTACAAACCATGGTTCTGAGTTCCCTTTAAATACTTCAAGATCTTCTTTGCACCCTCAAGGTGAGGTACCCTTGGTTTGTGCATGAATTGACTTAGCACACTAACTCCATATGCTATGTCAATTCTGGTCAAGGTAGCATAATTCAAACTACCTACCATACTTTGATATCCTGTAATGTCTTGGACTTCATCCCCTTCATGAGCACTTAGCTTTAGGTTGACCTCCATTGGAGTACTTGAGACTTTAGCATCCTGCAAGCCAAATTTCTTTAACATGTCCTGCACATACTTCTTCTGAGTGATATATATACCTGAATTAGTATAAACCAATTCAAGTCCTAGAAAGTATTTCAACAATCCAAGATCATTGATCTTGAACTCCTTCATCATCTGATTTTTTATGCTTCTGATTCCTTGGATATCATTACCTGTAATGATGATGTCATCAACATAAACACAGAGATAGATTACCTCTGAATTGCTCCTTTTGATAAACAATGAAGTATCTGCTTTGCTCATAGTAAACCCTTGGTCTTGGAGGTATGTTGTCAGCCTATAGTTCCATGCCCTAGGTGCCTGCTTCAATCCATATAGAGCCTTCTTCAATTTACAAACATAATTTACCTTCTTGGGATCTTCATAGCCAGGTGGTTGTGACATGTAGACTTCTTCAGATATCCATCCATTCAAGAAAGCATTCTTGACATCTAATTGGTACATGTTCCAATTTTTTGATGCAGCTACACTCACCAATACTCTGATTGTTGGCATCTTAGCCACAGGAGAAAATGTCTCCTCATAATCAATGCCTTGGGTTTGTGCAAAACCCTTGGCTACCAACCTAGCTTTGTACCTGTTGATTGTACCATCAGAGTTCCTCTTTAGTTTGTAGATCCATCTGGATCCTATCACCTTCATAGAGTCCTTCTTGGGTACTAATTCCCATGTGTCACTCTCCTTGAGAGCTTCTATTTCTTCATCCATAGCTCCTTTCCATTCTGGTTTGGTGATTGCCTCTTCATATGAATCTGGTTCTTCACTTAACAAGTCCTTTGCAAGATAAATTGAATGCTTAGTTACAAGAGATGTATCATACTCATATCTGATAGGCTTCTTACTTTCTCTCTGAGATCTCCTTATTGCTTGAGTTGATGATTCTGGTATATCCTCAAGCTTCTTCATCTTTATCTTGCCTTTGGACTTCCATGCCTTGAATTCTTCAAGATTGATTGTGTCATCATCTTCTGAACTTGAGTCTTCCTTCTGGGTTGGTTCCTCCCTTGAGAGTTTTGGAAACTCTTCTTCCAAATCATAGGGTAGACTAACCTTCCTGCAATCATTCTCATACCATGAGTCATTCTCATCAAAGATGACATCTCTGCTTACCTTGAACCCTTTATTGGTTGGGTTGTAGAATCTGTACCCTTTTTTATTCAAGTCATAGCCAATGAAAATACATTTTTCTGCTTTAGGTTCTAGCTTTCCCCTTACCTGTGAGGGAATATGCACATATGCTACACAACCAAAAATTTTGCAATGATCCAATGATGGTCTCTTACCATGCCAAGCTTCATAAGGTGTCATTCCATTAAGTGATTTTGATGGCAACTTGTTTATGAGATAGGTGGCAGTAGATACACTCTCTGCCCAAAGATAATTTGGCAATTTCTTTTCATTAAGCATGGACCTAGCTGTTTCAACTATAAGTCTATTCCTTCTTTCAGCTACCCCATTTTGTTCAGGTGAGTACCTTGTGGTTATCTCCCTCTTGATGCCTCTTTCCTGCAAGAAGTCCTCAAACTCATTTGAGAAGTATTCACCTCCTCCATCTGACCTTAGCTTCTTCAAGTTCCTTCTTGTTTGATTTTCAACTAGTGCAAGATACCTTTTGAAACAATTAAACACTTCATCCTTGTGCTTCATAAAGTATAACACAGTCCATCTGCTATAATCATCAATGAAAGACACATAGTACCTTGATCCTGAAATGGAGGGATCCTTGCTAGGTCCCCAAACATCTGTGTGTACCAAGTCTAGGTAGTCTTCATGCATAAAACCTTTCCTTGAGTAGGGCAATCTGTGAGACTTACCAAACTGACAAGCACCACATTTGTAAATCATGTGTTGCTTGGATACATTAGGTATCCCAAGCACACATTGGTCCCTGCACATTTGCTTTAAGGTCCTTTCTCCTATGTGACCTAATCTCTTGTGCCATATTTCTAATTCTGAAAGTGTTTGATCCTTGTAATTGTATAAAGCAATGTTTTTGGTGTCTTCTAGCTCAAAAGTAAATAATCTACCTGATTTTTCTCCCTTGGCTATCCTTTTGAATCCATTCCTTGGGTCCTCCACATATGCTCCATGTTGATTGAACCTGACTTGCAAACCTTTCTCCACAATCTGACCAACACTCATTAAGTTTTTGGTAATGGTTGGTACATAAAGTACCCTGCTCAATAGGTTCTGGTTACCATCACAAGTCTTTACATTTCCAATCTTTACTAGAGAATGCTTAGTATCATCACCTGTCTGTACTTGATGTTTGCCCTTGGGTTCCTCAAGATCAGAGAGTAGTGCCACATTGCCAGCTACATGATTAGAACACCCTGAATCAATATAAAACAGATGATCATCATTGATACCTGACTTGGAAGTTATATTCATGATCAATAGGGAGTCATCTTGCTCCTCTGTGTAGTTGTTGTAGTCTTTCCTATTTCTGGATCCTCCTTGGTAGTTACCATTATGGTTGTTGTTGTAATTGTTGTTGTAGTTATTGTTGTAGCCATTGTAGCCTTGGTGTTGGTTGAACCTTCCTCTGCCTTGAGAGTATCCACCTCTTTGATAGCCTCTTCCTCTCTGATTTTTGTAGTTCCTGTAGCACTCATCTGTGGTGTGGTTAGACAGTCCACAAATATTGCATGGTGATGAATTGTAGGGTCTCCCCCTACCTTGCTTACCTCCTCTGCCCCTGCCTCTTGAAGATCTACCTCTCCCTGCATAGTTGGCTTGGGAGGTAGAACCTTCATCTTCTTGCCTTTTTCCTTTACCTTTGTCTTTAGTCTTTTTATCAGTATATAGGGCAGAAGGAGTGTTACCTTTAGATGTATCTCCAACCTTTGTGAACTTTGCTTCATGTGTGAATAGTTGGCCCATCAGAGTTGTGAGATCTGGGGTATGCATATCCATGTAAAGATCCATTGCAGTGGTGAAACTTTCCCACTTATCATCTGCCTTTAGTCCATTGGTTACTTGCCTTACTATTTGTTCCTCTTCAATCTCCTCTCCTATGCTTGCTAATTGGTCTGCCACATCCTTGATCTTGGTCACAAATTCTGAGATTGATTGCTTTGGTTGCTTCCTAAGGGTTGTGAATTCAATCCACAATTGATTCTTCCTGGCCCTTGTATTAGATGAAAAGTATGATGACAAGGTTTCCCAAGTTTCTTGGGAAGTCTTACAATTCCTGATGTGAGGTAAAAGGAAATCAGATATAGAGTTAAGAAGATAAGACCTTGCCAATGCATCTTTTGCACACCATGTATTGAGCCTTTCTTGTTCTTCCTTGGTGGGTAGACCCCTTGCTTTGAATGAGGGCAATTCCTCATCTCCTGAGATGAATCCAAATAGACTTCTTCCTTGTAGATAGGTCTTCATCCTCAGAGACCAAGCTTGATAATTGTTCTTGTCCAATTTGTCAATGAATGAAGGAAAACCATCTCCCATGTTACCTTGTTAGCTCTGATACCACTGTTGGGAAAGATGGATGGATCCTTCAGAAGATTGAGTAGGTGCTGCTAATCCTGCTTTGCACTAGCCCTCAGTTACTCCAGATATGATTAGTAGACACCCTTAGCTTCCAAATGATACCAAGAGATCATATATGTACTTTGCAAATGATGTGTGTAGTGATCAAATCAAAACAGACTACTTGATACTTCACAAATCCAAGAAAACTTGCTATTTTGGTATTGACACTTGCCCAGAGTTATGCTCAGTGTGACCAGCACAGTTGAAATTGATCAAATTCCTTCTAGGGGTATTAAATTAGCTTAACAAGCTACCATTTGTAAGTGGAATGAGATAAAATGATAAACTATACTAGGATAAATCACTTTAACAAAATTATGGACATCCCCGACTTTTTAGGAAGTATGCAGACAAATACCAGTGAGCACTTCGACTACGATTTCTCGAAATTCGTTGAACCAAGTTGCTTCAAACTTTTTATGCTTGTAGTATGCTTTGAGATGAATCTAGCAAGCTTTGAATCACTTGATTTGGTGCAGTAGGCACTGAGATATGCCTCTTTGAAGTTGACAGACTTGAAGTAGTATACTCAGAGAACACAGAGTTGATGATTGTAAAGACTTGTATTAATTCACAATGATGTACAATCTCATGGGTATCATAAGTGTAGCCTAATGAGTTTGAGTATTGTGGGCTATGGTGTAGCACTCACACACACTCAATGATAGTGTAAATGAATCTCGGATGTACTCTCTCCTTTGCCCGCGAGTTTTCTTCTCACTTTTATATGAGTTGGAGGTTGATTTGAATTTCAAATTCAAATCTAAGGCTCCCTATAATCACTCCTCTAAAAGTAGGGAGATATTCTCTCAACTCATACCATCTAATTCCACGAATCTATCAAGTAGGTGTATCCATAAAATTCCAAGTGATTTAGACTTTTACAAGGAGTAAAATGGTAAGAACTTATAAGCATAAGTTCCTATGATCCTTCCTTCAAGTATTATCTTCATGAAGTAATCCAAGCCAAATTGTGAAGGCTTGAATTGCACCAACACCTCTAAGAAAAAAGGCCATTGATACTAAATGGGTGTACGAGCTAAAGTGTAACCCTGATGGAACAATTGATGGGTGTAAAGCTAGGCTTGTTGCAAAAGGTTATGCTCAAGAGAGAGGTATTGATTTTGATGAGACTTTTGCCCCCACATGCCGAATGGCCATTGTTCATAGCATATATGTACTTGAAGCTCTTCATGGTCGGAATGTACATCAGTTGGACATGAAAACTACATTTTTGAATAGTGATTTATATGAAGAAGTGTATGTATTTCAGCCCCATTGTTTTGTGCAAAAAGGACATGAAAACAAAGTGTGCAAGTTCAAAAAAGGCATTATATGGTTTGAAGCAAGCACCATGTGCTTGGCATGAAAAGATACATGCCTACTTGACTGCACATGGTTTTGAGAAAAATCCAACTTAGAGCGCCTTATATGTTAAGCATGCAAATGACGTACTTCTGATTATTGTTGTGTATGTTGAACTAGTCCTAATGAGAAGCAAATTGCTGAATTTAAGGTTGATTTGTATGCCTCTTTTGAGATGTCAAATTTGGGGCATTTGTATTATCATTTTAGTATTCAACTTATGCAAGTTGATGGGGGAATAGTTTTTTATCAAATAAAATATATTGACACATTATTGCAATGCTCTGCATAAGGGGAAAAAGTGAACCTTGCATGGGCATTGTAAGGATCCCTAATTTTTAGGGATTAAAATTAATCTTGTGGGAGTTTAAGGGGACATAATAGACCACTAGTGGTATTCCTAAATTAGAAAAACATTTCATTCATTTCCCTTTTTGAATATACAACAAAAAAAAAAAATCTAGCCATTGGATCTTTTAGATCCATGGTAGCAATGAATTCTCGTGGGAGTGGGGACAACATGTCGAATTATGTTGTGTGTCGAATCTCTGCAGAAATCTCCATCGTCAGATGCATATGAGATCAAAGGGCATACCAAAAATGGGGTTGAAGCATTCGTAGGTAGTTAAGCACATCTTTCACTACTTGAGTGGTACCCGACTACTTTGATTGTTTTATCCCAAGGGGGGATCACTATTGCTAGATTTACATGCTTTTTCTGACTCAATCTGAGTTGGTTGCTATGACACCTATGTCCACTAGTGGTTCTTGCTTCATGCTTGGTAGATCATGCATATCTTGGTTGAGCAAGAAGCAGCCTATTGTGGCCACTTCTAGTTGTGAGGTTGAGTATAGGGTATCTTTCACAATGATTGTTGAGTGTGTGTGTGTGTGGCTTAGATGCCTTTTGGCTAATTTGGGTGTTGGACAATCTTCTTTTGCCACCATCTTCACTAATAGTCAAAGCGCATTGTTAATTGTGAGGAGCCATGTGTTCAATGTTTGCACAAAGCACATTGAGATGCATTATCATTATGTCAAGGAGAGGTTCTCTATTGGCATATGTGCCCAGACAAGATAACATCACAGAACTTTTCACAAAGGCTTTGCCTCGGGAGAAGTTTGAAGCTTTTGGTAAAGCTTTGGGCTTACTTCCTTTCGTGGATTGATCTCTTTTTATCTTCATCATAGCTATGTCCATCCCTTGCATAATTTCAACTTTTTAAAAAGGAAGTTCGATTGAAGCCTAATCTCCCGGGATTGAAAGTATTGAAAGAAAAATTGTACAAGTGAAGGGCATTATACCCATGGGACCCCCGAATCCCACAAAGCAGGGGTTAGACTGCCGAAGCATCACAAGGAAAGGGCTTCCAAAAGGCATCTAGTTTCAATGGCCCAAAGACATTACATGGATAGACTAACTACACTAGTCCAAGCATGTCCAGCAGCACACATGGATTGAACACACAACCTCCACCTCAAGAGGTGAGTGCCCAAGCAACTCGTCTATGGGTTTTGAACATTAATTTAAACTTGAAATTGCATGTTTAGACCATCATGATTCTCTCAAATTCCATTATCCTTTCTTGGGCATTAAGATATTTATTTGTATGCCCAAATATGCATTTATTCTTATCAAAATTTTAGGGATGCTCAAATTCATGCTAGCACTCATATATGAAATCCTTTTGTACTTGTCATATCAAAACCACAAAAAGTTTTTTCTCACTAATTTAGATGGATTTCATGAACTATGCACATCGTTGCAAATTATTCATGATAAATGGGAGATGAAGATATCCTCTACAACCTAGTGTCTCCCATATCTTCAATACTCTTGTGTTTGAAGTGATCTCTAGCTTGTTTAGTGGAGTCCAAATAGCTATTCCTGTAGAACATATAGGTATCCATATTTACAACATTTTTCATCAAACATGATATCACGAGATGAAGAACTTGAATTGTCCAAGATATGCATTATTTATGTTCCAAGTTCAAGCTTTTTTGATGGTCCATTTTCTTTTGTATATGACCATATTATTCTTGAGCATAGTAGTATTAATATCTTCTTGATCCATAAATATCAAGTTTTATTGATCAAAGGATTAAACAAGAGGTTCATGGATTTCACTTGGTGACTTTGCTTAAGCTTAGGCAAGAGTGCATGGAGTCAACAAAGTGCCAAAGGATGGTTTCATTTCAATGACCACCAAAACATTTAGCGTGATTAACATCGCATGTTTCTTTTCAAATCCAATGTTGTTTGTTCATTTGAATCACAATATTAGAACTTTCCTGATGATGAAATGTAAGGATAGTCATGGAGCACTCTAGGGGCCGATACACTTTACGTTCCTCTAGTTTCTCTTGCATAAACACTTCCACATAAGATAGATTTTTTAGAGCTTTAATTTTCTAGATTAGCTTAACTTGTGGTGCTCTTATAGTCTTATGATTAAATTTAGTCACTCTATGCCCCTTAGATGCATAGCTTGACTTTTCCAAAATGACTTTGTTTTGTCTCTTAGGTGCAAAAGATATGGGAATCCAAATCTGAATGGGACCCTTCTATGAATGTACCATGGCCTTTGGTACCCATCATTGACTGATGAAAATGGCCTTTGAGTGCATTCATTGATGTGTATTTCTTATACTGATTGGATAAAAAGAAGTTGAAGATCTATTAAGTTCCTATGGTATCTCCATAGGTATGAGGGAAAATTTTATAACCAATATCTATTTCTATAGTCTTTGTTGATGATCGTATTGAATTTCTTGTCTTTCAATTGAAAAATTTATCTTTGACAATTACATAAAAGAATCCTTCTGAGTGGTGGTTGTTGCATGTGAGACAACTTCTTTTTTACAATTGGATGATCTACATGCCATATGAGAGTTCGACAGTGAAACAACATAATCCTTTGAATTCACGTGCACTATTAATGAATCTTTTGCAAATTTTAGGTTGATGGAGTGACGTAAAATCCATACATGGCCTAGTACCATTCTTTGATGAGATCATTGTCATCACACATGAAGAAATATACTTGCATTGAACATATCGAATATCCAAATGGATCATAGCCATTCCTATTTTTAGCTCTTGAGCCTCACCTAGAGAAGATAAGAGATGAGGATGCTTATTCATGATGGGGCTTACCACCACTAATTTAAAACATTCCTATTATGTATGGTAGGTGTGTAGGGTTTCTCCATCGCTTTTGATCATAAGAGTTTTTGTTGATTTATTCATTCTAATGCTGACTTCTATTAACAAAACAACATCTCTTTAGTAAGAGGCTCCTCTTAGAGTTTAACCCTAAGCCTCTTATGTAGTTGGGGCTCCTCTTATGTAAGAGGCTCCTCTTAGAGTTTAACCCTAAGCCTCTTATGTAGTTAGAGTTTAACCCTAAGCCTCTTATGTAGTTTAACCCTAAGCCTCTTATGTAGTTAAACTCCTCTTAGAGTTTAACCCTAAACCATGAAATTCTTAGTCCCCTCACATGTTCCCTCTACATTCAACACATCCCCTGTGATTTTATCATATTTTTCAAAGCTTAATCTCGTATGATTTTATCATATTTTTCAAACCTCAAATTATATGTTTTATGAGCTCACAATACCATTTTTTAACTTTTTAGAAGAAATAACTATGAAAGGGGTCTTTCTTTTTAGTATTAAAGATAAAAACCCTAAGTTAAGATGCCTTTTTGAAGCGGAATGAATGAAAATTTATGAATTATCTCTTGAGCTTTTTTCTTGGTTCTTTTTCATTTGAAGGTTTATCCTTAAGATGTCCCATGACCATATACACCATGGGAGTTCGTTTGCATGTGTTTCAAGCTTGTTGCTCTCTATTTTGACATGTATAAAGCTATTCATCGTCTTCATGAGTTTCTCTGAACTCCATACTCGATTGGGTAAGTTGAATCACTTGAATCCAGTGAGCTTGGTGTTTGCAAGACTACAACAATCCCCAAGAGCCCAAGCATGCTTCAGATTATCAATAAGGGGTGTTGATATATTTAGGTAGTGATGTGTGTGAACACTCTAGGAGCGCCGAGGCACTTTTTTCCCTCTTTAGGAGGTTTTTTTCCCCAACTTGTATATATGTCTATTCCCTAACGGGCTACTTATCTTTTTCCATTCTAGTGGTAATACATTCAGTATTGTGTGTTGTGCTCCAAGCTTCTTCTTCTTTTCTTCTTCCTTGTGCTATTTGCGTGCTTCCACAGACCTCTAACTCCAACAATTGGTATCAAAGCAGGCCGCCGCTTCATCTAGGGCGTCGTCGACACCTCTTCGGTTGCAGTCTCAGAATCACACGAATTTTGATGAGCATACTCAAGATTTTTTAGAGATCAAAACATCTTCGCTATGTGGTGCTGAAATCGCGACCTAAACTCGTTTCGGCCTCCAAATGCACTATCGCAACGCTTGTGTAGGCTATTTCATCTTTTTGTGCCAAAGATATATACCAGATTCGGTTCGCCAATATAAGCGTCTCGAAGTCTGCTACAGGTTTAGCAAAATTCGTCCAGGCAGTCTTGTTCAACTTTTTGAGATACAATCAATTTTTTGCATCAAGCTTTTTAGTCATTGGCCAAGGCTGAAAGGAGTGATGTATTCTGTATGTTGGTTGTTGAGGATAAGTTGGATGGTACCAACTACCCATTATGGGATTATATGATGCGACATGTATTGGTTACAAAAGGACTCTGGAACATTGTGCAGGGTGTTGAAAAATGTCATATCCAACCTACAAGTGTTACAACTACACGTACTGAAGCTGATGCAGAAGGTGTCGAAGATGGTGATATTCTGCAGATTCCCATTCGTGTTGTTGTTTCTGTTGAACCTACTGCGAAGCAAATTCATTGGGATGGCAGAGATGCTCAAGCACATGCATTGATGGCTTTGTCTGTCAAACATGCCATTATTCCCCACATTCGCTCTTGCAGAACAATTAAGGATGCTTGGGATACACTTACCACATTGTACCAGGCTAGGAATGAGGCTCGTGTTGCTTACCTCCGAAAATAGTTGGAGAGTGAGCACATGAATAAAGGTCATTCTTTGGATAGTTTTCTGACAAAGATCAAAGATTTGAAGGAACAGTTGATTTATGCAGATGAAGTCCTTCTTGACAGTTCACTTGTGAAGACTGTTCTGAATGGTCTTCCTGACTCATATAAGAGTTTTGCTTCTACTCTTCGTTTGATGATGAAAGGCAATCCAAATGCCTTAACATTTGAAGAGTTAGTTTCTGCTCTGTTGCAGGAAGATCAGTCTAGGCAGAACAGGTATATTATGTGAGTTGTAGATCAAGCTTTCCTGGCTAGTCAGAAGGGCAAAGGAAAATGGAGCTCTTCAATTAGTAAGCAGAAATCTGCTAATTCTGCATAATCGAAGAAGGAAGACAAAGATGAGAAGGAATCAGAAAATCAAACATTGTTTTGCAAATACTGTAAAGCAAATGATCATGTCATTAAGAACTGTCTAAAATTGGCTGCTAAAGAGGCAAAGAAGAAAGAGGCCGGAATGGTTGTTGTAGAGGCCTCTACACCAAGAAGAGTCTGCTAATCTTGTGCAGGATGAAGAATGGACGTTAACTACTATTTGCAATTTTGCACCCATCTTCTCATGAGCAGTGCATGTTTGCAGTAGACTCAGATGTTTGGTACTTTGATAGTGGGGCGACCAAACATATTACCTCACAGTGTAGTTTCTTCTCTTCACTCGAGCCTGCTCCTACAGTGAATACTATTACATGCGCCAATAACTCCTCTTATCCTGTTATGGGAGTTGGTAAGATCATTTGACTACTATTGATGGTAGTTCTTTCACTTTTTTAGATGTTTTATTAAATGTATTTTTGTTGGATACAGTTCTGAAAGTAAAGGCTATCGTCTGTATCATCCACAGACTAAATGCATTCTAGTTAGCCATGATGTTTTTGTGGAAGATGTTATTCAGCCATTGCTTTCATGTACTAGGGAGACATTTGTTAGGTCCAAAGACATGTATGATACTTTGCTTCCTCTTTTTACAGGTGGACAATCTAGTGTTGGTCCTGATGAGGCAACTTGTCAGCCTTTGCAGGTTTCATGTGATGATGCAGATCATTCCATTTCTGATGCAGATTTACATGATGCACTTGTTGATGAGAGAGCTGATATTGACCAGGCAAAAATTATGCCAAAATGGCTGGTGCAGACTTTGCATGACAGCAAATTAGATGCACCTCTGTCATTCCGTACTCGTTCATGATCTCATAGTGCCTCTTTTACATCAAATTGCTATGCTATGGCTATGTCTAGTCTCTATGATGAGAATGAGCTTGTTTCGTTTGATGAAGCACAAAATTCAAAAAAATTGGATGGTTGCTGTTAGTCGGCCGCCGGATTGGCAACTGTAAAAACTGAATCTTGTTCTAATCCGCACGTACGAAAGGTTGTTACAAAGATGTTTGTATCTTTATATAAATGAATGGAAAAGAGGCGCTCGGTGACGATAGGTTGGATCACCAGACTATCTGTCTGGGTGATTAATCTGCACGTTACTGTGGTGTGTGTTTGCGTCATTTTGAGTACCTTGTTCTCATCTCTGCCTTGTGGTTATCAATACCTGTTCGGTTGGTGAATCTCTGTCTAGTCGGTGAAGTCCGTGTAGTAACTGTAGTGTGTTTGGGAACTCTGAGTCATATTGTGGTTGTCTTCTATATTGAAGATCCGCTATTGTACGGTAAAGATTAAGTTACAGTAAGGTTCGTCTTAAGCTGAGTACGGAATCTTTGTCCCGTAAAGGTTATGACTACGAGTTGTGTTACGTTAGTTCTGATATGGTACGCTGATTACTAAGTCAATCTTAATCGGTGCAAGAATCTACATTCAGTACTGTGTGTTTGATAATTTGGAGTCTTTATGTGTCTTTCAATTCTGGTTGATTATCTACACCTGTTCGGTAAAGATTAAGTCACTGTTATTGTCTCTATTGTTACAGTAGTTTGTGTTCGGACAATTTTTGAGTTAATCAAGTAATTCTGCATTACGGTACTGACTAGTTCTTGCGCTAAACGTTGAGGAGAGTATTGACTAGTATGTGTTCGATAAACGTTGGAAGAGTTGATTGCGTATTGTAAGAGTGTAAGTGTAGCAGATTCTTGATAGAGTTTTTGAGCATTAGTATATTGCGGTGCGTGAAGTGGTTAGTTTGGGGAAATCAAGAACAGGGCCTCTGTCTAACAGACCCCTTCCACTCCCAAGAACCCAAGTAGATGTTTAAATGCGCTTCTGATGGTTAGTTGCATGTTTAACATTGGCGCCGTCTGTGGGAAGGTGGCATCGAGAGTGTTGCCAGCTAACTGTGGGAAAGTGGCACCAGATTGTTGCCGTTTGTCTATGCAAATGTAGCATCAAGAATGTTCGTTGATTGATTGTGAAAGTGGTCATAGATTGTGAATCGACCGTAAAGAAGAATAGTACGCAAAGTATTGCAAACATAGTATATGCCGGTTACTTGTTCCAGTGAATCATACCCCAAGCATAGAAGAAACCAACAGTCCTGGGCGATACCTAATTTGCTAAGGACGCCTTTAGGAAGTAGAAGCGCAGATAAGTCTAACCCAGCTGTCAAGGAATTGAAGAACGCCAGTAGGGATTCCGGTAGTATTCTGGTAGAACGTACTACGTTTCTAGCAGATTCCGGTGCGATTTCGGCACATGCTGTCAAAGAAATAGTAACTCCAGAGTCTACCAGGACGAAGCCTGAAGTTAA
Organism: Ceratopteris richardii; assembly: GCA_020310875.1. NCBI lineage: Eukaryota > Viridiplantae > Streptophyta > Polypodiopsida > Polypodiales > Pteridaceae > Ceratopteris > Ceratopteris richardii. The sequence continues at coordinate 91,226,898 of CM035435.1, read as the reverse complement.
TTTAACACCATTGAGTCAAGATTCGAATTTGTCTGCGGATAGAAACGTCTTGGCCAAAGAAATCAGTGAAGGTGAAAAAGCACCTTGTTTTGGTGAAAGTTCGACACCTTCCGGTGTTATTTCGGTACCAGTTGCTGAGAGTTCACAGTCTTCCGGTGACGGTTTACCATTTCTTGGTGGATCTTTAGTCCAATCACCGCTATTTGGAGTAAGTACCCCTACATCTGATACCAAGGAGGAAGGTACCTTGTTCGAAACTGAAATCACAAACATACTGAACGATATTATCAAGCCGGAAAGTGTACAGACTAACGACACAGATTCAGACGATTCAGATATTCAGCCTCGGGATATAGAAGATAGTCACAATACCATCGCCAGCACGATGAGTAGGCAACAACAACAACAACAACAACAGCAGCAACAGCAACATCTATTTCCACCTCAATCGACTCCAACAGGAGTAACATACACTAAATTCGGTGGATTCCCAAGCGATGACCCAGATGCTCATGTACGCACATTTGAGATAAGTTATGCAGTACTCAATCACCCACTTGATCCGGCGTATAAAGCTATTGTATTCCAGTCTACATTGGTTAATGAAGCCGCCAGGTGGCTTACATTTCGGCACCTATGAAGTAGTAAGGGACGCATTTTTGCAGAGATTCAGGCTGATGTGGTGATTGCAATGGCTTTGCAGCTGGAAAATAAGGTTGGAGGATTTACAGAAGACCTGGAATGGTTAAAAGCAAGTAAAAATGTTGCAGAAGATCTGACCAGATAGATGTACTGCACCACGTGCAAGAATTCAGGGCATACCAGTGCCACTTGTGCCCTCAACCAGTTGTTTTGCGCTATCTATAATACAACAGGACATTCCACTGAAAACTGTGCATACAACGCCAAAGTACAGGGAACAACAACAGTGAATGCAATTATACAAGAACCAAGGCAGCTTGCCAATCACTATGTACCTCCTCAAATGAGAAACAACCAACAGCAGGGATACCGAAATTAAGAGGACAGAGAAATAATAACTACAATGCAAACCGTTGGCAGGCAGGACCAGCACAGGAAAATACTAATTTTCCACCACCTCGCTGCCATTTTTGCGGTGAATTTGGCCACATTAGAAGATTTTGTAAAGATGCAACAGAAAATGATCAGAGAAAGAAAGAACAGCAGAATCCAATGACTAATATGGTTCATATCACACCAATAGAAACACAAGCTGCAGTAGTTCAGACCAGATCCGGTAGGCCATTACAACCAGCAGCTGAAATATTTGAACCAGGCATCCTAGAACAGCAAAGAACATATGACAAGGCTAGTCACTGGACCACCACAGAACCTCCAGTGTTCCTAGATCCTATTCCGATGACACAAGTTCCACTACCAAAGGAAACTGCATAGGAGAAAGAGTCAATTCCAATAACCGACGCATCGTCTTCAGAATGAGTGAAAGGTATAAGTCAAGTAACTCAAGCATGGGAAATCTTATCTAAAGCGTCCATTACTCTTCCTCTTGGACAGCTACTTGCACTAGTACAAGGAGTCCGTCAACAATTCCAGCAACAGTTTAGTACTGAGTCTGCCTGCATTCCAGAAACGGCAACAGTACAACCAGAAACTAACGCTACGGTGGATCATTCGGTCCCATTGATTACGATATGGTACAAAAATCATAAAATTAATCAAGTACTAATTGATGGACGGTCTGGTGTAAACATTGCTACTGCAGCACTGTGTAAAAAGTTAGGATGGACGAAAATTGAGCCTCTCCAGTTTTTTGTAAGGATGGCTGATCAGTCCAGAGTCCACCCAGTGGGACTAGTACGAGATGTTCCCATAACTTTGCAAGGTACAACATTTAAGATGACTTTTGTCGTCCTAGAACTACCAGAGTCTAGCTTGGATTATAATCTGCTTTTAGGCCGTCCTTGGTTGAAACAAGCCAAGGTGATACAAGATTGGTCCGCACAGGAATTCACTTTCAAGGACAATAATCGTAAATATGTTGTAAAATTAGATGTTATACAGCCTTGTGAATTACATGCTAGACCTTATTTTGTAGAACCAGTTCATATGTTAGATGGTTTGTCAGATGATGAAGAAGAAGAGTTTTTGAAGAATAATATTGATTTGATCTCCCTAGGAACTGTTGATCTACAATCTGTTGTAGATAATTGGAATCCGGCAGTTTGTACGGTGATGCCTGTGACTGAAGAAGACAAGAAAGAAGATACTGCTGCTATAGATGACACTGATCTACAACAACTTTTAAACCCACCCGATGTTACAGAGAAGTCCTGACAATTCTATGTTCCAGAAGATCAGTTAATTACATATAATTTAGGTGATGAAGTAAATCAGCGACCTGTAAAAATAAAGGAAGGATTGCCTGAGATGTTTCAAGCAGAGTTAATATAGTTGCTTTGAGAGTTCTATGATGTTTTTGCATGGGATTACAAAGATATGAAAGGTTTGGACCCCCACATTTATCAACATAGGGTCATGCTGAAGCCGGAAGCAAAACCAAACAAACAACCCAGCTATCGGATGAATCCGAATTATGCAGCACAGGTAAAGGCAAAGCTGGATAGGTTATTGAAAGTTGGATTCATTGTACCAGTAGAGCATGCTGAGTGGATATCACCCATTGTTATCGTCCCTAAAAAGAATAAGCAGCTACGCATATGTGTGGATTACCGGAAGCTAAATGCAGCTACGGTGCCAGATCCGTTTCCTCTACCTTTTCTTGACACCATGCTTGAGAGAGTAGCAGGACATGAAATGTACTCATTCTTAGATGGATACAGTGGTTACAATCAGGTCAGAATGGATGAGGAAGATATACCAAAAACAGCATTCATTACCAATTGGGGTGTTTTTGCTTGTACTGTTATGTGGTTTGGATTAAGAAATGCCCCCAGTACTTTCCAAAGGTGTATGCAGGAAATATTCTCCCCCTATCTTACCTCTTTCATGCAAGTATATCTTGATGATTTCTCTGTGTTCGGTAGGATGGTAGCACACTTGTTCCATTTACAGTGCTGCTTTGAGAAATGCAGAGAATACAGACTCTGTCTGGACCCAAACAAATCTGTGTTTGCGGTTTCATGTGGTAAGTTGCTTGGCCATATTGTATCGGCACAGGGCATACAAGTCGACCCAGATAAGGTAGCAGCTATGTTGGAAGCACCTGTACCTACTACAGCAAAGGAAGTAATGTGTTTCATGGGTCAAGTGAGATGGCATGGTCGTCATTTACGGTGGCTCGCTCATTTAGCCATTCCACTCAATTGTTTAATCACGAGTACTCCTAAACAGTTTGAATGGACTCAAGAATGTCAAACAGCATTTGATCGTCTAAAGTGTTTATTAATGCAGGTCCCAATTTTACAACCACCTGATTAGGAACGCCCATTCCATCTTTTTGTAGATGCCTCAGATATCGCCATCGGCAGTGTGTTAATGCAACAAACAGATAAGTGGTTCCGACCTGTTTACTATGCGAGTAGAAGACTTGCTCCTGCAGAAAAGAATTACTCTGTAACTGAAAGAGAATGTCTGGGTTTAGTGTATTATGTAAACAAATTCAGACACTATTTACTTGGCCGCAAATTTACTTTTCATGTAGATCATGCGGCACTTGTTTATCTGGTACGACAACAGCATTTAGGTGGTCGATTAGCGCGTTGGGTTCTACTTTTACAAGAGTTTGATTTCGAAGTAATCCATCAGTCCGGCAGTTCACATGCATTAGCAGATTTCCCTTCTCGCTTAGATTCCGGTGAAGCTCCAGTCGGTGTAGATGACACCACACCAGCGATTTATGTTACTGAACCAACTAATGATGAATATGCAGAACCACCTATGCCATCTACATATTATGATCAGATATTAACTTTTCTTACTGATGGATGTATTCCTACTCAGACCTCTCCTGTAATGCGTAGGAAGATTGCAGTGTACAGTCGCAGATTCCAGTTAATTGCTGGAGAATTATACTATATGGACCACACTGGAATTTTACTTCGTTGTATTCCTCCGCATGAAGTTAACTCAGTCATTATTCTGGCTCACTCAATTCCTTCCGGTGGACACTTTGCAACAGATTTAGCGCACCGGAAAATTTTGCAAAGTGGACTTTGGTGGCCTACTATGTACAGGGATGTATCTCAGTTTGTCAAACAATGTGATACTTGTCAAAGGTCTGGACAGCCTTTACAACGCCATTTTTTCCCTCTCCAACCTGTCTTGCCGTTGGAGCCTTTTCAGAAGTGGGGTCTAGATTTTATTGGACCTGTTACACCTCCAGCCATACTCAGTAATAATCATTATATTCTAACATGTACAGATTATGCTACCAGATGGGCAGAAGCATGGGCTTTAAGGTCCACCACACCTGTTTCGGTGGCAAAGTGTCTCATGAAAGATGTTTTCCCGTGTTTTGGCTTACCTCTGGAGCTGGTTACAGATCAAGGCACGCATTTTGCTAACAACTTAATGAAAGTACTCACCCATTCTTTTTAGATAATGCATAAATTTAGTTCTCCTTATTATCATCGTGCCAATGGTTTGGCTGAGATTACAAACAAAACCTTGTTGAATATGCTTCGAAAACTGATTCTAGAATCACCGGAAAGGTGGGATCAACTGTTACCTGCAGTATTATGGGCATACCGGACTACCTACAAGGTAGCAACCGGACTAACACCTTTCAAACTGGCTTCTGGGCTGGAAGCCATAGCACCAATGGAAATTGTTGTGCCAAGTTTACGTGTAGCCCTCACTCAGAAACTACTACCTGAAGAATCTCTGTCATTTCAGTTGAATACACTCAGAGAACTGGATGAGCATCGATGGCAAAGTTTTCTGACTATGCAGGAAGTGCAGTTAAGACAAGCTCGAACACATGACCGATATCTGAAAACTCCAGCTTTTTCGGTGGGGCAACTTGTACTCTTTTATAATGCAAAATCGATTCGCTCTGCTGGAAAATTCAAGTTACGATGGTTTGGTCCCTATCGGATTACTGAACAAGTAGGCCCAACTACGTTTCGGTTGACTACTTTGATCGGAACTCCTCTTCCGAAGGTGATAAATGGTTCAAAGCTGCGGCCGTATCATCAAGCATCTGGCTCTCGCTGACGTGTTCAGCGTTTTTTCATTTTTATTTATTTGCTTTTTTTTTGTTTGCTTTTTACGTACTTAATAAAATAAGTCTGTAAATATCCGCGTTTTGATACCTAATTATGACTAACAGCCACCTTGCCTTATCGAATCCGTTCATGCATGCCCACCGAAGTTATGAGGTTATCATCTCAATATCGCACGATGATTCACGAATTTAATTGCTTCTCGGTATCAAGTATCTACTTAACCTTTTTCGTTTTTTTGTTAAACACTATTGTGTTTGCGTGATTTGTGTATTTGTGCTCTCTGTCTACCCTGCGATTGTGTTACCATGCTTGCTATTGTCTGTGCGCCATGGAAGCTCTGGCAAACTTTGCCGCTTTCCGTGACGGACTCCCTGCCGATGTAGGAGAGTTCTTGCGCAGCCGTGGGTTGGTCAACTTTGCTGAACTGCCTTGGCATTCAGTGGATTGCCATCCGTTTTATGCCCACATAATCACCGCCATTGCTGCCACACCTGCCACCGAGCAGAGTTGGCCTATCACTGACCTACCATCCCGTACCGTAATCACTTTCCAGGCCTTTGCTGATGCATTTCGACTCCCTCGACAAGGACGAGAGAATGGCCCAAATTTACCAATAGCTACCATGATCCAACTATTCCCTAGGCACTCCTCCAACGAATATGCAATCCTCTGTCGCCCCGAACTTGAGAGATCAGCACTCCAATTTTTAGTTGCCATTTTAATTCTCCAGAAACGCACAAATGGCATATCTCGACCCTTTTACTCCGATATAGATTTAGCTGCTCGAGAATCGGTCAACTTTGCTTCATATTTCTTCCGTCGTATTCACAAAGAATGTGTTTCAATCATCAAGCAGGTCAATAAAGGAGATATGCCAAGGTCGAGACTGCCACACATCCTATCTTTCCTATTTTCGACCATTCTTGTAGGGCAACCACCACCCCGAGGACCATTCTGCACCATGAGGAATCTGCACAAATATTAGAGGACAATGAAGAGGATGACAAAGAGATTTTCCACCTCCTTCGCCGGAAAAGAATTAGAATAAGTTCATCCGATAGTGACGTACAGGGTTCAGCTACAGGATATAAAGCAGATGACAAAGAAGACGAAGGACAGGAAGAAGAAACCTTTCACAATACAACAACATCAATGAATAATGACTCGGTACAGTCATCTCCCAAGCAGCAACAAGAACAGGATAGCACTGCTGATTCGGCAGTCAGTTCTTCTAAAATCGAATCTCAACAAGACGAACAGGACAAGTCAGAAGAGGAGAAAACTATCATTAAGGAAGTTTTCGAAGAACTGCTTAAAGCAGTCGAGTCTACAGCTGCCGGCCATGTTGACACTACACAACAAGCCACCGAAAAGGTAACCGAAACTAACTTTGTTCTACCCACTCCCCCACCTGAACCTCCACTCAACCCTCTTCTTCCTATTCCACCCATTGTCCCTGACGGACCCACTGCTTCTTCATCCTCATCACCAAATTACTCTCCACCGAATTCCCAACAGCTCCTCACCAATTCTTCATCGCAACCTCGTTCGCATCCTCCAATTCCTTCAATCCCCTTATTTTCTGAGTTAGCATCCATGGGTCAAATGCTGATCCACTTATCACAACAACTACCTGCACATATGAAGCAAGTGACAGATACTATCCGAGATGAATTTCAACACAAAGTTGAGGTGCTGGAGGAAGACATCACTCCTCTCCAGGAAGAATTACAGGCAGTCAAGGCCGAAAATCATGCGTTAAACGGACAAATTCAGGAGTTGCAGGCTAGACTTGTAGAACAGGAAATAATTATCAATCAAAGAGATGCGGCCCTGACAGCAGTCCAAGATAAAGATGAATTACTAAGTGTTGCAGATGCAGAGTTAGTCAACTTGAAGAAGCTAGTACAGGATAAAGAAGATGCACGAGTAGCCTTAGGGAATCTGTTAGAAGAAATCAGACAACAGCTACATGAACCAATACAGCAAGGACAAGAAATGGTAGATCTGCTCAAAAAGACTAATGAAGAACTACAAAGAAACAAGTCCAATTTATTTTAAGTAAACAGTATTCTCAAACGAAAATTGACCGTGGAAGCTCAACTGCAAAAAGTGATAACAGATCTTCGAAGAGAAAGGGATGCCTACTCCAGGACAATCCAGTTTCGAAATCAAGAGATAGAAAGAAGGGAGAACCAGCTGGATGCTCAGAAAGATAGATTAGCCAGAATGGATAAGCAAATTGCAGAAATGAAGGTGTCCAAGGATGCGGCATTGTCAAATGAATTCTACTTACAAGAAGCTTTTCTACAGACACAGGCAAAAGTTTTGATGACCGAAGTCATTTCCTTAAGTGTTGTACGAACAGATGCCCAAGTAGTAGAACCAGATATTTTGAAACAGATGTTAGAAGCCTTAAAGAAGAAAATCGCCCGAACTTTTAGATTAGCCCGATCCATGTATTTAGAAGGCATTGTAGATGAACCCTAATTTTTGTAAACCTGCGGGTTCGAGTCCACCGTGCGTGCCAGAGTGTTAGTCGGCCGCCGGATTGGCAATTGTAAAAACTGAATCTTGTTCTAGTCCGCACGTACGAAAGGTTGTTACAAAGGTGTTTGTATCTTTATATAAATGAATGGAAAAGAGGCGCTCGGTGACGATCGGTTGGATCACCAGACTGTCTGTCTGGGTGATTGATCTGCACGTTACTGTGGTGTGTGTTTGCGTCATTTTGAGTACCTTGTTCTCATCTCTGCCTTGTGGTTATCAATACCTGTTCGGTTGGTGAATCTCTGTCTAGTCGGTGAAGTCCGTGTAGTAACTGTAGTGTGTTTGGGAACTCTGAGTCGTATTGTGGTTGTCTTCTGTGTTGAAGATCCGCTATTGTACGGTAAAGATTAAGTTACAATAAGGTTCGTCTTAAGCTGAGTACGGAATCTTTGTCTCGTAAAGGTTATGATTGCGAGTTGTGTTACGTTAGTTCTGATATGGTACGCTGATTTCTGAGTCAGTCTTAATCGGTGTAAGAATCTACATTCAGTATTGTGTGTTTGATAATTTGGAGTCTTTCTATGTCTTTCGGTTCTGGTTGATTGTCTACACCTGTTCGGTAAAAATTAAGTCACTGTTATTGTCTCTATTGTTACAGTAGTTTGTGTTCGGAGAATTTTTGAGTTAATCAAGTAATTCTGCATTACGGTACTGACTAGTTCTTGCGCCGAACGCTGAGGAGAGTATTGACTAGTATGTGTTCGGTAAACGTTGGAAGAGTTGATTGCGTACTGTAAGAGTGTAAGTGTAGCAGATTCTTGATAAAGTTTTTGAGCATTAGTATATTGCGGTGCGTGAAGTGGTTAGTTTGGGAAAATCAAGAACAGGGCCTCTGTCTAACAGACCCCTTCCACTCCCAAGAACCCAAGTAGATGTTTAAACGCGCTTCTGATGGTTAGTTGTGTGTTTAACATTGCTATGCAATCTGAATATGATGCTATAATGAAGAATGGTACCTGGTCTTCATGTGACTAGCCTCTTGGCAAGACGGCCATTGGAACTAAGTGGGTTTACAAGCTGAAGCGTAAGCCTGATGGAACACTTGACAGGTATAAAGCTAGGCTTGTTGCAAAGGGTTATGCATAAGAAAGAGGCATTGATTTTGATGAAACCTTTGCTCCTAGTTGCCAAATGACTACTGTTCATAGCATCTATGCACTTGCAGTTCATCATGGTTGGAATGTACATCAGTTGGACATTAAAATAGCATTTTTGAATGGTGACTTGCATGAAGAAGTGTATGTTTTTCAGCTTCATGGCTTTGTGTAGAAAGGGTATGAAAACCAAGTGTGCAGGTTAAGAAAGGCTTTATATGGTTTGAAACAAGAACCACATGCTTGGTATGAAAAGATACATGCCTATCTAATTGCACATGGTTTTGAGAACAGTCCAACTGAAAGCACCTTATATGTTAACCGTGCTAATGATATGCTTCTAATCATTGTGGTGTATGTTGATGACATGCTGCTCACTGGTCCTCATGACATGCATATTGCTGATTTCAGGGCTAATTTACATGCCTGATTTGAGATGTTTGATTTGGGGCATTTGCATCACTATTTGGACATTCTATTTATGTAAGTTGATGGTGGAATGGCTTTGTGTCAAACGAAATATATTGACACATTATTGCAGTGTTTTGGCATTGAAGATTGTAAGCCTATTGCCACTCCTATGGAGACAGGTTAACGATTGAGTCTTCATGATGTTGGAGATGCATTTGATGTTTTCCTCTATCAGGATGCTTGATTTATTTATGCATTACTCGACCAAATATTCAATTTGTTGTCTCACATATGAGCAGGTTTATGCATTGCCCAGGTGTCAAGCATTGGTAGGTGGTTAAGTGCATCTTTTGCTACTTGTGTCGTACCTTGCTACTTGGGTTGTTTTATCCCAAGGGGGGATCACTACCGTCAAATTTGCATGCTTTTTCTGACCTGACTAGGCTATTTGCTATGACACTCATGTGTCCACTAGTGGCTTTTGCTTCATGCTTGGTAGCTCATGTATATCTTGGTTGAACAAGAAGTAGCCTACTGTGGCCACTTCTAGTTGTGAGGCTGAGTATAGGGAATCTTTCACAGTGATTGTTGAGTGTGTGTGGCTCAGATGCCTTGTTGATTTGGGTGTTGGTCAGTCTTCTGCCACCACCATCTTCATGGACAGTTAGAGTGCATTGGCAATTGCAAGGAACCATGTGTTCCATGCTCGCACTAAGCACATTGAGGTGTATTATCATTATCTCAGGAAGAGGTTCTCTGCTTGGGAGATCAGCTTGGCATATGTGCCCAGGGAGGACAACATTGCAGACCTTTGTACGAAGGCTCTACCTAGGGAGAAGTTTGAAGCTTTCCGCAAAGCTTTGGGCTTACCTCCTTTTGTGGATTGATTCCACATAGCTTGGCACTTCCTTATACATGAGTGCCAACTCCTTGTTCACTGCATCACTCCCAGGGGGGATTTGTTGATATATTTAGGTAGTGATGTGTGTGAACACTCTAGGACCGTCGAGGCACTTTTTTCCCTCTTTAGGAGGTTTTTTTCCCCCGGCTTGTATATACACCTACTGTCGTAACAGGCTGCTTATCTTTGTACATTCTAGTGGTAATACATTCAGTATTGTGTGTTGTGATCCGAGCTTCTTCTTCTTCCTTGTGTTATTCGCGTGTTTCTGCAGATATCTAACTCCAACAAGGGGTAGGGTGCAACAAGAGACTATCCTAAAACAACCAATTATGTACCTCTTTTCAGAGCTTATACCGAATTCTTTTTTACAAGCCACGCATGTATTTTTTGGGAGGTCCGAAATGTTCCCATGTTTCCTGTATTGCACTATATAGGTTAAAAATACTCTAAGTTTCATCAGAAACCATACTCACTAATACTTCTTTTTTATAAGCGAGACATTAAAATGTAGGGTTCTGTATCACCTATGAGGTAGAAATCACTACTAGCAAAATAGTCTCCTATTAAACTCACATATATGATTGGCATGTTCAATTCAATGCACTTTTATACAGAAGTTCAGGGTGTTTTGACTATCGCTAGGATTTTAGAGTTTTTAATCAATCATTGTCCTTTTTCCATAGCTTTCCATAGAACTTATAATTGCTGCTCATTGTTTCTATTGTCTTCAAGATTGTTGTTTCAAATGAAATACCTCTCAAAGTGTGAAATTACTATAAACGCCATACTTGTTCATCTTACCTCACCTACAAGATATTCGTATCATCATCATAAAAGCACCTAGGCCATGGGATTGTTAATTTACTCTTTTCCATGCCTCGGATCATGTTTGTTTTTGCTTTTTCTACTTCAAAAGGTTCCTAATAAAGCATGAAAATAGATACTACGAAAGCAATAAGATACACAGTGAGGATGTTTTACTAGAAAGGATCAAATTGATCCTCCTTCAAGATAACCACCAAATCCAGCAAATTTTTAAGATGTGCAAGTGAAACAAGCTTTTTTAGGGTAAAGAAGCTGCTTCGTCAACTCTAAAGATGGCCTTTCTATTGAAATCAGATATTCTAGCAAGTACCTACTTTCTTGGATTCCAGAGAACTAAATATTACACTGCTAAAATATCTTGTTTCCAAGTGAAAATCTCTTATAAATCGTGTAGTACAGTAGACAACTCCAATATTTACCTCCTGAATTTCCTAACGAAATGAAAAGGAATGAGCTTTCTGATAGAAAAATGGTGACTGTCATGTCATTAAAGGCTTTGTACATCCAAGATTTCCCTTATGGCATTAAGCTTCATTAGATTTCGTTTTTGACTACTACTAAAGTATGGAGTATTTATTCTATGTATTGCATATAAATGCATCAAAATTACAGTAGACAGTAAACAGTGAAGTGATTGCACATTATAGCTTCATGATAATATCAATGATAAAATGGATAACTTTGGAGCTTCTACAGAGTTTCAGTAGTCCAGATATTTGTTCTCTCTTTTGCCTATATACTATTGTTATCATGAAGAACAAGATATGGCCATTATTGATGTAATCAAATCCAACTACGTTTAGTATATGTACCATTAGTATCACTTGGAAATGCAGATCCGCTCCCAAATCAATCCAAACGAACCGAATGTCCCTACTCAATTGTATTCCAGCTAAGTCCAAATTTCGTTTTCTATAGCCTACATGCTACAACAATGGGGTGCTTGAAGGTTCTTCATTCTTGTTGGAGTATGATCAAATCCAAATCCTCTGGCATATGTCTCATTAGTATCACTTGGAAACCAAGTTTGGCCACAGATCAGTCTAGCAAAACAATGTCCATGGTCAATTATTCTCCAAAGGATGTCCTTGAACATTGGATCCATATAAGCCTTGTAGCTTTGTCCTAGAGAAGTGGCCCATATTCAAAACGTGATGACATGGTTGAAAAGCTCATGATAGGGAACAATGACTACTTCTCTAATGTATTTTCCCGTACAAGTTCTACCATGTGACCAAGTGTCGTAATACCTTTGAGCCGCTCACTCTATGCGAGTAGAGAAAAAGCCCTGAGATCTAAATATCATGAACTGAACCACTCAATCATTTCCCCACTTCACAAGACGAGATCTAATGGGGACAAACTGTAGGCTGAATTCATTTGATCCAAGTGATCACACAAACTTCCAATCTCTATTGCAATACACTCACCGGTATCAACAAACTTCAAATTACGATTTACCTACAGAGGCATGATTATACAATGAGCATAAACATGTTGCATGAAATCTTCAGTGCCATCTTGTTGCTTGTACTCTCTTGTGCCATCATTTCCTTCTGTTGTCATTCAAAAGAGATAGTCAATGTGTCGCAAATCGATTCAAAAGTTCGCATATGAGATGTTCTGTGGCTCGGACTGTCATATGTGAGCATGCTGCATGAGATTTCAGGATGCCAAGTCTTCTAACAATCTCGTTCTAGAGAGGGCTCTACAAAGCTGGTTATTTCAAATACATACTTCTGGAAATACAAAGGGCCATGACGCATCACATGGAGATGGGTGCTATGAGGCTCTCCTCAAAAAAACATATGAACGATGTGTGTGCCACTCTCCTCCCATCCATTTATATCCTCTTGTATCTAAAATAGTAGTGATCTGGAATGATCTAGCATCGCCATGTGGCCAGCATGCAACACTCATCGCGACTAACCATCAAATACCTTAGGATATACCCCCGAGCTTAGGACCTTGGCTAACTAGCCCTCGTCCCACACACACATGGAATGGTCTCTGTAGACAGATGTCTGACACTCTCTCCCCCTTCTAAAGCTCATTGTCCTCAATGATCAATGAGGGAAAGTACTTGCGAATCAGAGCTACTGATTCCCAAGTGGAATCAGTAAGTGGTAATCCTTTCCAGGCTACCAGATACTCTTGGATGACATGATTCCTTAACCGTTTCTGTCTCCTATCTAGTATTCTGTCTAGAGAATGATTTGCTCTATCAGCTTCCTGCAAAGAAACAATACCCTCTATTCGATTATCCTCCCTAGAAATATACTTTCTTAGTTTACTGACATGAAACACTGGATGGACTCTTCAATCTGGAGGAAGCTCTAATCGGTATGCAACATCACTCAACTTCTTTACTATCTTCCAAGGTCCACAAAACCTTCGTGATAGCTTACTACACTTCCCTATGGAAAATCAAGTAGATCTAGCTGGTACCTGAAGGAAGAATTGGTCTCCTTCCTCAAAGGATCTAGGAGATCTTTTCCTATCAGCATATTCTTTTGCTCTATCAGCTGCTTGCTGCATCTTGGCTTTAGCTATTTCAAGGTTTGCTTGGAGATTCACTAAGAACTCGCACTAGGACATTTCTTAGGCATTCCGATGGTACTGGGACCAGTGGGATTCATGCCATAGTTCATCTCAAAAGGAGATATCCCAGTCACCTTGTGAGGCCTATTGTTATAAGCAAATTCTACTAGTGGCAAATAACTATTCTAATCTGTTTGTCTCTCAGACACATATGCCCGCAACATATCCTCTAGAATTTGGTTGACCCTCTCGGTCTGACCATCTCTCAGTGGATGATCACCACTATTCATTTTTAGTGACACTTTCAGTTTGTCAAATACAAACTTCCAGAAATGTCCTCTAAATCTGACATCCCTATCTGAGACTATGGATGTCGGTAACCCATGCAATCTGAAGACATGCTGGATAAACAACTCCGCTATCTATGGAGCTTCTATTGTCTCCTGCATAGGTATAAAATGAGCCATCTTGCTAAGTCTATCTACCATAACTAGGATTGTATCCCGCTTCCTTTGGGTCCGCGGTAACCCCATTATGAAGTCCATCGATATACTATCCCAATTATGATCTGGAACTTGTTAAGGATGTAAAAGACCTAGTGTCTTTATCCTTTTTGCTTTGTTGACTTGGCACATAAAACATTGTGGAACATAATTATGGATATCTCTAGCTAATCCAGGCCACCAAAATGTTCTTCTAACAAGTTGTATTATCTTGTCAACACCAGGATGTCCTACACAAGGAACATCATGGTTATCATGCATGACTTTGTTTCGCATATCCCGGGAATCTGGCACACAAACCTTTCCTTTCCTCTTCACTATTCCATTCTCCCGTGAGAAATTAGAATAAGGAATGGACTTGTTTGCTTTAGTAGAAGAAGAAACAGCTGGAACTGTCCCGTCTTTTAAAATAGAATCACCACTAATGGCTCTAACTATCTGTAACAAATGTGGATCTTCCGCCTGTGCTTCCTTAATTTCTTGAAGCAATGAGCTTTCTAAAACTGTAAAGCTCATTTGATACATTATACGAGATAATGCATCAGCTACTATATTTTCTTTGCCTCTTTTATACAAGATTTCCATGGGAAATTCCTGCATGAGCTCAACCCAACGAGCCTGTCGGCCTCGAAGATCTGGCTGACTACAAAAATACTTAAGTATATGATGATCTGTGAATACCTTAAAGTCCGCACCATAAAGATAGTCTCTCCAAACTTTAAGTGCATGCACCACCACATATAACTCTTGTTCATGCACCGGCCAATTGCGTTGTGCACTACTTAACTTCTTACTTTCAAAAGCTATTGGCCTTCCATCTTGACTCAAGACTGCGCCTATGGCTATGCCGCTAGCATCTGTTTCTAACTCAAATAGTTTTTGAGGATCCACCACTTTGAGTATAGGAGCCTCTGAAACAACTTGTTTAAGCGTATCAAAACTCTCTTGCTGCTCTTGCTTCCATGCACATGGAATTTTGCCTTGAAGCAAGTTCGTCATAGGTGTTGCTACCGACAAATATGAAGAGATGAATTTCCGATAGAAATCGAAAAGTCCTAAGAATGATCATAACTTCCCCTCATCCTGAGGAGTAGGCCATGCTAAAATGACTGATACATTCTTGGGATCCATCTGAACCCCATTGGCTGAAATCACATGCCCTAGATACTCTATCCTTGGAAGAAACAACTGTGTCTTCTCTGGATTTACATACAGCTGATTTTCTTTTAAAATATTGAACACAAATCTTAAATGATTTTCATGCTCATGCACAGTCCTACTATACACTAGCAAATCATCCACAAAATCAACAACACACTTTCCTATGAAAGGTCGTAAGATATCATTCACTAACATCATAAATGTAGCTGAAGCATTTATCAAACCAAAAGGCATGACCAAATACTCATAATGACCAAAACGGGTCCTGAAAGTTGTTTTATGTACATCATGATCTTTTACTCTAATCTGATGATAGCCACTCTTTAAATCTATCTTACTAAACACAATGGCTCCACCTAGAGCATCCAAAAGATCATCAATCCGGGGCATAGGATATCTATGTTTAATAATGATCTTATTGAGTGCTCGATAATCGACACACATCCTATAAGATCCATCCTTCTTCTCCACAAGAAGAATTGGTGCGGCAAAGGGTGAATAGCTGGGTCTAATCATCCCTTTTTTAAGATACTCGTCCACAACCTTGCGGACTTCATTTTCCTCTTGCAAACTCATTCAAAATGGTGGCCGAGCGGTCGGACTTGCTCCTGGTACCAATTCGATTCTATGCTCTATATTCCTGCAAGGAGGCAAACCCGATGGTAATTCCTTTAAAAACAACTCTTGGAATTCTGCTTTTACTTTGGCTGAAAGTGATGGAGCATTCCAACTTGAGTCTCCATGACTGCATGAATCCATCTCAACATTCGACAAATATATGAAATAAAGAAAATAGATATACTTACAATCAATTTTGAGCAACTTGGTAGCAGTCACCAATCGCGTCTCTTGGAGATCTGGTTCTCCACAGATCAGTAATCTCCTTCCCTCATGCTCAAACTGATACACATGCGAAGCAAAATCAATGACTGGTTTCTTCCTCGCATGCCACTTCTTACTAAGAACTATGTCAAATCGAGCTAATCTCGCTATCTCAAAGTCCAATCTGTCCTCATATGACTGGATTTGAATAGGAAGATCAACTACTCGTCTATCCCAAGTCTTAGTTTCCTTCCCGTCGGCTAGCTCTACGGTATAAGTATAATCTAACTGTACCGTACCTAAGCATAATCTCTTGACTAATCGGGAACTAATAACATTATGAGTTGAACCTATGTCAAAGAGTACCTTGACAGGCTCTCCTACCACGACTCCTCTCGTGACAATAAGCTCAGTATCTGGAAACTCGTATCCTTTTTGTGCCACTCGCGAAAGCACGGCATCTCGCACAGTCGAAACCTTTTTAGTGACCGTCATGGCCACTATGGGATATGATAGTGGAAATGGGGAATCCCCAAACTCATCCTCACTCCCACCTCCTACTTGAGTCGGATTTATGACTGGTGGCTGCTATCTTTTTCTTTTTAGGACAATCCTTATACAAGTGCTAGCAGACACTTTTCTCTTTCCTCCTGAAACTGTCTGGATCATGTGCACTTGCTTAGCCTCCCTAGAAGGATGTGCACTGACCGAACCAAGAGTCGAAGAATGGAAAGGTCAGCTAACCCTAGTCCATAGGGATCTCTCGCCCTGGGAACCTGTGATCCTGTGGCCGTCCTCATAAACCAAGGCCATCTCTGTGGCATGTGCCAAAGACTGACACCGTTCCTTTCTCACTAAAGGTCGGATAGTTTCTCTGAGTCCCAAAACAAACTTGTGGACTTGAAGAAATTCTATAATGGTACCAGGTACTTTAAGAAGTACCTCTCTATACCTATCTGCGTATTCCTGAACTGATTGATTCTTCTGACTAATGAAGAACCAGGTCTCTAGTGCTCTAGACCTTTCATCAAGTGGTACAAAATTGTTATAAAATAGGATTTTAAATTGATCCCATGTCATGGGCTCCTTCTTATCCTATTCTTATCTTACGCCACCACTTATGTGCGATGTCCATAAGATTATAAGTGGTCTGCTGAATCTTGTGCCTATCATCAATGATATGACACAAGCGGAAACACTGTTCCCATTTGCTGAGCCACTGCTCAACCGCGTCAACAGTCCTAGCGATAGTTGAGCCATGATATCTTAGCAGCTTAAGATCCTGCTTAAGATCCTTAAGCTTCTATCTGGCTTCTCTAACTAAGATGCTACCTCTAGGGACTTATGAAGTTTGATGCTCATCTGGAGCATCTACCTCCATCTCTGACAAATCAGAATCGAGCGGCTCTTCTTCTTTCTTGGAACTACGTACGTGTTCCAAGATATCCTGAAGAGAACTCTCTAAGAATGAAATTCTATTATTCATGGCTTGAATTGGATCAATTGGAGGCTCTCGCATAAGGGTTTCTGTTCTAGCAGATGATGATGATTCAGGTTCCATGCTAGAACTCAAGACAAATAACTTTTCTTTTGGTTTTCTCTCTTTTTTTTTTAATACACAAATTAATTATATATACTAGTGGCAAACGAAAAAAGAACCAATCAAAGCTTTTGCTTAACAAAAAAAGACAAAAGAAAGAAACTTTAATATGTTTCTTAAACTTTAATGCACATGCATGTTAATATTTTAGAAATTTCGACAACCTAACGGTATCACTTTAAAATCCGAAATAATTTCGAAAAGCGTCAAGCATTCAACAAAATCAAATCATCAGTGCCAATAGGCACGATCTATGTTGTCTTCTCAACGACCACCTGCAATTGAAATCTTTTTCAAGTATGTTGTTGGACTCTATAGGCCCTCAATCACTATATATTTCTCTTGTCGGTCCTTGCCGATACCACCCGTAAGAAAAACTCAAGCATCGATCATACATCTCTACTTACGTCATTCTACACGTATACAAGAATACTTCTAATATGCACAATCAACAGAATAATCATCCAAATATTGACTAAATACTCATCTCAAATTCTTTTGATATTCGTAAAGCATCCAATTTGAAGAACTAAGAGTAGAGTATCGACTCCCTTTGGTTCGTGGATCGCATATGCCTTTAAAAAGTGCTTCGTTGATGATGCTTGATGAAGAATAGTCCTCTTTCACCCTCTGTTGCAGAAAGGAACTAATTCCAAAGTATGGCTTGTAACCACTCCCTATATAGATCTCTAAGAGAGCTTTCTAACAAGCCCAAGAACTCCAAATTTGGATAAGAATTGATCAAGTTATGGCTAAAAGTATGGAGAGAAGTTGGTGAAATAAACTATGGTTGCTTCAAATAAATTTTCGCATTCTCTCTCTCTGTGGTCGTGCGCATGCATGTTATCCCATATCAATTAAAGATCACTCTTGACCTGCCTTCAATTGTGGATGTATGGATCATTAGCAAGTCTGCTCTTAAATCCCACATATAAGGTAAATTGCTCAGGAGCTATATATATCAACCCAGAAGTACCACTCAGAGGCGAGTAAATCCTTGCTGGCAGCACTAGTACATAGTTTTTCAAAGAAAAACTATGTATCTATTCTCTGTTAGTCTCCGCATGCGAGCGCGTGCAACAGAGAGCTGAGCGCCTGAAGATTCGGGAAACGGATCCTCTGTATGCGTGCCTTGGGCAGGAAGCGCTTGAAGATTCTCTGTATGCATGCCTTGGGCGGGGATCACCCGGCTCTGTTCGCTGAACTCCTTCAGAGCGGGGTCTTATGGGCTCACCCCGTTAGCTCTTCTGCTACAGCTCAACGACGATGACAGCTGCAATCGGAAAACAACCACAAAAAAACTCCACGAAAACGACGATGAAGCATGCCTTCCGCTTTCTTCCTCCTCGAACCACGAAAAAACATGCACGAACTCCTCTTCTCCACATGAGATTTCTTCTAAAATTAGCTCAACAAGAACCTGCTCTGATACCAAGTATGAGGCTCATCTCAAAAAAACATGTGAATGATGTGTGTGCCACTCTCCTTCCCTCCATTTATATCTTGTATCTCAAATAGCAGTGATCTGGAATGATCTAGCATCTCCATGTGGCCAGCATGCAACACTCATCCCCACTAACCATCAAATACCTTAGGATATACCCCCGAGCTTAGTACCTTGGCTAACTAGCCCTCGTCCCACACACACATGGAATGGTCTCTGTAGACCAATGTGTGACAGGTGCAGGGTAAATGGTAACTTTTAGATGATGACAAATGACAACAAATGTTCAACCCCAAGTTCATCAAGCTGCTACAAGTGACATTTGATGGGTCTATTCATGCCATAATAAACAAAGAACTCTGTATAATTATCATAGTATTCTTGCGTCAGCTTTATTGTGCCTTTCGATGCTCCCTATCCCATAAGCTCCTCCCTAGTGTTGCTGCAGACAGAAGGAAAACAAGAACATTAGCTACTCTACACTATCCCTAGAGAAACTCAAGTCAAACGTCCAAAATCATGATCTGCTTCACTCACATAATTTCTTTTTTCCCACTCTTTTTTAGCCACTCATCAACCATAGTAATTACATTCCATGACAAATCAACCTTAGTTTTTCTTCGTTTCCATTCTTCCTACGCACTTCAATATACTTCTGTTGAGCTAAAATGAGATGGCTACTTGCTTTCAGTTTCATGCAGATTCTTTATCAATCCACCTCATCACGTCCTATCCATGTACTAGATTTCATTTAACACAGAACATGGTTAAAGAGCTTAGCAAGATGGAACTCCCATATGCCACAAAGCAAAGATACGCAATTGCTCAAAACCTATAAGCTAGAAGACCCTTGCAAGGTAGAAATTTCACAGAACAACTGGTTTACAGACCAGAAACACCCAACCCAAAGACCCATAGAAATCTGCCAGAGAGCCACCAGAATGGGAAGCTCAAAGCAAACACCAGAAGGCTCTACTGATTCACCAGCCCTTCCAGCCTTTCCAGTTATCCACAATGAAGCAGATGGCACACCATAGCCTACAAATGGTGAGAAAGACTTGCACAGCAGATTAGAGCTATGACGAGAAGGACATGCACAGATAGAATCAATAAGATGATGAAATGGCCTTTGGCCAATCAAAAGAAGATCAGGAGGATTACCCTCTTCAAGGTGTTCACACAAGCTCATGCCCAACACACACAAGAGTTCAACATCTGGTGCTAGACCTCCGAGGCATTCACTGTCAAAAGCCCAAAGCAACCACGGTGATGATCAAGCAGCCATACTGCTATACCCCCACAGGCTGGTCAAACAAAGCAGCTGCCTCTCTTCTTTACTAGATAAGGCACCCTCATTATGTATAAGCACTCATGCTTGCATTATGTCATACTTGCAATTCAATAGAGAAAGAAAATATGCACCTCATAGAACACTACGTTCCATACTTAATCATAACACAAGTATTACAGTAAATAGTAAGCTAGCAATGTTATGAATATCACATTTGAATCATAAGATTCAATCAAACAGTTCTACCTTACATGTACAAATCATTTCTCTGACTCTCCCTGTATGAGAGCACACGTTATTTGAGCACAGACATGGTCTCATACATTAAATGTGCAAGGATGACTTCGCAACGTTAAACATCTGAGTTCATGATGAAAATTAAAATTCACACTAAAGTATTTACGTGTGCACGAGGATGCATGCGTCGTCTGTGTCTTCTGAAGGCATACAATGTTGAATCCTCACGAAAACCGTGGAACATCACATCACGATGGTTCACATATTTATTCCACAAGTATCTTTTGTGCACATGCTTTGAAATGTTCACGATCATTCACATGGTCATTCCCCATTTGCCCACATGCTTTGGAATGGGTTGTCAAGACCTAAATTTATGCAACTACGTTTCATCAAATGCTCAACTTAAATCTCTTTCCTATTAAGAGTGGGGTTTGAACAATTGCATCTTCCCATCGCAATCAGAGGAACTTAATGAGATGGCTCCAAAATACAATTTCCTTTGCTCCTGATGCAAGTACGTTCGTCCAAACACCCTATCAGATATGCTGTTATTCGATTTTGTCCAGCTAGGACCTGAGAGAGCACAAGACATAAGACAAAACAATAGACAATAATCCAGCGGGCGTGGTTTAACGGATGTGCTTTGTACTCCTAGGCAGATGGCCAGGGTTCAAGTCCCGCCCAGGGCTGGATGCTTCAGAGTTCCCCAAGATGGGTGCCTCTACCTTACGAGGTCGGGTGGAGGTCGGGTGTGTGTATCTTTCCAATTCATTGCACAACTTCGATGAATAAATCTAATAGCACATACAAAATCTCAATTTATAAAAGCTTTTTAAGCATAAGCTGAATATTGACTGAGCATAACTGAGATAAAATAGAGCTGAACTGAGGCTGATTCTGAAGTAAAAATCCAATTCAAAACAAAAACTGAGGTTAAATTTGACTGAGATATAATTTAGCGATAGGCTGAAAGAAAGTACTTCAAAATTACCAAATAACTAGGTCTGAGTTGTGTTTTGAAGTCCTCGTCTATTAGTTCTGCAACCAAAAACCATGAAAAGCAGAGGTTTTGTGTGAAATGGATAAAATAGAACTAAAAATAGCAAATCTCTCCAAAAACAGCTATACGGTGTTTTTCTGTAGAAAATGTTGCTTTTTGTAAAGAATAAAGCAAGAAATAAAAACCCACACCGTTTGTTTTGCCAAAATTAATAAAAGCCTTGATTTACTGCCAAGTTGCATTTTTAGGCCAAAGTTTGACCAAAACTGATGAAATTCGTGCAGTGCTCTCGCTAAGACTGGAGGCCAAAACTATGAAGTTAGAGTTGAGTGATCTGGTTCAAACCCCTAAAATCATAGCAAACCCTGATTTCTAGAATGCCTAACTCAAAAACCCGAACAATGCTACTAGACTTCTAGTAAATGTAGATACATGAAACTCTTCAGTATGTGATCTAAAGATATAATACAATCAACAAAAGAGCTGGCTTAAGACTGGCAAGGCCGACCAAAAACCACTAAATGGGTGTCATGAAATCAAACAGATACATTCACATTTAAGCTGGCCAGACTACTTGCTGCTATGGTAAGAAATGAAGATATGCTTCTTAAAGTTTGAAGGACTTTTATGTGATAACAGTATTTCATGCACATTGTTTTTATACACTTAGCACTTCAAGAATCTGATTTTAAAGTACTCTCAATATTAAAAAGGAAAACACCCTTGGTTTGAATTCTCCACTGCTATTAAAAATTGAGAGGTCTTATGTGCAAGAACGGGAACATAAGTGAACATTTCACAAGAATCAATAAAGAAGTCAACTTAAACTTAAAACTGGATTAAAAATGGAGGAGTCAATGATCGTGGATTAGGTGGGTCTGAAGTTTCAAGAACTTCAGCACCATTAATTGAGATGAAAAAAAGACCTCTGACAAATTATGCACCACAGCACTTGGACAATCTTAAAACCAGAAAGCTGGGCAAAGCTTCTCCATGGTGTCTGAGATGCCTCGGGTCAACGGACGACATCGATCAACTCTTCTTCTCAGGCCCCAAGAGAAAGAAATTTGGCACAGTGCAGTTTTTCACCTAAATCAGAGAATATCTTGGTAAAAACCTATCCTTGGCAGAATGATGGAGTGCTCAGCCACCCGTTGAAAGGCTATCAAGATGAAGGCTTTGTAAAAGAAAGGAAAAGAAAGATATGCAGCCAACTTCGAGAACACACACAAAAATACTATAAAAAACCCCCTTGCTCTCCTTGGTAAAAAAAAATCAAGAACCATAAAAGTGGTCCCCCCCTTTTGTCACCTATTACTTTTTGTGCTTCAAAGAGCTCAGCTGGAAAGGAAATAGATCCCCTATGCAAGGGACAAGTTCATCGACCTACTTTGTAACTCTGACCTTGCATATTTTCCCTTTTGCTTAGTTAGAACTCCTGTTTTCGTGAACAACAACAACAACAACTAAAACAACAACAACAATTATATTAGTAATCTCCACTCCAAGATAGTGAGAAAATAGAAACAAATTTATCAGCATCAAATCTCGGTGCAAGGCAAACCTAAGATCATCATCATCTCTTACAAAGACAATGTCCCAAACACTACTTAAATTGTACCAATAAATTTATGCATCCAAGCGCGAAAGCAAGAAATAGGGAAAATTCCATAGAAACCGAAAAGTCCTAAGAATGACCGTAACTGCCCCTCATCTTGAGGAATAGGCCATGCTAAAATAACTGATACCTTCTTGGGATCCATCTGAACCCCATCGGCTGAAATCACATGCCTAGATACTCTATCCTCGGAAGAAACGACTCTGTCTTCTCCGGATTTACATACAGCTGATTTTCTTTTTAAAATATTCAACACAAATCTTAAATGATTTTCATGCTCATGCACAGTCCCACTATACACTAGCAAATCATCCACAAAATCAACAACACACTTTCCTATGAAAGTCCCACTATACACTAGCAAATCATCCACAAAATCAACAACACACTTTCCTATGAAAGGTCGTAAGATATCATTCATTAACATCATAAATGTGGCTAGAGCATTCGTCAAACCAAAGGGCATGACCAAATATTCATAATGACCAAAACAAGTCTTGAAAGCTGTCTTATGTACATCATGATCTTTCACTCTAATCTGATGATAGCCACTCTTTAAATCTATCTTACTAAATACAATGGCTCCATCTAGAGCATCCAAAAGATCAATCCGAGGCATGAGATATCTATGTTTAATAGTGATCTTATTGAGTGCTCAATAATCGACACACATCCTATAAGATCCATCCTTCTTCTTCACAAGAAGAACTGGAGCGACAAAGGGTGAATAGCTGGATCTAATGAGCCCTTTTTGAAGATACTCGTCCACAACCTTGCAGACTTCATTTTCCTCCTACAAACTCATTCGAAATGGTGGCCGAGCGATCGGACTTGCTCCTGGTACCAATTCGATTCTATGCTCTATATTCCTGCAAGGAGGCAAACCTGATGGTAATTCCTTTAAAAACAACTCTTGGAATTCTGCTCTCACTTTGGCTGAAAGTGCTGGAGCATTCCAACTTGAATCTACATGACTGCATGAATCCTCCTAAGCTCGGGGGTATATCCCAAGGTATTTTGATGGTTAGTGGGGATGAGTGTTGCATGCTGGCCACATGGCAACGCTAGATCATTCCAAATCATGCTATTTTAGATACAAGAGGATATAAATGGATGGGAAGAGAGTGGCACACACACATGGAATGGTCTCTGTAGACCAATGTCTGACATGTGCACAAATGCATGTTCATGTGCTCCTGCACATGTGCATGCATGTCTATGTGTGTGCAGGTCTGTATATTGTGCATATGCACGCCTATGATTGTGTATGCATGACTATGCATATGTACGATAATGTCTGCCATGGCCCATGAGTGTTTATATATTCGTATAATGAGTGCATCTACAATGTGCATGTGCACATGTCCACACATCTGAGTACGTGTATGTAAATGTATGCATGTGTGTCTGCATACATCGACTACGTATATGTATATGTATGCATGTGTGCGTGCGCGCACATACACATGCACACACATGAGCATGTGTACAGGCATGCACGAGCTTATTCACCGCTGCAAATATTTGATATCTGGCAAAGCCTGTTGTTGACATCCACTTCCTGCATATTATCGAATACCTCTTTTGGACTCAGTTTGAAGAAGAACGACCTCCATGAATCAGCAGCCAACTTGTATAAAGCGAGTGCTGTCATCAAACCGAAGTATCAAGCTGGCTCACATCTCTTGATTGCACTCCCATGTTCTTATGGGATGTCGCTCTATATCTTCTACTAATGCTCTGGAGTGTGATAGCATTAGTAGAAGATGTAGAGCGACAACCCATATAAGAACAGCAATCCAACGTCCTTATAATCTTACCTCCTTAGTTCATGTACGCAGCCCTTTGCAGGCAGAACCAGATAGAAGGAATACATGTTATCTATTTTAATGCATACACGTTATCTATTTTAATGCAGTAGCTTTTCATGTAGTAGCTTGGGTACATTTATACGTTGGATCTGAGGAAAATCCAAAGTCAAAATGGCATGAAAAATGCATTTAATCGTATTGCATTGTAGAAGAAAAGGAGCACGTTCACGAAGTGAAACAATAATATCAAAACCTTG
Organism: Ceratopteris richardii; assembly: GCA_020310875.1. Classification (NCBI taxonomy): domain Eukaryota; kingdom Viridiplantae; phylum Streptophyta; class Polypodiopsida; order Polypodiales; family Pteridaceae; genus Ceratopteris; species Ceratopteris richardii. Next base: position 91,201,658 of record CM035435.1, on the reverse strand, counting down.
TTCAGATTGGGGGGTTTCAACCTTACCCATTTGTAAAGAGGTGCTTCAAAAAAGCAATAATGATTACAGCACTTTCAAAATTTTCTTGCAGATTCAGCTATTGAAGTAGAATTGATACTCCATTTTCATTTGGGAGTACAATTGCTTCCTCTGCAGATTTGGGTTGAGGCCCACGATACACCTATGCTTCACATTGTCAATGAGAATTGACCCATGGATCACGTGCAGAACCTGTTCTTAACTATACACCGGACACCATTATACAAATGAGTACGCAAATGCAACTAAGGATCAAAGTAGAGCTGCATCGAAAGTAAGTGCATAATCCAAAACTTCCCAACAATCTTCCGTTTCTTTGAAATTGACACATACATCACAAAACAGAGGTCAACTGATAAAAAAGCAAAACAGAGGTCAACTGATAAAAAAGCAAGCATTGATCCTGCCATGCGAGACAATAAGAAGAGGTATGAGTTACCATCATGAACTTGTCAATTACAGCGCAGACTGCAAGAAAAACGCCAAATTTCAAAACTCTTTTATCTTTACATGGAGTTAGTTGATATCTTTCTTTACATGGAGTTAGTTTTATATTTGTTTCGGGGGTCTCCCTGAATATTAAGGGAGCACTTTCTTTCCTCAGTTGTTCATTAAACTTCTCAACTGACCAGAGGACAATTGGCAGAGCAGTCAACACCCGAAAATGGCCTCAAAAAGAATGCAAATCAATCTGAGATACAGTGGAGAAACAGGAATTTTTAACAGTAGAACATTTTTGTTCTCATATGCGGATGTAGCTCTGGTAGGTTTATTGGTGTAGATCGCTCTGATCTCCCTGTCATTGAAGATGTCTCTGATCCACCTTCGGAGTCCAAAAAATTCCTCACATGGGTTGCTGCTAAGTGAGCATATGCAATGGGAGTGACTGACAAAAGCATACGAGAGAATTTAGCCTGAAAACTGTCTTTAATGCAACATTAATAGCAGATACAAGTTATAAAGCATTTCCAATATAAACGTGGAGACATTTGATAGCAATCAAAGAAAATTTACCAGCTGAAACTGCAGTTGTGCTCCGAGCATACCTGTGTGTTTTAAACTAGATATATTTTCACTGCAAAAACACTGCAAATCCCAAGAATTTTAAAGAGAGGTAACTTACGTATAACACAAAGCGTGTGTTAATTGCTGCAGCTCATCAACAGTGAAGTTATTTTCATCCACTAGAACATGATAGTGTGTCGGTCGGGTAGTACCCTAAATAAAGAAAAAAAAGTCAAAACTCGATCTAAATCATGAGGCCAGCGTTCGAGAACTATAAAGAAAACAATAAATATACAATGAGGCCAGCATGTGCGCAGAGATAGAAATCATAGTCTCTCGGATGACATAGGCTTGCATCCACAATTGTGCCTGCCATACAATCATTTTGTGTGGTTATTTGTTATGGCAGGCGTTGCCATGATCAAAATTTGACCACTGAGAATCACTTATAGATTACTGACCTGGCTGTACATTCCCATTCGGTGGGAAAAAACGAGTATGATGCCTTTTCTGCACGACAATCAATGTGATCTTTGGGTCATAATCACCGCTTTTGTCGATCCTTTTAAATGCCTATGGGTTAAAGCACAAACATCAAGTGAGTTGCGCTTGGTATAACTTGGAAACATTTTCAAAATTTCTGGTAATTGTGAGCGATCAATCCAAGGCTCAAAGCATTCAACCTTTTCCTGTTCAAGATCGTTGGATGCCCAGAACCTTACCTTTTTAAATGCAAGATACTCCTCCCTTAAAACCTGCTCAAATTGAGATTCGCTAACACCATCCCTGCCAAGGGCAAATCATCAATCTTCGCTCTGTATTTTCCACGTTCACCTTCTAAAGAAGAACAAAGGTGATGTTAACTACCTGAATATTATTATTTGCTTTGGCCTCCGATCACTCCCAGGAGGTGCCTTGCAAGAGTTGTAAAAGTCAAGCAACAGTTCCCTGAGATTCAGCAGCACATATGATTAAAGCATCCATAGAATCACAAAATTACTGAGAAAGAAATTCAATAATAAGATAAAGCAGCCATCATGAAGCAAATTCAGTGCTTACACTATCATCCCTCCACTGCCGGCCTCTTCATAGAGACCAGCTAGCATTTCCACTTTCCGTGACTGCGCTCTTACACGCACACTGTACCTCGAAAAGTAAGGCCATTCTCGTGAAGCCACGACCTGAACATTAAAAGATCATCAATATAAACATGTACAAGACAGCAAAATAAAAAAGGATTTCAAGCAATCCAGACCATAACGTACAGCAGCTATAGAAGGAGAATCAGAAAACCCAGGTGGGCCATGAGAAACATCCATTCCAAAAATGACCGTTGGAACTCTAGATATCTTAGGAAGATTCCCATTCTTCTCTAGAGCAAGAAAAGAATTATAACCTCCAACCTGTCGACACAAGAGTAGATAGAATTATATTAAACAGCACTTTTCCGTTTCCACAAAGTACGTACTTATTGCCCAAAAAAAAATGTAAAGGCATTTGGCAAGCATTTTCTTCTGCCTAACCTTAACATTGATTTTCAAAGCAACATTAGTTAAGTATTGATCTTTTAGTAGCTTTGGAGGAGCAATGCATTGGGTGATAACTGACATCTTAGTTTCAAGCAATTTCTTTAAAGGTCCTGCAAAAGCATAGACTGGGATTAACTCAATCATCGTATCAGGATGAAGATTCAGATTTGTGGATCGCCTACCATAAAGACCAGAAGTCTTCCGTTCAGGCAAGATACACAATATGAATACTGGCGCTTGTTTAAGTTGAGATTGAACTTCCCTTATTACGAGCTGGACTCTTTCTGCATATGGAAGTCTCTGATTGTTCCGTGGTTCACTATAAATGACGGACGGAGGTACCATTTTCTGTAAGCAAGACGCATAGAAATCAGAGAACGTTCACAAAAGTACCATCTTAAACCCCTCTTTACAATCTATATTCATCAATTCACATAAAGTTTAGCAATTCACATAAAGTTTAGCAATCATCGTACCATTCCTTTGGTTGTGCAGACTCTAAATAGATCTTTTGCAATTCTTTCCACAGCAGGTGGTTGCAGACGTCCATCAAAATTCAAGACTGCCCATGAACTGACATCGACTGCTTGAGCCAGGGACTATTTGTTTCACAAAAAAGCTTGCTTTGTCAGCTTCGGCCTGTAATGGGCAAAAAATAGTTAAACAACCGGATAACTATTACTTTATTATTCATGTTCCACCGCCCCCCCCGTGGCATATCTGTCATGGAGCCACCAAATATCAACTGCAAAACAAATGGCCATGATTATTTCCCAATGAATAACATGTAAATGGCAATGGAGAGAACGTAGACATCTTACAGTGGGTGTATCCAAAAGCCTCCCAGGTATCTTCCGCATTTTAGTATCAATTTTGATGTTGAAATCCCTTATAAGTTCAGTTGACGAGTAATCACTTACATCCATAGCCTGACACAAGCATTTTAAACTTTCAGCTACTCTCTGAATGGAAAACCACATGGAAAAGTAGACAGCCCTGTAAGGACAGGGCATGCAACCATGATAAGGCAAAAAGATAATGAAACATGGAACTTATCATACCTTCTGGACTACACCTCTTCTTTCCTCAGGTCCTTGACGTGCCTGATCAATCATTTTCTGCCTTTGAACACTTGACAGAGATTTTGTATATCTCTGTCCTGGCAAAATCTCACAAAGCTGGGTGAATCCAAGCACCATCAGTGAAGATGATTACTTTATGAATTCTGATGATCTGATAAAACTCTTATAAAGTTCATATTGAGGTCAAGATACCTCCACAGGGATATATGTGGGCCTCTTAATTCTACCAGCAGCTATGCATGGTAAGCCCGGAAATCTAAGATCTATGCTGTGATGAACTGCATAGTAATCTTTAATGGTCATCTCCGTCTCTACCACTTGTCCTGACTCATCAGCTTTCTTCTTTATGAACCTTCCAAGTACCATACCAAAACAACATTTATCATCAACACATAACACTCATAATTGATCGAAGTCAAATATACAAAACATGTACTTCCGAACATACTTTTGCTCTGCACTGGATGCCTCACTGAAACCAACGATTCTGTGCACCATCTTATTGTGAGGAGTTTGGACTTTAATTCCTTTTAAAACCCTCTTCACCTGAAATATATCACTGGATTTTAAGAGAGACAAAAATATGCACTATAATTGAATGGGCCTTAGAATGGTGAAGAGAAAGGGAAGGCACCCACAAGCCTGGAGAAAGGAAGGACTCTCATACAACATTTGCACTAACATTACAAGGTTATAAGTCACCCACAAGCCTGGAGAAAGGAAGGACTCTCATACAACATTTGCAGCATGAAGCATCTCACACTACAGTGGAACACTTAAAATCTGCCTAATTAAAACGTTGTACGAAACACCTCATAATAAGCACAATAACATAAAGCAAACCTTGTCCCAATCAATTGAATGAGGATTAGGTGGTTGGAAACGATCCTTGATGAAATCTAGGACATTGCAATCCTTTATGACAGTCGTTGTAGCAATATCTGCAGTAGAATAAGTTTCCTGTGAGCATCACGTACATATGGATACGAACATATCATCTGTGCCAAGAACTTACCAAGGTTTAGTGATAATCCTGAAAGGGAGGGGCGAAAGCTGACATGATATCCCCTGCAGGTCTGAACCCCTTCACCAATATCAGCAAGACCAAACAGAGGACTGAAATAGCTGTCCTTCAAAAGAAGATAACCCCTGCACAGAAGATCAACATAATCTAAGCATAAAGAGCGCAACCAGGTTCAGATTAATCAAATAGCGAAAAATGGAGAGAGATAACTTCATACTTTGCCGCTGCATGCTGCTTCAACACTATGTCAAGTACTCGCAACGCATCTTGTGCTCTGTCACTTATTTGTCCACTTAACATTTCTCCAATGGCTCCCATCCTAACTTTCGCTGCATACTCTAATTTAACTTTAAAATCCCTAGATCTAGATAACAATTTACGGCGTTTTGACAAATCATCACCACCAACATTTGATCTGTCATCCAAAAGCCATCCAAAAAGACAAACAAGGCCATTACTCTATAGATGTAGAATATAGATCAAAAGCAGGCATGCATAGCTTAGAGAATCACATGGAAGCCCAATTTCCCACTTTCATCCCCAAATTACAAAGTAGCGATGTAAAAAGAACGAACAGACATGATTCCTAAGGTTTCAGAAACATGAGCTTATCTTAGGCCACATTTCCTTCCAACTCACATCCCATTCCTTTCCACGTTTTTAGATTAATACAGATACAGGTAACAAGTCAGCAGTTATCTGGTGGATGTATAAGAGCTGGAGTGTAGGGTAATCTAGTGAGAAGAAAACAAGTGAATTTTTTTCCACATTCTAGGCAGACAGGGACCCTTGTCTTAATAACTCAAAGCAGCAAGAATGCACGCACTGACAAAAACAAAAGACCTTAAAAGGGAAAAAACATTTGCGCATACATTAAGGGAAAAAAAAAAAACAGAAAAGTGACATGTACCTGTTGATTGCGCTCTCATCTAAAATAACGTCGAATTCTTGACGCTGGAGCTCGAGAGGCCCCGGTAAAAAAAGACATTTTTCTCCGTCGTACGCAAACTTCTTTCCTTTAAATGTGCTAGACCCATAGATTTCATACAGTTTGCTCATGATGGCACGGCAGAGCGTCTTGTTAGCAATAGCGTCGTTATCGTTGGAGGTAGAATGTGCATAAGAAATGCTTACCTGCAAAAGGCGAAGTGGATACCATGCTGTAATAATTAAACTAAGTGCAGCATTTCTATAAAACCAGCAAAGACAGGACGCTAAAGACCTACATCATAATGATAAACATCCTGTGAGCCATTATAATTCACCATGAAGTGATTGCAAAGGAGCTCCATCGGGCGACCCGCCTTTCCCAAGCCCGGCCGCCGCATTTGCGGAGGCGGCTTCATTTCTGCTTCTGTCATGCCACTTGGCTCCGTCATAGTATGGGTTATCCTAACTAAAAAAAAAAATCACACCTTACTCATCAACATTGCAATCAAAGGAAAATCGATGAAAACATACTCTACTATGCACGAGCATCATGATCAATGATACAGTGTTTGTTTCAGTGAAAGTAACGAAAACCGAACTGTTTCATTCAAAAACATTTCTTCTTCTTGCTCACAAATCAGCTGCTGCACTGCCAAATGAGAAGTTGTGCTTCGACGTACAGGATATGTCGTAAATGCTTAAATAGACATGCGCTACTTCAAGTAAAGTTCAGGAGAGACGAACGAACAGTTCATCTAATGCTACACTGGCTCCTAAACAAAATATTAGGCTAAAAACTGATAATAGAGTCTCGTCGAGCAGCATTACACAGAAGAAGGACACGCGACTCGCGAGATTACTACCTGCGGGTCAATGGAGATAACAGAACTGGTCGCATACCCCCGTGGAAGGTTTTTGCATGCACTGTATACACTATTTCTCCTTCAGGCTTGCGTTCTCTCGCCCTTCCTCCTCTATTTATATAAGTATTTACGATATGAAAGCACCAACAAAGCATGCATCTTAAATTCGTGCAGGCTATCATTATTGTGGTGTTAGCATAATTCCATAATGCATTTTTAAAGATGCGTGATATTGAGCTCGCTGTCAATTAGTAGTTTTGATTTTCTCACGTGGGAAAGAAAGAATTATCCCAACAGAGGAAGCCTAAATTCGAAGAAGAAAGCTATTAATTGAGGAATGACTGAAAACAAAGGGACCACGATTCAAAAGAACGAAATACTTATCCTTCAAACGGGGAAGTGGCTACCTCTTTAAGTTTTCTTCCTTCGTTATGTCCGATATCAAGGTAACCATAGATCCCTTAGAAAATGAGAACTCCTTCATTGAGACCTTTTTATATAGTTTAGGCATGTGATGTGCAAAGAAAGTTAAGTAAGATTTTTTTTTTTGAGAGTACAATGAATTAGAAACACACTCACACACTCAACCTCGTAAGGTACACACACCCAACCTCGTAAGGTAGAGGCACTCATCTTTGAGAAATTCAAAGATATGTCCAGCCAAGACTTGAACTCATGACTTCCTCCCAGAGACTCAAGGCATCAAACCACTAGGCTACACAGACATGGACCTAAGATGTCTTTTTTTCGAATATCGATCTCTATAAAGTGTACCATGCAAGCTCTCCTTGACAAGGGACATATCATGAAAATCTTTGAAAATCATATGTGATGTTAAGGATATGTGATATTAAGGATTGTATAACAAGGTTGTTCCTTAATCGTGCCCCTCTCTGATGTTAAGGATTGTATAACAAGGTTGTTCCCTAATCGTGCCCCCTCCCACGTCATGGAAAATGGCCCCTTCCTTGATAGTGAAAGAGCATCATCAAGATAACACTCTACTTAATGCAATAGAAAAGCTTTTACTTACGCTTTTGCAAAATGTCACAAGTCACTTTTGTATGTGTATTTTCTAATAAAAAATGTAGTAGCTTAGTTAACAATACATTGTATAGTGACCACTGTCGTGAAATTCACATATCTTTGTGCTTCTTTCTCTAAATTTCATTTATTCATGTTTGTAACTTTTTGCATGCCATTATATAGGATTTCCAAATCATTGAACATAAGGAATTTTTTTTGTGTCAGTAGTGTCAAAGATCCCTTGCATTCGTATCATAGAAGTTATGTATGTGGATGCATCAAGCAACCAACATCCATTTTTATTGCACTAAACAATTCAAGTCGCAACCACTCACAGAAAATGAAGAAGGTGGTGTGCACTATGCAATTCAAGAGAAAATGAATAAGGTGGAGTGCACTATGCAATTCAAGTTGCAACCACTCAGAGAAAATGAATGGTGTAGAGCCTCACTTGTTTTTTCCAATGATTGAAGTGTACTTTCCAATGATTGTGGCATAATTTGGAGTACTCAAATGGATACTTTTTACTTGCAAGCATTTACTTCATACTTGCAAGTATTTACTTTTGTACTTGCAAGCATTTACTTTGTACTTGCAAGTACAATACTATGTAATGTACTTGCAAGTAAATAGTATTATGTACTCTAAAGTACTCTACTTGGTACTCCAAGGCACTTGGATGCAATATGTAAAAGAAGCCTCCTTGTAAGAAATATTTGATGCATACCCTTTGATATGTTACTCGTTTCCCCCAACGAAGCAAGCATACAAGCCTCTCCTTGTATGTCAAGTGGCATAGATCCCATGGTACTTCCCTTGCCATGTGGCATGTACTTTCTCCCCTTTCCTTCTCTTTCGACGTGGATCTCTCTTTCTCTTTGGAATATCTCATCCCATGCAGGTGCTTGCGATGACAATTCCCCACTCTATTCCCCTCATTTTTCATGTAATCAGAATCTTATAGATGTTTCTCTCCAATGTATCATGATGGATGGGAAAGGTATGCCCATCGGTGAGTTTGACAAGCTTATCTTATCCTCCTCTATATAAGGACAAGGCCGAATGATACAATCATCTGTCATATATGATCATCTATGAGCATCCATTTATCACCCAAATTTACCATCTATCATTGAGGAACATAAATCATCTATGAGCATCTATCATCTATCACATATCACCAATATATGTATCATCTATGATCATCTATCAATTCCATAATCCTTCAGAGCTTGTATTGTACACCCTTACACTTGGAAGAAGTGGTGCAAGGAGTCTCTGTGAGAAGAGTGGCAAGGATTTGGTGATCCTCTAGGTGAGTGCCTGCACTAGATTCACAAAGGAATCACTTAGCACCTTTCCCATTCTTGGTTGTACTCTAGCTGGCTCATGTAATCAATCGAATCTTTCCTTTCTGTGCATACTTCATCACACTTTGAGTGTACTTCTCATTGTACTTCTCTATACTTTGAGTGACACTACATTCTATCATTGCACTAATTTATTGTTGCAGGTGCCTTTTTAGTGGCTTTTGTGTATGATAATCTATGATCGATCATGAATAGTCAGTGCCCCTAAGATTGACCCAAAACCATCTATAAATTTTGGCATGCTTGATGGCACCAACAGGGACACGATGACTTTGTTCTAGTATATTTGAGTGTGTCTAGTGTCATGGAATGCCTTTTGTGTGTTTTATGCATTCTATGATTAGGATCCGATCAGGTGCCTCATCCTTGAGTCCTATTCATACTCCTCCTTCCTCTTATCATAGAAGACTACAGTATCCACCTCCACCCCACATAAACTCCTCTACAAGAGGAAATAGCCAATTGGGAGGAGCTTTTCATTTTGCTATCACACATCAGCATCCACTTCCCTACCTTCCAAGAAGTGATAATAGAGGACCCAGATGACCATGTTAGAAGATTTGTAGTCCTACGTAGGAGTAGAGGACTAGGTGGTAGGGAGGATGCATTTAGAGTGCTCTCCCTTGCAACATTCGAGGGACTAGTTGATGAGTGATTCAGCCAATTTGATGAGAATCACTTCCTAACATGGGCTCGCATTGCACAATGGCCTTCTTAGAGGCCTTTACAATAATCGATTCAATGGAGAGAACATTGGATGAGTTGAAGAACCTCAAGCTTTGTTTTGGTGAGAGCTTTCTAGAGCTTCTTACTAGGGCTAAAGCATTAATATTGGCAAAGTTTTTGGACATGCTTGGAGACATTTTGATCAAGAAGTGGCTAGAAAAGGCCCTACCACCCTCCACCCAACAAAAGTTGAGGAGCTGCGTCAACCACGCTCTACACTAGAAGACTTTACATTAGTAGGTACCCAGATTGAACAAGCAAGAATGCAATCCAAGCATGGCAGAGGAATCAATAACTGATCCAATTGCACAACTTTGACAAGATTTGGAAGCCCTCAAAATGGGGCATGTGCAAGGGGAAGAAAGGGACTCGATGATCTGATGGAGATAGGAGCTAGAAGAATTGAATGCTCGAGAGGTCATAAGGTAAAGGATGAGGGTGTCCACTTTTATCCTCACAAATAAGGATAGAGTTGATGATTAATTTTGTACAATTGATTTTAGTGGTTTTCCAGTACTCTCCACATTAGTCCATGACTTCATGCAATCCAAGAAGTCAAAAAAACCCACAAGCTTCTCATTTTGTTGTAATAATGGCCCAACTTCATTTTGAATTGATGAAGTTTGGGACCTAAAGAATAATGATAAGTACTTTTTGTTTTTTTGCACTCTTGACATCTCCTTGGGTATCTATTCTCTCATACCTACCCAATGCTTCAGAAATTGACATTTTTGAAACCACAAGCACATTTGAAACATGTCAGAATTCCAAAATCATATCTTGGATCACCTTGATTTGATATTGGGAATTCCATTTGTGTACATTTCAATGGTGACCATCGTTGGGACGAAATCCCTTTCCTGATAGGAGACCATGAAAATTAAAATTGCTTTTCCCGGACTCTTTTCTCTCTATTTGGAACTTTGATATAATGAAATTGATGTGTTGTGATTGTTTACGTGTAGGAAGAACAAAAACCAAAAAGAAGAAAGTAAATGAGCATGACTGGATAAGTGATGAGTGCTTTGTGTGCTTATTGATTGATTGTGTACTTGTATGAGTGTTTGTCTATGTGTTGTGAGTGATACCCTAAGTGTTTTTGTATCTGTTTTGAGTGATACCCTAAGTGTTTGTGTATGTCTTTGTGAAATGTTACCCTAATTGTGTGAGTGTTATAAGATGTGTGTTAATATTTTTGTTTACATGTATGTGTGGGTTTATATGTGTTTATGTATGGAATATATATATATATATATATATATGTGTGTGTGTGTGTGTGTGTGTGATGGTGTGTATGTTTGTGTTTGCGTATATGTTTGTTGAATTGGATGTGTGTGTTTGTGATTTTATGTATGTCTTTATGTGTGTGCCACAAATTCTATGTGCAAGGGTATATGTGTGTATGTTTTTTATGTATGCGTTTGTATGTATGATTTAATATGTGTGTTTGTGTCGGCTATGTGTGCATTAATAAATATGTTTTTGTGGGTTTGTGTGAATGAAAATATGTGATTATGTGTTAGAAACCCTAATTAAAAGGGGTATACATGTGTGTGCCTTTAAGGTTGTGGATGTGTTTTTATGTGTGTAAATGTAAGTGCTTGTGTGTGTATGTATGTATATATGTGTGTGTATATGTATATATATATATATATATATGTGTGTGTGTGTGTGTAGGTAGTTATGTATGTGTTTTTTGTCTATGTGTTGTGGTTATGTGTGTGGACAAGTGTGTGCTAATCTTTACAATTAAATACTAACTGAAATAGGATATTAAAGTATTACTACATGTAAATGAAAAAGAGAATGAAAATAAAATAAACTAAAATACGTGTGCGTGTAACAAACTATTTGTATAAGTCTAACTAGTGTTTGAGATGTGTGTGTAACTATAATTAACTATGTGTATGTGTGTGTATCTGTGTGTATGTTAACTACTTACATGATTGTTATCTAAGCATGTGGGTGAGTTTGCATGTGCTTGTTTGAGTTAACTAAATGTGGGTGTGTGCATGATTGTACGTATTTGTAGCTATATATATACATGCATTATTGTATGTGTTTTCTAATTATTTTTTTATGTAGGTACATGACAAATTGAAGAGAGACAGAGAGAGAGGAAGAGAGAGAAAGGGATAGAGAGAGAGAGATTTTAATGCCTTTCCCTCCATTTTTTATGTGAGCAGGAGTTCACATGGCAGACACCAAAAAACTAGACACAGAGAGAGAGAGAGGGAGAGAGACATAGGGAGAGAGAGAGAGAGAGAGATGTTATTATAAGTACAAGCCTAGAAAGGTGATGAAGGTGGAGTGAACATGTGACTATAGAGAGAGAGAGAGAGAGAGATGAACCTTGGCACCCCCATCTTCGATGATTGCAGTGGCAACAATGCAACAGAGAGAAATGAGGAGAGAGATAGAGAGAGAGAGAAGAAGAAGAAGAAGAAGGATGGAGAGAGAGATGCAATAGTAGCAGATATCGTGCACAACTAACAATGAAGAAAGAGGAGAGAGAGAGAGAGAGAGGAGAGAGAAATAAAGAGAGAGAGAGATGAATCTAGGCACCTCCATCTCTGACGGTTGTAGTGACAATGCGTGCAACAGAAAGAGATGAGGAGAGAGACATAGAGAGAGAGATTATTCGGAATGTTCTATAGACAAATGCATGTGTGGTGTAGAGGTGCAATAAAGAGAGAGATAACTTGAATCCAGTACAGGTGGGGTGACAACATATATATATATATATATATATATATATATATATATATATATATATATATATATATATATATATATATATATATATATATATATATATATATATATATATATATATATATATATATATATATATATATATATATATATGTGTGTGTGTGTGTGTGTGTGTGTGTATGTATGTATGTATGTATGTATGTATGTGTGTGTAGAGAAGAAAATTTTAAAGGCTTTAGCAAAGCTAGTCCTACCTTCTTCCCTGGCTCATAGTGCAAGTGGACTTTTCTCTGAGCTCTACTTTGAGTTAAGAGAAATCATTAAGCCAACTGCACTGGATACTATTCTGCACTCTAAGGCAAATTAGAGAAGGGAGATGGAGGAAGCTTTCAAGGGGCTAATGATTGAGAAACAAGGGGCAAGAGTGGTGCAATCCATTCTTAAAGAAAAGGCGAGAGTTATTGGTCTAAACGTAACATAATACTTAGACACATTTAAGGATCAAACTCAGATTTAGGGACTACCCAAAGACATACTTACACACTATTTCAAATGGGTAGTTTTTGGATCAATTTTGGAATCAATTCATTTACATGTGAACAAGAACTAAAATGACTTCTAAATTGAGATACATAAGATGTTTTATTTAGAGGACCTTAGCCAACATAGTTGGGATGGCTTTTTAAGGTGGGCTAACTCCCTTAAAACCATAGTATCCCTAACACATTTTGTTATGAGTTTATGAGAAGATTTGCTTAACTTCCTCAAGCTGATCAAGATTCCTTAATTCGGATCTCACAATTCACTTTCTCAATTATCTAACTTCTGAAGATAGGGCTGAAGTTGAGAGAAGAATTGAAGAGCCGTGAAAAAGAATTGGGCTAATTGATAGCTGGTAGACTGTGAGAAGAGAGGTAGAGGCAATTGCTCAGATGAAGCAACGAGAGTATGTCCTCTATGATAGGCCAACACAATTGGCCCAGATTCATTCAAGAGAAACACCCATGCTAATGGAACCAAATGTAAATGGAACAATAGCTACGGCTAATGTTGCATCTACATCTAGGACTTTATTGGAAATCTAGCTGGAAAATCTAAGTAAGCAATTGGAGAATGATGTCTATGCAAACATCTCTATCCAAAGATACGATTAGCCTTCACAACAAGGTATGATCTATGGGATACCAAGATCTTGGTTCTTCTTAGCCAAGTACAAGTAACGCAAATCCCATGCAAAAACAATCCTCAGAGATACATGTTGCCTCAACTTTCCCTGCCAATGCAATCAATGGTTCAACAATATGCTATGCCTCTGGTTCAACCTATGTACCAAAGAAATTTAGGGCCCAATGAAAGGCATGGAGCTTAGATCAAAGATGTGTCACGAGCAATGCATAGGAGCACTTCTCATATGCATATGAAGAATTGATGCAATCAAAAGAGCATCTATTGGTTATAGACATTGATAAGAAATTGTGTGACTTCAAAACTCGTCTACCCCTACCTATAACTGGGGGAAAGGAGGGATGAATAAATTATAAGAGAATTTGTCAAACACCAATGCAACTACATCTACAATCAAGCTGAAGCCACTAGAGGCAACTGATGAAGATTTAAATGATGAAGATTTAAAAAGACTAGAGTCAAGATCAAACCATTCAATTGAATCTTTGGTGAGAGTGCAAGATGCAATCATGCAAAAGATTGCTTGAAAGTCTCCCATTGATCAATTCTCAATTTATTTACACATTGCTAATGTTGAGGGATAAAAGGAGAGATTAGATGCAAGATGAAGTAGAGCCAAACAGGCATGTTACAAGGAAATAAGCTAGGGAAGATTAAGAGAAGTCAAAAAAGAATGAGAAAAGAGTACATTTTGAGGAGTCTACCAGTTCTCAAGAAGAGGCTAAAAGAAGAGAAATTTGAGAAGGCAAAAAGCCAGTAAAAGAAAATCAAGTACAAAAGAAATCGATAAAGAATCAAGGAAAAGAAAACGATTATCTGAAAAGAAACAAGAGACTACTGAGGGAAATGAAAAGATACAAGAAGGTGAGAAACAAAAGAAGAAGAAGAAGAATTCTCCTAAGTCTATTACAATTTTTGAGTTGGAGAAGAAAAATGATGCTAAGGAGATTCTTAATGATATAATGTATAGAGTCAATTCACGATTGCTTTGAAGCAGGTTTTCTCAATAGTGAAGCTTGAGTACAAAGGCATTTTTATAAAGTTGATTAGGAGAAAAAGATTCTCGTTACCTCAAGATATTGAAATGGAAGAATCACCTAAAGTTACTCAAGTAATGAATGAAGTTGTTACCCTGAGTGATTCATCTGACCATGAAGAAGATGACTTTAAAATATTCCAAGTGAACCAAAACTTCCTTTGTCCTATTGTACCTAACGATGAGGCAAGGGAATTGAAAAGTCAATCCAATAAAAACTTTTGGGCAAGAGCTCGGCAATGAAAATAAGTTTGGGAGATGATAGAGAATCATGTTTTGCTCTAGTTCTAGTTGATTCTGGGTCAAAGATAAATATGATATCGAAAAGGTTGTTCGATAAATCTAGATGACCCATTGATAAGGAATATGGTTGGCGAATGAGGACAATAGAAAATGGTTTGGGGATTCTACTAGGGTCATGTGCAAATGTGCCTGTGACAACAATCAGTGTGTTGATATATTTTGGTAGTGATGTGTGTGAACATGAACACACTTAGGACCATCGAGGCACTTTTTTCCCTCTTTAGGAGGTTTTTCCCCAACTTGTATATATGCTTATAACCCTAATGGGTTACTTATCTTTGTGCATTCACTTGGTAATACATTCAATATTGTGTTTTGTGCTCCAAGCTTCTTGTTCTTCTTCCTTGTGTTGTTCACGTGCTTCCTTTGACCTCAAACTCCAACAATTGGTATCAGAGAAGGTTGCTGCTTCACCGAGGGCATTGTCAACACCCCTTTTGTCATAGTCTCAAAATCGCACGAAAATTGTTGGTGAGCATACTCAAGGCGATTAGCAGTTCAAAATAGGTTTACTTTTTGGTGTCAAAATTTGGATCTAAGCTCATTTCAGCCTTTAGACGCACTATCACAATGTTTGTGCAGACAATTCTATCCTCTTGTCCCAAACATATATATAGGTTTTGCTTCACCAGTACAAGCGACTCAAATTCTGCTACAGGTTTAGTAGAGCTCAACATCATAGTTTTGTTCAACTTTTTGAGATACAATCATTTTTCTTCATCAGGGTATTTTAATCAATGGCCATGATTGAACGCAATGATGTATTTTGTATGTTGGTTGTTGAGGACAAGTTGAATGGTATCAATTAACCATTGTGGGCATATATGATGTTGATATATTTAGGTAGTGATGTGTGTGAACACTCTAGGACCGTCGGGGCACTTTTTTCCCTCTTTAGGAGGTTTTTTCCCTCGGCTTGTATATACGCCTATTGCCCTAATGGGCTACTTATCTTTGTACATTTTAGTGGAAATACATTCAATATTGTGTGTTGTGCTCCAAGCTTCTTCTTCTTCCTTGTGTTGTTCACGTGCTTCCGTAGACGTTTAACTCCAACAATCGGTATCAGAGCAGGTTGCCACTTCATCTAGGGCATCGTCGACACCTCTCCAGTTGCAGTCTCAAAATCACACAAATTTTGGTGAGCATACTCAGCATATTTTTGAGATCAAAACAACTTAGTTGTGTGGTGCCGAAATCACGATTTGAGCTCGTTTTGACCTTTGAATGCATTATCGTAGTGCTTATGCAAGTTATTTTGTCTTTTTGTGCCAAAGGTATATACTAGTTTCGGTTCGTCAGTATAAGCGTCTCGAGTAAGCGTCTCGAAGTCTGCTACAGGTTTAGCAAAATTCGTATGGGTAGTTATGTTCAACTTTTTGAGATACAATCAATTTTTTGCATCAAGGTATTTTAGTCGCTGGCCATGGCTGAAAGCAGTGATGTATTTCGTATGTTGGTTGTTGAGGACAAGTTGGATGGTATCAACTACCCGTTGTGGGCTTATATGATGCGACATGTATTGGTTGCAAAAGGATTGTGAAACATTGTGCAGGGTGTTGAAAACGTCCAATCATACTTGCAACTGTTACAACTGCAGGTACTAAAGCTAATGCAAAAGGTGTGATATTCTACATATTCCTGTTCGTGCTACGCTTTCTCTTGCACCTACTATAGAGCCAACTCGTTGGGATGGCAGAGATGCCTAGGCACATGCATTGATAGCTTTGTCTCTCAAACGTGCCATTATTCCTCACATTCGCTCTTGCAGAATAGCTAAGGATGCTTGGGATACACTTACCACATTGTACCAAGCTAGGAATGAGGCTCGTGTTGCTTACCTCCGAAAAGAGTTGGAGAGTGAGCACATGAATGAAGGTGATTCTATGGACAGTTTTCTAACAAAGATCAAAGACTCGAAGAAACAGTTGATTTCTGTTGATGAGGTTATACTAGATACCTCACTTGTGTAGATCATTCTGAATGGTCTTCCTGATTCATATTAGAGTTTTGCTTCTACTCTTTGGTTGATGATGAAAGGCTATCCAAATGCCTTGTCATTTGAGGAGTTAGCCTCTATTCTATTGCAGGAAGATCAATCCAGGCAGAATAGATCCATTATGCATGTTGCAGATTAAGCTTTCTTGGCTAGTCAAAAGGGCAAAGGAAAACGGAGCTCTTCAAGTAGTAAGCAGAAATCAGCTAATACTGCACAATCGAAGAGGAAAGACAAAGATGAAAAGAAATAAAAAAAGCAGAAATCGTTTTGCAAGTATCGTAAAGGAAACACTCATATCATAAAGAATTGTCCAAAATTGGCTGCTAAAGAGGCAAAGAAGAAAGAGGCTGGAATGGTTGTTACAGAGGCCTCTACACCAAAGATAGAGTCTGCTAATCTTGTGCAGGAAGAAGAATGGGCTTTTACTAATGTTTGCAATTTTGACCCATCTTCTCATGAGCAGTGCATGTCTGTAGTAGGCTAAGATGTTTGGTATAGTGAGGCGACCAAACATATTACTTCGAAATGCAGTTTCTTCTCTTCACTCGAGCTTGCCCCTACAGGGAATACTATTACATGTGCCAACAACTCCTCCTATCCTATTATGGGAGTTGGTAAGATCATTTTGACTACTGTTGATGGTAGTTCTTTCACTTTGTTAGATGCTTTGTTTGTGTTAGGGATAAAGAAAAATCTGTTATCAGTTTTTGCATTAGCCAAGATTGGCTTGGTTGTGAAATTTGTTGATGACAGATGTACAGTTTATGATCTGTCAAGTGACAATGTGATTATTGCTTCTGGCATTTTATGTCATGGGTTGTATAAGCTCATAGACTATGAAAGATTTGTAAATGATTCGGCATGTGGAGTACATGATTCTCAGGCAATGTTAGATGCAAAGCCTTGGCATGCATGCTTTGGTCATCTGAATTTTGCTAGTTTCTTGTGCCTGCAGAAATCTGAAATGGTGTCCTCTTTGCCCAAACTTGAGGCACCTGGAAAATATGTTTGTGAAGGCTATATTTTGGGCAAAATGCAGCGTTCCTCCTTTCCAAAAGATGGTTCAGTTGGGGCTACTCAGAAATTGTAGCTTGTACATAGTGATGTTTGTGATCCCATGCATACACCTTATTTTGGAAATTATCTTTACTTCATGACTTTCATCGATGATTTTTCCAGGCATGCATGGGTATATCCATTAAAGGAAAAGTCCGAAGTGTTCATGTGCTTCAAATAGTTTTTGGTTTTGGCTGAAAATATATCAGCATGTAAAATGTGCACTCTCCATTTTGATCGAGGCGGAGAATATATGTCTTCTGATTTTAATGCATTTATGGCTGAACGTGGGATAAAACACCAGTGTAGAGTGTCGTATACACCTCAACAAAATGGAGTTGTTGAACGAAAGAACAGGTCACTCATGGAGATGGCGAGGTGTATGGTCAAGATTCAGGCTTTACCACATAGTTTCTGGCTTGAGGCTGTCATGTGTGCAGCATATGTACTTAATAGGTGTCCCACTAAAGCGCTGCAGTCTATCACTCCACATGAGGCTTGACATGATCGCAATCCATCTGTTTCTCATCTGCGTGTTTTTGGTTGTTGGGCATATGCATTAGTGCTTGAACAACATCGCATAAAATTGGATGATAAAGCAATAAAATGTATTTTTGTTGGGTACAATTTTGAAAGTAAAGGCCATCTGTATTATCCACATACTAAATGCATTCTGGTTAGCTGTGATGTTGTTTTTGTGGAAGATGCTATTCAACCATTGCTTTTATGTACTAAGGAGACATCTGTTAGCTGCAAAGACATGTATAATACTTTGCTACCTCTTTTTACAGGTGGACAGTCTAGTGTTGGTCCTAATGTGGCAACTTCTCAGCCTTTGCAGGTTTCATGTGATGATGCAGATCATCCCATTTCTGATGCGGATTTACGTGATGCACTTGTTGATGAGAGAGCTGATATTAAGGAGGTAAAAAATATGCCAAAATGGTTGGTGTAGACTTTGCGTGATACCAAATTAGATGCACCTCTGTCATATCGTACTCGATCAAGCTCTCATAGTGCCTCTTTTGCATTAGATTGCTATGCTATGGCTGCATCTAGCCTCTATGATGAGAATGAGCCTCTTTCGTTTGACGAAGCACAAAATTTAGAAAATTGGATGGCTGCTATGCAATCTGAATATGATGCTATAATGAAGAATGGTACTTGGTCTTTATGTGACTTGCCTTTTGGCAAGAAGGCCATTGGCACTAAGTGGGTTTACAAGCTAAAGCATAATCTTGATGGAACAGTTGACAGGTATAAGGCTAGGCTTGTTGCAAAAGGTTATGCAGAGGAAAGAGGCATTGATTTTGATGAGACCTTTTCACCTACATGTCGTATGACTACTGTTCGGAGCATCTGTGCACTTGCAGCCCATCATGGTTGGACTGTAAATTAGTTGGACATTAAATCTGCGTTTCTGAATGGTGACTTGCATGAAGAAGTGTATATTTTTTAGCCCTGTGGCTTTGTGCAAAAAGGGCATGAAAACCAGGTGTGCAGGTTAGAGAAGGCATTATATGGTTTAAAGCAAGCACCACATGCTTGGTATGAGAAAATACATGCCTATCTGATCGCACATGGATTTGAGAATAGTCCAATTGAAAACACCTTATATGTTAAGTGTGCTAATGATGTGCTTCTTATCATTGTTGTCTATGTTGACACATGCTGCTCACTGGTCCTATTGAGAAGCATATTGCTGATTTTAAGGGTGATTTGCATGCCTCGTTTGAGATGTCTGATTTGGGGCATTTGCATCACTATTTGAGCATTCAATTTATGCAAGTTGATGGTGGAATGGCTTTGTGTCAACGAAATATATTGACACATTTTTACAGCATTTTGGCCTTGAAGATTGTATGCCTATTGCCACTCCTATGGAGACAGGTTTACGATTGAGTCTTCATGATGCTGGAGATGCATTTGATGTTTTCCTCTATCAGCAGGCTGTTGGATGCCTGATTATTACTCGGCCAGATATTCAGTTTGCTATCTCACAGATGAGCAGGTTTATGCATTGCCCAGGTGTCAAGCATTGGCATGCGGTTAAGCGCATCTTTCACTACTTGAGTGGTACTCGACTACTTGGGTTGTTTTATCCCAAGGGGGGATCACTACTGCCAGATTTGCATGCTTTTTCTGACTCTGATTGGGCTGGTTGCTATGACACTCGTGTGTCCGCTAGTGGCTTTTGCTTCATGCTTGGTAGCTCATGTATATCTTGGTTGAGCAAGAAGCAGCCTACTGTGGGCACTTCCAGTTGTAAGGCTGAGTATAGGGCAGCTTTCACAGCTACTATTGAGTGTGCGTGGCTCAGTTGTCTTATGGCTGATTTGGGTGTTGATCAGTCTTTTGCCACCACCATCTGCACTGACAGTCAGAGCGCACTGGCAATTGCGAGGAACCCTGTGTTCCATGCTCGCACTAAGCACATTGAGGTGCATTATCATTATGTTAGGGAGAGGTTCTCTGTTGGGGACATCATCTTGGCATATGTGCCCACATAAGAGAACATTGCAGACCTTTTCACGAAGGCTCTGCCTAGGGAGAAGTTTGAAGCTTTCCACAAAGCTTTGGGCTTACTTCCTTTTGTGGAGTGATTTCCACATAGCTTGGTACTTCCTTATACATAAGTGCCAGCTACTTGTTTACCGCATCACTCCTAGGGGGGATTTGTTGATATATTTAGGTAGTGATGTGTGTGAACACTCTAGGATTGTCGAAGCACTTTTACTTATCTTTGTACATTCTAGTGGTAATACATTCAGTATTGTGTGTTGTGCTCCAAGCTTCTTCTTCTTCCTTGTGTTGTTTGCGTGCTTCCGTAAATGTCTAACTCCAACATATGATGCATCATGTATTGGTCACAAAGGGACTATGGATTATTGTGTAGGGTGTTGAAAAAGTACTTAAGACACCTCCAAATATAGTTATTGAAGGTAATGAGGATGGTGTTGAAGAAGATGATCTTCAAATTCCTATCCGTATTGCAATTTTTGTTGCACCTACTGCAAAACAACTTCGATGGGATGGTAGAGATGCTCAAGCACATGCATTGATAGCTTTGTCTCTCAAACATGCCATTATTCCTCATATTTGCTCTTGCAAAACAACAAAGGATGCTTGGGACACACTTATCACCTTATATTAGGCAAGCTCCAAGATTCCTCTTCGTCCTTGTGCTATTTGTGTGCTTTCGCAAACCTCAATCCCAACATGGTGGAGTATCAAAAGAATTCCACTTTTTTGTCCAGGACAACTTTTCCTATGAAGCTATTCTTGGGCAACCATTTATAGCCAAGATGAGAAGAAAAACAAAGACAATTGATAACTGATCAGCTCATGCAAGAATTTGCTCACAATATGGTCTACAATCACTACAAGTAATAACAATATGTCCAAACCATACGAGGAATATAAAGAATTTAATAAAGATTCCTGTAAGCAAAGGGAAATATTGGAACTAGAATTTGTTCAATTTTATGCCCATTGCACCATCTTAGCCCTTTTGGGTGAGGAGCACAAGGCAAGTGAGTTTTGATCAATATCGTCATTCTACTATGGATCATGCACTAACCATTATATTATACCCTGAGAATAGTATCAAAAACTCACTTTCAAATCCATATCTTTTATTGTCATTCTAGAGATGTTTTTGTTGGAGTTTGAGGTCTACGAAAGCATGCAAACAACTGGATATACCCATGCATGCCTGTAAAAAGCATCAATGGAAGTCACGATGTAAAGATAGTTCCCAAAAGAAGGTGACTACACAGGATCCCAGACATCACTATGAACAAGGTGCAATTTCTCAGTAGAGTGAGTTGGATTTTATTCACAAGAATGGTACTTGGTATTTAGTACCTTTGCCAAAGGGCAAGAAAGCTTTACCATGTAAATGGGTTTGTAAGCTCAAATTCACATCAGATAGTGCTTCTCCAAAGTATAAAACACGACTTGTTGCAAAGGATTTTAAGCAACAACATGGTGTCAATTTTGAGAAAATCTTCTCTCGAGTGGTCAAGATGACCACCCTTCAAATGTTGCTTGGATTTGTGGCAATGGAGGACTCAGAGCTAATGTAAATGGATGGGAAAACTGCTTTCTTGCATGGGGATCTTACAAATAAATCTATATGGAACAACCAGAGGATTATGTAGTCCTTGGCAAAGAAAGTCTAGTTTGTAAGCTGAGAAGAGCTCATATGGACTTAAACAGTCCCCTAAACAATCATACCAAAAGTTTGATGTGTTTATGAAGTCTCAAGGCTGTTCTCGAAGCAATGAAGATCATTGTCTCTACACAAAGAGATGATCGGATGGCAGTTTGATATGCTTCATACTTTATGTCGATGATATGTTGATTGTTGGGAATTCCTCTTACAACTTGTCAATTCTCAAAAGGAAGTTGAGTCAAACATTTGATATGAAGGATTTGGGGGATGCCAAACATATTCTTGGCATGTGCATTACTCGTGATAGGAGTCAAAGATGCATATACTTGTCTCAAAGTGAATACATAGCCAAAATACTTCATAGGTTCAATATGCAAGGTGGAAACGCATTGAGTATACCTTTACCTACATATGTGAAACTGAGCAAAGATGATTTCCCCAAATCACATGAGGAAAAGAAATTCATGAACAAAATTCCTTATCTGTATGATGTTGGTAGTCTCATGTATGCTATGGTAGCTATGAGACCATACATTACATTTACAGTGGGAGTTATGAATAGACATATGTCTACTCCTATCAATAAGCATCGGGAAGGGTTCAAGATGATTTTGAGATATCTGAGTGGCATTAAGGACAAGTGTCTATGCTTGGGTAGGGGGAAAGCATCCATTATTGGTTACAAAGATTCATATTATGTTGGTTGTGTAGACAATTGTAAGTCTACATCAAGGCATATTTTTCATTTTGTTAGAGGTGCTATCTCTTAGAGATCTCATCTTCAAGAATATATAGTTGTTTCCACTACAAAAGCAGAGTATGTTGTAGTAAGTGAGGCATGTAAGGAAGCATTGTGGCTTTCTTGTCTTGCTTGTGATATGGATCTACCTCAGCATGTACCTTGTTTGCTCAGTGTTAGTCAAAGTGCCATTGCATTGGCTAAGAATCTAGTCTATCATGCAAAGACCAAGCACATTGAGGTGCACTATCACTTCATTAGAGACTACTTAGCCACATAGCACATTATTCTTGAGAAGGTTCATACTCGAGATAATGTTGCATATGCTTTGACGAAAGCTCTACCATAGGATATCTTTCAACATTGTTGTCACTTGATGGGGGTTACTTGATCCATGGTCTTACACAATTACTTGTATATTGTGTAACATGCCCATCAGGTGGGAGGTATAGTTTGTATACTGATACTCAGCTATTCTTTTTTAGGTATTCTTTATCATTCTTTATTTTTCTCCCGTACACACTTTGGCCATATTGGCCTTTAGTGGGAGATTGTTATCGTTAGTGTCTATGTGAAAGGCCAAATGGCCATTGAACACTTTTGTATATGTTCTTTAATAAAACATATAGTGGCCTGGTCAGTCATGGACTATAAGTTCAACCACATTTGTAACATCCAAGAAATATGTGTTCGTGCTCTCTGTGCATTGTGTTTTCTACAACCTCGATGCCGAGCATTATGTGTGGCATATGGAGCTCAGTTTTCTACCATGAGGGTATCATCGTGGATCTCTCAAGAAGGAGAGTCCACTGTGGTTCATCACCATTGAAATACTTCAATGATGAAAGGATACAAACATTGGATCCTAAATCCAAAGAAGATTGTATCTCCTATTTAAAAAAAGTGTTTTAAATAAATGAAAAGGTATGAGATATAAGATAATTAGAAAGAAGAACAAACCCACTCTTTAGCTTATTATTTTCTACAATAAACAGGTATTGGTGTTTGACGGGGGAGAGGTTTTACAATTTTTATCCTTTGACTAAGGTAGCCAATTAGGGATTTCTCTAAAGACCATTATCAGGGGGATTTATGGAAGTGGGCCACATATCTTTCCTTCCAAGTTTCCAAGAGTTGTTTGCTTGTAATCGCATTTCCACACTTTGGATCATCCATTTTGTATATATAATCCACCTTTTTTAAAGAAATTAGAAGCACATCTCCTTTTCACATAGTTGTACGTGTTAGTCTTGTTGTATATATCCTCTTTCTTTTGGATAAATCCTATCTCATAATTAGCTTTCATAGCTTAATCTTAGCTCCTATGTAACCTTCTATATTCTTTAGAGCTATTGTGATAACTTTTAAGTAACTTAATATAATTGGTATTAGATCTTGGAAGCTCTCTCCAAAGTTTTTGAACACCATCATGTAGCACCAAACTCAGTTTCTAAATATGTCATGCATATCCTTCTTTTGGGAACACTTGTGAGGCTTGATTAAAAGAATGTACAAGTACTTATTTCACCTCTTTCATACATCAACCCAAAAATTCTCCCTTTTTTCTTCGTTATGCATGTGGAAGCCCATGGGAGGACCCTACTCACATCATCACATGTCTACAAGCACCTCCTCTTCAACCTAAAGTGCAAGCCCACCTGTGCAGTTTTCATGTATGTTGTTCATGGTTTTGCTTCAATTCCATAGATATTTCTAGAAGCTTCAACCTCTCCTCACTTGCTACATATCCCAACAACCTTTGGGTGAAGATTTCTATGATATCCACCTCATTCCATGATGAATGATTTGTGCATCTCATGTGTGAGGAAAGACACATAGACCATACTTGATTTATAACATATGTATTTTGATAATGATCTATTTAGTTCATAAGTATAGTATCTTTGATTAAGTGGAAGGGAGGTTAACAAACCTTTAAAAAGGATCTAGAAATGACATTGGATAATTTTTTAAACCTTACACCTCTCCTAAATTTTATCAATGTCAATAAGGTAGTTGAGAAACAAGAAGGGGTAGGATTTCAAACATGGCTGTCAAACTTGTTTAGATAGCTGAAGAAAAGTATCTTTATGGATCATAATAAAGCCTTTGCTCAATAAAGAAACAATCACTACTTGAGCTCAGACCACCAGTTCATAAATAGGGATCATAAGGATAAAAATAAACCCTACAAGGGCCTTTTAGATTAAGGAAGGATTAATGATGGACCAATCAAAAGATACTAGAATGAAGAGGGAAGAGAGGATATGATTTCCCTAGGTGTATGATTGTCTTCTAGAGAGGGAGAGAGAGAAAAAAATCTTGTAATTAGGTTGGGCCTAAAAATTCAAAAGTTTTAAAAAGTTGTAAAACTCATCATAATAATATCAAATGACTCCCTTTCACTTTTCATGATGATAAGTCTTATTTTTTACTCCTAATTCAAACTATGTGCATGATTAGAACTTAAAAGAAAATAACTTTTTTCCAAAATAACTCAAAAATCCCTTTTTCCATCCTCAACCTCCCATTTTCATAACCAAAAACCCAAATGTTGTGTTTTCCCCTCTATTCCCTCTCATACCACAAAAGCTTTATTTCTTCTCCTGTCTTCCTCATCCAACTTCTACAACAATTACAACAAGTTGGAATCCCATGGAAATATCGAGAGCTCATAGGTGACCAAAGGATGAAGTTCACACAATGACATGCCACAACATCAAAACAATGGAAGGAAGTTGGCTACCATATTAGTCCTACAAAGGTGCATGTGTGTACATGCAACCATGTGGATTTGATCCTCATCATATTTGAGTCATGGAAATTTGGATCTTCATTGGAATGGTAAGCTCATACGCTTTAAGAACCAAAGACATGTCGGGATGATTGCTATTGTACAAAATGTCTTCACATTGTCAATCATGAAATTGGAAAATTGCAATAGAATCAGATATCTATGCTTTATTTTTTTGAATGTTTTAGTCAATGATGTCAATATGTTTTTCTTTGTTACAATACTTTAAACTCCATATTCTTACAAGCACTTCCAAAGCACTACATGTAGACATTGGGTCATTATTATTTTCAAATGTTCCTCGTGTTGAACTTATTCATGAAAAGATCTTCTTTAACACACAAAAATACACTGTTCCTTCTATAGATGTAGATTATGGAAGGTTGGAGCCTATTAAAGATGATTCTTTTTGTATCTTGGAGTGGCCACAACTCGATTTTTGGTAATGGACATACATAACTCTTTGAAATTCACACGTGTCTAGATCTATAGGCGAACATTGGACTCTATCAATCCATTGTTTTGTGTTTATATTTCAAGGTCTTCCTTTTGTACAAACTCCTACAATGTTCCAATTTAAGGATATTACATATGAATTAGTAGAAATTTTATTAAGAGAAAATTGGGTTATGTAGGAGTGTCAAAATGGGATAAATATCATTGTAAAATTGGTGACAAAGGTACATGATTTTGCTAATTTAAAGCAAAAGGTACACACTTTTGCTATTTAAAACATTTTTCTTCTTTATATGATAGAATTTTTTGTGATAATTGAATGTGTAAACCTAGAGAGTGGATACATTTACAAAGCTCTGAAGGATCTTTAGTTTTATTTGAAATTAATGTAAAGTTACCCAACAATGGTATGGATATAGTTTTAGTTAATTAGTATTGGAACTAGGCTAGCTTGAGAGAGCACTTACTATGATGGGATATGAGGATCTTCATAATTCCAAATTACAAATACAAGGGAACAAGGTAAGAGCTGAAGTGCATTTATATATCTCTTGGTATATCATTATTGTTCATAAATTTCATAATGTTTTACTCTATTATGAAATGCCTACACATTGAAAGATATAGGAAGACAAATTTGAGATCATTAGAGATTGGAGCATGGATGGGGTTGAAATTTGGATTGTTGTAGCACGTTTATCAAATTGTAATCATTTTTATGTGTAAAGACAATGCAAAAGTTGTGTGAAAATCTATTTTTTCAATGAAAATATTTTCATATTTGTTGACCTTCTCTTCTATATTCACAAAGGTGATGAAGTATTTGCAAATCATTTGAAGCAATTCCAAGCCATTGCAAAGGAAGAAGGACAACTCCTTGATGAGACGATGCCATTAATTAGAAAGTTAAATGGAAAATGCAACATGGGTGCAAAATATGTATATTTCATTGCTTCCATAATTTTCATTGTGAATGAGGAACCAAATCGTGTTCCTCAAGACACCCTTGATTTTCTAATGAGTGAGCTTTTTGAAGAAAAAAAGAACCACCACAAGAAACCCTAAATCTCTTATTAGAGAGAGAATATGATATTCTACATATTCCTGTTCGTGCTGCGATTTCTCCTTCACCTACTGTAGAGCAAACTCGTTGGGATGGCAGAGATGCCTAGGCACATGCATTGATAGCTTTGTCTCTCAAACGTGCCATTATTCCTCACATTCGCTGTTGCAGAATAGCTAAGGATGCTTGGGATACACTTACCACATTGTACCAAGCTAGGAATGAGGCTCGTGTTGCTTACCTCCGAAAAGAGTTGGAGAGTGAGCACATGAATATCATATTCTACATATTCCTGTTGTGAGATAAATATATCTTCATTCTCTAGCTAAGATATGTCAATGCCAAGAATGTATTGTAAGTCACCAAGGTCCTTCATCCCAAACTCTTTTGAGAGTCTTCTTTGAACATCTTAAATAATAGCTTCATTGCTTCCTTCAACACGAGATCATCCAAATAAAAAAGGACAAGAACTAAATGAGGCTGAACTAAAGGTTGTGTTCTCATAAAAAGTCACATTCATTGATATGAATGTCTCCTTGCATGGATCGTAAAGTTTGTAAGATTTTCTCACATCACTATATCCAACAAAAATACATTGCCTTGACTTGTCATCAAGTTTCTTCCTCTTTTCATTTGGAATATGAGAAAATGTGAGACATCCAATTATTCTTTAATTATGTACCTTAGGCTTGATAATGTGAAGAGCTTCTTTTACTTTTGGAAGGATTTTTAAAATTTTACTTTTGTAAAGGAAATATAAGAAATGAGTTTAAAAAAGTCACTTTTGACATATATATTAATAAATGGGCCCTTTTAAGTAAATACACACTAGACACAAGACTTTTTAATATATATATATATATATATATATATATATATATATATATATATATATATATATATATATATATATATATATATATATATATATATATATATATATATATATATATATATATAGTCACATACATGCACAAGTTTGATGATGTGGAAAGTAGACTCTCTTCCTCTCTTTCTAAAATAACAGTGAGAAGAGTCTAGTAAAACCTAAAAAGAAGCATACTCTAGCCTACTAAAAAAGTGGCGTACTCAATATGCTTTGTACCTTTAAACAATAATAGAATTAGGATTAAGCCCTTGAAATTATGGATCCTTACAAGGCCCATGCATGCTTCATTTTTTCCCCTAATGAGCAAAATCTCTATGGAATATCCTTTGATCATTTTATGACAAGTATAGTCATCACATAAATCAAGCAGAAATTTCTTATGAGTCATATGCACAGTTGAATGTCTTTCATTTTGTGAGCATTGGCATACTTGGTTGTACATTTTTTCTCTCAAGGATAGGGGTAGGGGATCAACCCCTCTAGGCTAGGACTAAGTACCCCTCACCACTTGGGTAGTGAGATATTGAAAATAGACCCTTTTGGGGAACCTTTGAGCCTTTGGGTTACCCAAATCAAATCAGTTATCTCATCGCGACTACGGGCCTTCCCTTCCCAATGTGTACCTTTGTGAGCCTTTATGCTCTATCCTAGGGATTGCTAGGTGTCTAACCTCTACTTTGTGAGAGTTTGGGGATCCCATAGGTGCTCTACCTACCGTTCATTTTACTTTCAAATAGATTCAAACTAAATCCACATAGTAGGTATGAATTATTGAAATTCCTAAAAAATGAAAACATTTCATAGAATTTATCTTACTAGAATTTAGATATTTAAAATCAAGAAATAATTGCTCTAATCTTCAATAGAGATGAAAAACATTCAGAACATAATTAAAAAAATATCCAATTTAAAAGGAGATCTAGAATATTCAAATGATTAGAAGTGAAAAAACTCTAGAGAAGACTTTGCCTATAAGAATCTGAAGTTAAGAAAAGTAACTCATACCTACAAAACAAGAGGAAGAAGTTGTAGATGTACTTTAAATACTGGTGGTGTGGCAAAGCTAACAAACTAGCTTAAGAAATGTGGAGAGTCCTCCGAGTAAAGAAGCTCTCTCCCAAATGATTGGTAACAATGGTGTGGATTGCACTCATGATGCTGAAAAGATGGTCTCTCTAATGACTTCTTTGAGAATTTTGAGGAGGTTTCGATGGGCCCTCATTACTATAATTGGCATGAAAGTGTAATGAAGCTCACTAACAAGAAACAAAAATTATCTGTGTATGTTTGTGTGTGTGCACATATATGTATATATATATGTATGTATATATATATATATATATATATATATATATATATATATATATATATATATATATATATATATATATATATATATATATATATATATATATATATATGTGTGTGTGTGTGTGTGTGTGTATGTATGTATGTATGCTCCATTTTCTTTGAAAAAATTAGAGGCTCATTTCATTCCCACAATTGTTAGTACATGATCATCTTGTTGGTGCCATCATATCTCTTTTTGTTGATAACATGATTGCTCCTACATCATATACATTTTGTATCCGCATGAGTGCATCTCCATTTTGTATCTAGGAGGTACTCCATTTCTAGTTTATTTCCATTTTATATTGTATTTCCTTTGCATTTGGGTACCTTGCTATTTACTTCTATCATAGTATTCATTCTCCTTTCAGGACAATTATCCCACATGAGATGTACTTTGCATAGCCCCTCCCAAATCTTCATAAGGAGGGCCTCTCCCCCCATTTGTACTTGGTTAGTAGCTTGAGCCTACTCCATGCTCTTGGCGAGTTCATTTCTAATCCACATGAGTTTACCCGTTTCAAGGTCTACTCATTTTGAGTCTCACACACTCTTTGTTTTGTGAATACAGTCTTCTTTTCATTTTGCTTCCACACATGTACTCTCTACATGGTATTAGAGTGCTAGGTGGAACTCTTGGTGGTGCATTTGGTGGTCATTTTGGTGGTGGTGGAACTTGAGTGTTGGTGGATTTGCTTTCTCCTCTTTGAGAGAAACTTTTGACTTCACTTTTGTGATCTTTGGGCCTCATTTTGCCCATTTTGCCACCCTCCCATCTCTTCTTTACCATCATTTTTTACCCCTTTTCAACCATTTTTCTCCTCCCGTCCACCCTTGTTTGTGGCAATATTTGCTGGTTTAGCTCATTTTTATGGTCATGCTGTCAGCCAAACCTTCGTAACACAGATCACATTGCATTAGTGAAGAACTCTTTATCTCTACAGAGGCAAATGCTCTAGTTACATCTAACTCCCCTCACGAGTGGATCTTTGACAGTGGAGAGACCTCACACATGTGTAAAGATAAAGATTCTTTTCAAGAACTTGAAGAGCACACAAGTGAAGTAAACCTTGGAAATAACAAAAGTCTACCTATTGAAGGGAAAGGTAAAGTAAAGATCACCAATGCTTAAGGGGAATGAAAATCACTTTCAAATGTGTTATTTGTTCCTAATTTATGCATGAACTTGTTGTCACTAAGATCAATTACCGATCATAACAAACAGGTGTTGTTTGGTAACATCTTTGTCAAAGTCATTGACCCTCATACAAAAGAGATAATCACCTACGACATTGAAGAGAAGGGCTTATATGAATTATCTTGTTTTCTCTCCAAGGAATCACTATCTAGTTTGTGGCACCAAAGATATGGCCACACCTCCTATTTAACAAGAATTTCTTCATCACAGATAGTGAAAGGATTGCCCAAGCTTGGGCAACTCAATGATGTCTAGTAGGTTCCAAAGGAAGTGTCGACAAGAGCTAGGAACCCCTTAGCCCTTATCCACATGGACCTTTGTGGGACCATGAACATCCCATCTCTCAATGGATCACTCTACTTTTTTCTTTTAGTAGATGGCCACTCCCGATACATTTGGGTGTATTTCTTGAAATCAAAGGCATACACTTTTACTAAGTTTCATGAATGGATCACCCAAGTGGAGAATGAAGCTTCCAAGTCTGTTACTCAACCTAATACTCCATCCTAGAATGGAGTAGCTGAGAGAAAGAATTGAAGCATGTTTGAAATGGCGAGAATTATGCTTCATAAAAAAGACTTACCCTACAAGTTCTGGGCAGACGCAGTGCATACTGCTATTCACATACTTAATTGAGGCTTCACTAGTGCATTGCAAAATACGAAACCATTTTAAGCATACTACGGAAGAAAGCCTAATGTGCATTACTTTTGAATATTTGGTAGTGAAGCATTTGTCCATGTGCCAAAAGAAGATCGCAACAAGGTGCAATCCAAGTCTAAGAAGCACATCTTCATAGAGTATAGTGAGCAACCAAAAGCGTATTGCTTATATGATCTTGAAAACCACTCCATCACAATATCTAAGGATGAATATTCAATGAAGCTTCCACATACTATAGCAAGGATCCAACAACAAATCTTAGTCTACCCATCTACACTACATAAGGGGACTCGGTCTTTTCCAAAACCAGATCAGAAGCAAGTACTTGAAGTCAACTGAGAAGATCTCAAAGACTTATTGACAAGAAACAACAAGAACAAAGTCATTATGTCAATTATTCCTTGATGCATGAGATTCAACAAATCGCAGAACCTTCTAACTACAAAGAAGCTCAAAGACAACCTGAGTGGGAAGAAGCTATGCAAGTGAAAATGGATGCAATAGAGAAGAACAAGACTTGGACTCTTATTCCTAAACCCACAAATCATCAAGTTATAGGAGTCAAGTGGCTCTACAAGGTCAAATGCAAATCAGATGGAACATTAGATAAGTACAAAGAAAGGTTGGTAGCTAAGGGATACAAGCAAGAACATGACATTGACTATGAAGAAAACTTTGCTCCTACTACAAGATTCACAACCATAAGAATCATCTTAGCACTAAGTGCTCATTTTAAGTGGCCCATTTACCAGCTGGACGTCAAAAGTGCATTTCTCAATGGAGATCTTCAAGAAGAAGTATATGTTGAACAACCTGAAGGATTCAAGATCCAAGGAAAGGAAGAACAAGTATACAAAACTTCACAAAGCACTTTATGGACTCAAGCAAGCTCCCAGGGCCTGGTATGAAAAGATTCACAAGTTCTTTGAAGCTAAAGGATTTCACAGAAGCAATGCTGATGCTAACCTCTACATCTATCAAAAGGAGTCCTTAGTTTCCATCATCATCCTCTATGTAGATGACTTGATACTGATAGGTTTAGATGACGAACACATCCAATTCATCATCACACAACTTCATCTTGAGTACTCTATGACAGATCTTGGACTATTTCACTACTTCTTGGGTATGGAAGTTTGGCAAACAAAAGAAGGCATATTCCTATCACAGAAGAAGTACTGCTCTGATCTTCTTTCCAAATATAACATGGAACAGTGTTGCTCAATATCAACACCACTTGATCCAAACATCAAGCTTACACTGGAGGATTCATCATCACTTGTGGATGTGCATACTTATCGACAACTTGTTGCTCATTACTCTACCTTGCCAACACTAGACTAGACATTGCCTATGTAGTTGGTATACTCAGTCAGTTCGCACATCAGCCTCGTCAGACTCATTGGGATGCTACTTAGAGGCTACTTTGATACCTTGCCCTCACTTGACATCATGGTCTTTGGTACAGAGGGGGCACCGAACTCGCTGGATATTCAGATTCAGATTGGGCAGGGGATCTTGATTCTTGATGGTCCACTTTCGGGTATATATTCTATTGGGTGTGTGTAGAAGTGCGAGAGACACACAAGAAGCACACACAAGGAGCACAAACGCAGTAAGACACATGGAGAAGACGATGGCTGGAATAGCTTTCTCTATTGATCGATGAACTGAACCTAAGTAAGAGCTGAATAATATCCCTAAGTACAAAGTACCACCACATATGAGAGTATCAAGTATGTGGTAACATGGGGAAAAAACCTCTAGCCAGCACTAGAGTAAACAGTGCCCATGTATAGGGAAAAGGTTCACATCAAAGCTACTCGAGGAACACATAAGTGTAACAAACCCCCCTGGAGCGAATGATGTGAACAAAAGCAATTACCACTAGTGGACACACGAGTATCATAACAACCAGCCCAATCACTATCTGTAAAAGCATGCAAGCATGGCTGAACATCTCTGCCATAAAAGAGACCTAAGCTCAAAGTGCCCCGAAGATATCTAAACACACGTTTCACTGCTTGCCAATGCTTAGTGCAAGGGCTATGCATGAATCGACTCAACTGGGAAACTGCATACTGTATATCCGGCCTTGTGTTGCATGCATATATAAGACATCCCACAGCTTGCTGATAAAGAGAAGTGTCAAATGCATCATTGGAATCCTCAATTGAGAACCTGAATCCTGTCTCAACTGGTGTGGAAACTGGCTTACAATCCTCAAAATCAAAACGCTGAAGTAGTTTTTCAACATACTTTGCTTGATGCATAACAATTCCCCCCTCAACGGATACAAACTGGATGCCAAGATAGTAGCTCA
The DNA here is from genome assembly GCA_020310875.1 of Ceratopteris richardii. Lineage (NCBI taxonomy): Eukaryota > Viridiplantae > Streptophyta > Polypodiopsida > Polypodiales > Pteridaceae > Ceratopteris > Ceratopteris richardii. The sequence goes on along the minus strand of CM035435.1, from coordinate 91,168,118 downwards.
AAAGACCAAGATAAGTGACATCAAAAGTATGCTGCAAATCAGCCATAAGAATGTCAAGTTTTGCATCACATGACCCAGTCAAGAGTATGTCATCGACATAAAGAACAAGCACTATAAGATCAACCCCATTTTTGCGTACATAGAGTGTGCTTTCAATCGGACTACATGTGAAGTCAAGAGCAATCAAGTGCTTATGTCTTTTGTCATACCATGCACGTGGAGCTTGCTTGAGACCATACAAGGCTTTATGCAAGCGACAAACCATATGCTCCTTCCCTTTCATAGCAAATCCAGGAGGTTGCTTCACATAAACCTCTTCTTGCAAATCTCCATTCAAGAAGGCTGTTTTTATGTCCAATTGATGCACTTTCCAACCTCGATGGGCAACCAATGCAACCACAGTACGAATGGTAGTCATGCATGAAGTAGGTGCAAAAGTTTCCTCATAGTCAATGCCATATTGTTGCGCATATCCTTTGGCAACCAATCTAGCTTTGTAGCGATCAATGCTACCATCAGATTTTCTCTTAATCTCTTAAACCCACTTTGTACCAATGACATTCTTTCCTTTTGGCAATTCACATAACTCCCAAGTATTATTCCTATGTATGGAATCCATTTCTGATTGCATAGCACTCATCCATTGTGGATCGTCACATGCATCTTCAAAAGAAAGTGGCTCTTCATTACATGCTATAGCAATAAGAGAATAATCCACAAAATTACTTGATGCATGGTGAGAGCTTGATCTTGTTCTACCAAGTAAAGGTGCACTCAATTTGCTGTCCTGCAAAGTTTGTTTCAGGCACTTTGGCATAGATTATGCACTCTTGATAGACATGCGTTCATTATGTAAAACATCTTCAGTATGTACGTCATGCGTGGGCTGAATTTCATGCTCAGTTTCAGCCATATTTTGACACAAATGTTCAGCCATATGTGGCTAGAAATTTCCAACAGTTTTGATAATTTTTGGCTGAATTTTTTCAGCCATGTTTGGATGGAGAATGCATTTTCAGCCCTATTTGGCTGGAATTTTTCAGCCCTTTGAAACTCAGTTGGCTGGTCTACATGGCCATAGTCAAGCGCACCATTTTGGAACAAAGGCATGAGTGTATCGAACACATCTTGTGAGCTTACTGTTGGCAGTTTTTTGCATTCAAGTAGAGGGAAAACTGAATTTTCAGCAAATACCACATCTCGACTCACAATAATTGTGTTCGTCAATGGATGGTACAACCGATATCCCTTACTTTCAGCACTATAACCAACAAATATAAATTTCTTTGCCTTGTCATCAAGTTTGTGACGTTGTTGTGATGGCACAAGAGCATATGCCAAACAACCAAACACACGCATATGACTAACCATAGGCTTATGACCATTCCAAGCCTCATAAGGAGTGATGACTCTCAATGCTTTTGTAGGGCAGCGATTCAACACATAATTTGCACACATGACCGTTTCCATCCAAAACTTATGAGGAAGATGCTTTTCTTTAACCATACATCGTGCCATTTCAAGTAGAGTTCTATTTTTACGCTCGACAACACCATTTTGTTGAGGTGTATATGGCACCGTACATTGGTGTGAAATACCTCTTTCATGAAGAAAAGCATTAAAGTCATGTGACATGTATTCACCACCACGATCCGTGCGTAGAGTCAAAAGCTTTTGTGAAGAAAAATTTTCAGCCATAGCTAAAAATGCTTTGAAGCAAAAAAATACCTCATTCTTTGCTTTCATAGGATACACCCATGTATGGCGAGTAGCATCATCAATGAAGGTAACAAAATATACATGCTTCCCAAAAGATGGAGTCTTGACCGGACCACATACATCACTATGAACAAGTTGCAATTTTCTTGTAGTGTGTGTGTGACTATCTTTTGGAAAAGAAGCACGATGCATTTTTCCAAGAATGCAACCTTCACATGCATGCTTTTCAATGGAATCAAGTTTAGGCAAACCAATAACCATGTCCTTCTTTTGCAAGTAAAGCAAACTATTGAAGTTTAAGTGACCAAAACGAGCATGCCAAAGCTCCATTTCAGCCATGGAAGAAGTATGAACAACCAAGGCATTCGAGGCAGCCCTCTTGTATGTATCCATGCGATACAAACCATTACATAATGTACCGGACATCACGATAACATCACCATTGCTAAAATCATGAACCATACACTTATCATCAACAAAGTGTACATGAAGTCCAGCTTTGGCAATCAACGGAACTGAAATTAAGTTCTTCGTGATACCGGGCACATACAATGCATTTTTCAAGAGAATCACACCTCCATTTGCAGCCGTAAGCTCAATTTCTCCTACTCCAATGATAGGATAAGAGGCATTGTTTGCACACACCACATGTCCTCCTTTAGGTGCATCTTTCAAAGAGGCAAAAAATCTTTTGCATGATGTTATGTGCTTTGAAGCACCACTATCAAAGAACCAATCCGAATCAGCCTCAATCACAACCATACAGTTAGAATGTAAAGAAGCATTATAATGACATGTAACAACACATGCCCAAAAATCTTGAGCCATGTTAGCTTCATCATTCTTTGCATTTGCTGAATTTTCAGCAATAGACATGCCTGATTCCTTCTTCTTTTCGTTGCGTTTAGCAAGCTTTCTACACTCATCAATAGTATGACCAGCCTTTCGGCAATATTTGCATCTCTTCTTCTTTTGCAAATCACCATCATTAGAGGAATGAGTGGAAGAGGAAGCTTGAGGCTTTGGTTTTGATGAACCCAAAGCTGAACCATACTTGCTTTTCCCCTTTTGTGAGATAGCAAGTGCTTGCGTTCCCTCAATCAAACCACTCCTATTCACTCTAGATTGCTCTTCTTGCAAAAGAAGAGACACAACCTCATCAAATGCATACATATTAGGATTTCCTTTTGCAACCAAACGGAGTGTAGTAGCAAAGCTCTGAAAAGATTCCGGTAATCCTGTCAACAATGTAGAAATGAGTGATGCATCCGGAATGATCTCATCTATGTTTGCCAATTGCTCTTTCAAGTCGTTGATGCGTGTCACATACACATCCACTGAATCATTTTCAGCCATACATACATCCTCAAGTTGCTTCCTCAAGTATGCAACACGTGCTTCATTACGCACGGCATACAAAGAAGCAAGAGTGTCCCATGCCTGTCTCGATGTAGAACATGACCGAATGTGTGGAACTATATGACGCTTCACTGAAAGCGCAATCAAAGCATGAGCTTGAGCATCTTTTCCATCCTATATAAGCTGCTCCTATGTAGCTGGAGAAGGAGAAACCACTGTACTCGAAGAAGAAGCTCCATCTGTGACAGTAGACTGTGAAGTAGAAGCACCTGCCAGTCTTCGATCTACATCTGCCACTATGTTCCAAAGTTGTTTCGCAACAAGAACATGCTTCATCATGTAAGACCACATCGAATAGTTGGTCCCTCAAGCTTATCTTCAGCTTGAAGCATGCCAAACAAGTCATTGCTGCCCGCCATTTCACTAAGGAACAAGAATATGACAAAATCTTCACTTTGACGAAAGCTGAAATGAGTGCTGAAATTTCAGCTCACAAACCATCACTCTGATGGCAATTCTGACTGCATGAATGGCTTTGAAATGGGGGTAAAACCCCAGCGCACCTGGTGGGAATGTTTCTGGGCTGCTGAAATTCATAGTTCTATGCTCCGAAGTCGATTTGCACTCTTAAAGTGCGCGCGCACCGTGACACAAAAAACCAAAACTTGAGAAGAAGTTGAACCTGCTTTGATACCACTGTTGGGTGTGTATAGAAGTGCGAGAGACACACAAGAAGCACACACAAGGAGCACAAATGCAGCAAGACACGCGGAGAAGACGATGGCTGGAATAGCTCTCTCTATTGATCGATGAACTGAACCTAAGTAAGAGCTAAATAATATCCCTAAGTACAAAGTACCACCACATATGAGAGTATCAAGTATGTGGTAACATGGGGAAAAAACCTCTAGCCAGCACTAGAGTAGAAAGTGCCCATGTATAGGGAAAAGGTTCACATCAAAGCTACTCGAGGAACACATAAGTGTAACATATTCTTGCTTGGCTTAGGACCTATCTCTTGGGAAAGTAAGAAGCGTCCTATAGTTGCTCTATCATCCACTGAGGCCGAGTACTGAGCATCCAACTTCACAGCATGTGAGGTCATCTAGCTTCCATGTTTATTATCTGACATTTGTGTTTTGCAGGTTACTCGGACATGCATCCGTGCAGACAACTAGTCAGCCTTAGCCATCACCAAGAATCAAGTGTTCCATGCTCGAATGAAGTACATCAAGATCCAATACCATTTCATCTACGAGAAGATTGTGTCTGAGGAGATCACTCTGGAGCAGTGTACATCTCAGGAGAACCTGGAAGACATGCTCATGAAGGCTTTAGCCCCAGTTCTGCTCTAGCACTTGGTGGACCTGTGCAGCATTCAACCACTCCAAAATGGAGTTGCAAAGGGGGTGTTGACAACATCCTACATCATCCACATTTTGTATCCGCATGAGTGCATCTCTATTTTGTATATAGGAGGCACTCCATTTCTAGTTTATTTCTATTTTATATTGTATTTCCTTTGTATTTGGGTACTTTTCCATTTGCTTCTACCATTGTATTCATTCTCTTTTCAGGAGAATTATCTCACATGAGATGTACTTTGGAGAGCCCCTCCCATGTATATAAGGAGGGCCTCTCCCCCATTTGTACTTGGTTAGAAGCTTGAAGAGCCTACTCTATGCTCTTGGCAAGCTCATTTCTAATCCACATGAGTTTACTCATTTCATGGTCTACTCATTTTGAGTCTCACACACTCTTTCTTTTGTGAATATACTCTTCTTTTCATTTGTTTCTGTGCGTGTACTCTCTACACGTTTAGATATCTCTTTTCTTTTCCTCAGGTATTAGAGATAAGAACTTGTGTATTATTCTTTATTTTTGAGAGCTTTGGTAATAGCACTTAAGTAATATTTGGTCATTATATGCATGTATATTGAGAGAGAGAGAGAGGAATAGATATTTCTTTAAAAGAGAGTGACTATCTACTTGTTGAAATTCACTCCATACTTTTCATCTCTCTAAAGTGGAGCATACGTTTTAGCCGGAAGTGGAGCGTGCATTCACTTCCAATCTAAAGCCATTTCGATGGGTGTCCTTTTCAACATTCCTCATATGATCAAGTTACTCCTTGAAGTGAATGACCCCTTTGAGGTGAAGCATTAAGGTCGTGAGATCATATCCTCCTTATGTTTGGCTTGGAATGGGATATCGAAAGAAGGTAAATGGATACTACTTTTTGGTTTAGAAAGGTCGTTCTTATTTGGTTTCATTTGACTAGGGATCAACTTAAGAACATGATATAAGAGGTGTAATCCTCTTAGAAAATAAAAAGCCAAGATGAAAGATGGGTGAGGATGATTAGGGCCTACTTAGAGATACGACTCAAGCATGGGGACATCAAAGCTATAGAATTCTTCCTATTGAGCTTCAATCTCACAAAAGAAACTCTAGAGAGGCATCACCCACTGAAATCCATCCATGTTTTTGTGAGAGCATTCTAATGGCTGAAGGTGAGATGAAAATGAAATTGCAAGATGAAAATGAAATTGCAATGGTTAGGGAGTTCTCTCATTGAAACACAATTTATTTTCCTTTTGAAAACATATTGAAAAATAATTTCGACAAAACTAGAGTGACTAGGTTGAAATTTTGTCTCTCCGCTTGCTTGCTTAAGTAATGCAAAAGGTAACCCGTTTTTTTATTGCTTTATGTTACCATAACTTTTGTAGATAGTTTGACCTTATGACTCGTCTACGACTTAAAACAAGAATATTTACTATAATAACCTCTATAGAATTGCTGGATGCCTAATGTGCCTCGACTATATATTAAGAGAGTGATTTTTAAAACTAAAAAAAAATATATATGAAATCAATTTTTATGATTACTTTAAGGACCATTTAAGTAATTTTTTCTTTTGCAAATGAGTCTCTAAATTAACAAAATAAGAAAACTATAAGAAATTTAATGAGAAATATAAAGAAGGTTGTTAATATTTTTGTATCTTTTGTGAGCGACCCACTTATTTTTTTAGATCGTTGTTTTTTGTAGTGAACACCTGGTGTTACTTAAAAGGAGAGATTTCTTACAATCATCATCTTTCTACTTACACATTCGAACGACTTTTCAATAGGCTCATTAAAAATGACATCATTATTTGAGCGATATTCAAATTTGCTTCTTAGACCATATCCAAGAAAAATACATTTCTTTGACTTATGGTTCGGCTTTTGTCTAAGATTCTTAGATATAGGAACATATGTCTCACAAGCAAAAACTCAAAGATGATAATAATATGGTGGCTTTCCTATTCACAACTCTTGTGTCACTTTCAGACCTTTGATAATACTAAGTGAAAAATTGATCATATAAACTGCAATCAATATAATTTTCAATGGATCGTTCTATGAGTTGCTTTAATAATTTATTTGTTCTGTTTCATAAATCCATAAACCCAAAAAGCTAATAGGTTTGGACAAGGTTGACCATAAAAAAATATAGGTTTTTCTTAGATAACCATGTGCTCATTCTATTTGGGAGAAAGCAGATCATCGTTTAGGATTTTTATATAGGAATTTCCGATGTGTTAAGTATTTCAATATGTCTTTTCATGTGATTCCGTGTACTCACACACATGAAGAGAAGTCTTGTAAATATATTCTATGGATTAAGCTCTATAACTTTTCATACAATCTTTGAAATTTCAATAATATCATAGTTAAATTAATAAAGTGAACTATATGAAACAAATAAATGATGGTGGATCGATAGAAGAGGATGCCAACCACATTTCCATACCAAATGACATTAATGGTTTATGTGGACATCGACCTACGTTGCAATCTTCCAATAAGATGATAATAAACTCGGGATGCGATCTATAATAATTTGGCTAATATTTCACTTTGCTATCCTAGTACATAGAATTGAATGGTGTATGCCCTCACCAAATTACATATTGATGAAGCCTTTGCAAGTGACCGACGGGCATCAAGCAGCATGATTCCATTAAGTCTCCAATTGTTAGAATTAAAGGTGTTGAAACTAAGCACATCCAAAGAGCTCAACATCTCTAGAACAAAGGTTTTCACATGTGGAAATATCTCTGGAATCAAGACAGAATACATTGGATCACATTTGAGAACATTTGAATTGGTGGGATGGCAATGTACCATGGTGGATTCACTTTTGTGAGAGTTATCAAGTGACAATAGTGTTTAAAACTATCAGGTGGTAGAGCTTTAGTCAAAGCATTTGTAGCATTATCTCGAGTATGAACCTTCTCAAGAATAATGTGCTTAGTGGCTATGCAGTCTCAAATGTAGTGAACCTCACCTTAATGTGCTTGATTTTTGCATGATAGGTCAGATTCTTAGTCAAAGCAATGGCACTCTAACTATCACTAAGCAAAGGAGGTACATGTTGAGGTAGAACTATATCACAAGCAAGACGAGAAAGCCACAATAATTCCTTATGTGCCTCATTTGTTGCAACATACTATGCTTTTGTAGTCAAAACATTTGTACATTCTTGAAGATGAGATCTCCAAGAGATAGTCACTCCAGCAAAGTGAAAAACGTACCTTGATATAGACTCCCAATTGTCTACATAACCAACATAATCATAATCTCTATAACCAATAATGGATGCCTTTCTTCTACCCAAGCATAGACACTTGTCCTTAGCATCAATTAGATATCTGAAAATCATCTTAACTTCTTCCCATGCTTAGACATATATTTTCTCACAACTCCCACTACAAATGCAATGTCTAGTCTTGTAGCTACCATGGCATACATGAGACTACCAACAACAGATTGATAAAGAATTTTGTTCGTGAATTCCTTTTCCTTTGAGCATATCATCAACATAAAGTATCAAGCATATCAAGGTTCCATTTGAGCATCTCTTTATGTAGAGACAATGATCCTCATTGCTTCGAGTATAGCTTTGAGATTTCATAAAGTCATAAAAATTTAGGTACCATTGTCCAGGGGATTCTTCTTTAGCTTACAAACTAGGCTTTCTTTTCCAAGAACTACATAAACCTTTGGTAATTCCATATAGATCTCATTTGTAAGATCTCCATGCAAGAAAGCAATTTTCACATCGATTTGGAGTAGCTCTAAGTTTTCCATTGCAATGAAGGCAAGCAACATGCATAGTGTAGTTACCTTGAATACTAGAGAGAAAATTTGCTTGATATGAACACCATGTTTTTGCTTAAAACCCTTCGCAAAAAGTCATGCTTTATACTTTGGAGAAGACTATCTGATGTGAATTTCACCTTATATACACATTTACATGTTAAAGCTTTCTTGCCCTTTGGCAAAGGTACTAAATCTCAAGTACCATTCGTGTGAATCGAATCCAATTCACTCTTCATAGCACACTCCCATTTGACATGATCCTCTATCTCCATAGCCTCTTTGTAGCAAGAAGGCTCACCAACATCTCTTAGCATAACAAAATCCAAACTTGAAACATATCTATCATGTGGATGCAAGACACATGCAAAAACTCTCAATGGGTGTTGAACAAGAACATTTGTAGACTGATATGATTGGAAATTCTCTTGAACATCCCTATGTGTAGCATTTTTATGCATGCTAACTAGACTACTATGCATCTTAGACTCATTAAAAATGACATTACTTCTGATCACTTATCATGTGTTAGGAAGCAATATCCAAATTGGTCTTCTACAACATATCCAAGAAAAATGCATTTCTTTGATTTATGGTCCAACTTTTGTCTAAGATTCTTCGGTATATGAACATACGCTTCACAACCAAAAACTCAAAGATGATAATAATATGGTGGCTTGCCTATCCACAGATATTGTGCCACTTTCATGCCTTTAGCACTACTAGGTGAAAGATTGATCGCATGAACTGTAGTCAATACTCCTTATGTCCAAAAGCCTTGTGAAAGATTGGCATGATGTAGCATAGTAAATATATATCCTTCATAGTTCAATTCATCCTTTCAGCTACACCATTTTGTAATGGGGTATAAGAGTTGTAAAATCTCTACAAATTCCTCTAGACTGATAGAAAAGACTGAATTCATGTGAGATATACTCACTCCCATTATCTGAATGTAAAGCCTTGAGCTTAGTTCCTTTTCGGTCTCAATTGAATCAATACAATTTTTGAAAGTAGGGAATATCTCATCCTTTGATTTGATAAGATATACCCACACTCTTCTAGTAGAATCATCTCTGAAAGTGACAAAGTAAATAGAACCACCTAATGACCTTGTGGGCATAAGACCACACACATCTATATGAACGAGGACTAATGGCTGAATTGAAGAGTAAATGTGCATCTTATGCACATTCTTAGTTTATTTTCCATATTGATAATGCTCACAAAATGAAAAATCAGAGAAACATAACACAAGTAAGTAGTCCATTCCACTACGAGATATGTGGTCCAAACAACCATGTCAAATACAAGCCATAGGTTGTTCAATAGCAACTAATAAGTGTTTTTTTGTGGTACAAATAAAGGATAAAGTGAGCCAAATTTGCTTCCTTTTGCAATATAAATTGGAAATAAAATGGAAATGGAGTGCCTTCTAGATAAATAATGAAGATGCATTCATGCAGATACAAATGGAAATGATGTAGGAGAAATCATGTCTTCAACACCCCCCTGTAGCTCCATTTTGGAGTGGCTGAATGTTGTAGAGGTCCACCAAGTGGTGGAGTGGAACTGAAGGTAGATCCTTCATGAACATGTTCTCTTGAGAGGTACACTGTTCTAGAGTAATCTCGTGTGATATGAGCTTCTTGCAGATAAAATGGTACTAGATCTGGATGTTTTTTGTCCAAGCATGGAACACTAGATTCTTGGCGATGGCCAAGGTTGACTGACTGTCTGTGCAGATGCATGTCTGAGTAACTTGCAAATCACCAATTTCAGATAATAATCATTGAAGCCACATGGCCTCACACATCGCAAAGCTCAATGCTCGGTACTCGGCCCCGATGGATGACAAAGCAATTGTAGTCTGCTTCTTACTTTCCCAAGAGATGGGTCCTAAGTCAAGCAAGAATATGTGTCTAGAAGTAGACCATCGGGAATCAGGATCACTAGCCCAATCTAAATATGAATATCTAATGAGTTTGATGCCCCCTCTATACTAAAGACCATGATGTTGGGTGAGGGCAAGATATCAAAGTAGCCTTTGAGCAGCATCCTAATGCATCTAATGAGGGTGATGTGCAAACTTACTGAGTATAGCAATTGCATAGATGCCAAGATGCCTTTTGAGAATTATGAAGCTTAACACCTTGATTAGAGAGCTCAAATCTTAGTTAATGTCCTCCCACGAAGAGAATTAGGGCTTAGAGATACACATCTCTACCTTGGATCAACACAAGCATGGTTGAAAACTCTATAGAAATAGGGTGGGCTTTCCAAGGGTACCATAGAAGAGCTAAGTATTCATTTAAATTCCAAAGAATAAAGATTAGCCAATGCAAGAGAAGAGTACGTCAAGACTAGGGAAAATTAAAAGAAAGTGGAAAAGGAAAGGGAGAGGCCATTTAAGTAAAGGCTTTCTTATGTCTTGCCTCTAGTGACACTTCTATTGTAGTAGAGTTAGAAATAGATAATAGTTCTCTAGAAGCACAATTAGAGCCACAAAAGGTGGAGACTTGTACGACCTCGAAGGCCATGTCATCATTTTCAAAAACAAGGAGAATATGGTTTCCCAGTAAGAATTGGCACTTGTTGATGACAAGTTTGTTAGAAACCACTGCTTATGGAACCATTGATAGAAGGATTCCAAGAGAGGCCTTTGACCTAACATCTAGCCAATGAGACAATCCCTCTTTAATTCTTCTTGTTTTTTCAAAATGTTTGACTTTGACAAAGAAAGTTCAATCCTAAAGAGTGAGAGAGATTCTCTAGTGTCTTTTTCTCCTTCCTCGCAAATAACATTGTTGATAATGAGGGATGCATCCATAAAGTCACAACACCAAGGAAACATTAGGAGATATGCTATATCCATAATAATCCCTCTAATGTTTGCTTTCACTATGATAATCAAGGCTATATGATCAAAGATTGTTCATTGAGAAAGGGTGGAGAACAACTGGGCCCTTCGGTAGATTGTTCTTAAGAGCCAACTGAAGTGGTGGCCTTGAATCCTTATTCTCTTGAGATACCCTCCGGTATATTGATCAAAGACATTCTTCTATGGCATAACTCCTTGTTCAAGGATATAGCTCCTAAAAACAAGGGTTTCATAGTTATGCAAAGGAGAAAAAGGAAAACCTTAAGAAACTTCTAGTAGAAAAACAAGAGTAAGCAGAGGGAGACCACCATGCTCAAGAAAGAAATTATCAATTGCTTGGACGTGGAAATGATGCTCTTTGCAACTTCAAACTGTTAAATGCGCAACTAACCGTCAGAAGCGCGTTTAAACATCTATTCGGGTTCTTGGGAGTGGAAGGGGTCTGTTAAACAGAGGCCCTATGCTTGATTTTCCTCAAAATAACCACTTCATACACAACAATATACTAATGTTTCAAGAACTCTATCAAGAATCTGTGTACGCTTCACAAACTTACTACCTGTATTCAGACTCCTCCAAAGCTTACCGAACACACTCCAGTAAGGCGCTCTCAACATACAGCGCCAGACTATTCAATAACGTAATATAGAAGTACTTGATTAACTCAAGAACTGTCTCGAACACAAACTACTGTAACAATAGAGACAATAACAGTGACTAAATCTTTACCGAGCAGGTGCCGCTAATCAAACAGAATAGAAAACGCAAAACGATTCAGAATTCTCAAACACACAGTACTGAAACTGTCATTACTAGAGTATGGGCTTCATCAAACAACTTACAAAACATCAACAAAACAGAGAGACACAACAATACACAACATTAACAGCACAATCACAACGAAAACTACACGGAACGATTCGCTCAGACAGACAATCTGGCGATCTTCCTGTCGTCTATGTAATTCACAAACCGAACAGGTATCGATAACAAACAAGACCAAGACGAGAACAGAATGCTCAGGATTACTCAACGCACACCACAGCAATGTTACAGATCAATCACCCAGACAGACAGTCTGGTGATCCAACTGATCGTCACCGAGTGTCTCTTTTTCATTGATTTATATAAAGATTACAAACATCTTTGTAACAACCTTTCGTTCGTGCGGAATCTGAAAAGATTTAGTCTTTACAATTGCCAATCCGACGGTCGACTAACACTGGCACGCACGGTGGACTCGAACCCGCAGGTTTACAAAAAAGCTTAGGGCTCATCAACTATTCCTTCTAAATACATTGTTCTGGCTAATCTAAATGTCCGGGCAATTTTCTTCTTAATTGATTCTAGCATCTGCTTCAAAATGTCTGGTTCTACCAGCTGAGCGTCTGTATGTACTGGACTTAAAGAAATAACTTGTGACATCAAAACTTCTGCTTGAGTCTGCAGAAAAGCTTCTTGTAAATAGAACTCATTCGATAGAGCCGCATCTCTGCTAATCTTCATATCTGCTATCTGTTTATCAATTTTGGAGAGTCTTTCTTTCTGTACATCCAGTTGATACTCCCGTCTTTCTATCTCTTGATTCTGAAATTGGATTGTCTTGTAATAGGCGTCGCGCTCTCGACGGGTACTTGCGATCTCTTTATGTAATTGCGCTTCCCCAATCAAATGTCGTTTAAGAATACTGTTTACTTCAAATAAATTAGACTTGTTTCTCTGGAGTTCTTCATTAGTCTTCTTAAGTAAATCTGCCATCTCTTTTCCTGTCTGTACTGCTTCATTTAGCTGTTGTCTAATTTCTTCTAACAGATTTCCTAAAGCTATACGTGCATCCTCTTTATCTTGGGCTAATTGTTTCAAATGCCTATTTTCAGCCTCTGTAGCACACAATAAGTCTTCTTTTGTTCTGACTTCGGCCAAGGAAGCATCTCTCTGATTTATAATTGTCTCCTGTTCGGCAAGTCGGACCTATAGCTCCTTAATCTGTTCACTTAAATTATGATTTTGTGCTTTGACTTCGACGAGTTCTTCCTGGAGTGGGCTAATATCAGCTTTCAGCACGTCAACCTTATGTTGTAATTCATCCCGGATGTTATCAGTCACTTCCTTCATTTGTATAGGTAGTTGTTGTGATAATTGGATTAGCATTTGTCCCATGGATGCTAGCTAGCTTAGAAAATACAGGGAGTGAAGGAAGCGAAGGATGAGAACGAGGCTGAGATGAAGAGGCTGTGAGGAGCTACTGGGAATTTGGTGGTGAGTAATTTGGTGATGAGGATGAAGAAGCGGTAGGTTCCTCAGTGATAATGGGTGGGACAGGGACGGTGGGTTGAATTGGAGGTTCGGGTGGATGAGTAAGAAGAATAGCAGTTGTGTCGATTACCTTTTCGGTGGTTGGTTGAGGGGCGACTGTTGAGCATAATTAGGTAGCAAAACGAGGATATTTACGGACACTTCTTATAAAGCATGCAAAACTAAAAAGGAAAAGAAAAAACCAAAAAATACGCGGGCAACCGCAGGACACTTTAGTGCGAATCGGGTAGTTGATGATACGGCCGCAACTTTGAACCATTTATCACCTTCGGAAGAGGAATTCCGATCAAAGTAGTCAACCGAAAAGTAGCTGGGCCTACTTTTTCAGTGATCCGGTAAGGACCAAACCATCGTAACTTGAACTTTCCAGCCGAGCGATTTGATTTTGCATTATAAAATAACACAAGCTGTCCTATCTTAAAAACTGGAGTTTTAAGATACCGGTCATGAGTACGAGCTTGTCATAACTGCACTTCCTGGATAGTCAGAAAACTTTCCCAGCGATGCTCATCTAGTTCTCTGAGTGTGTCCAGCCGAAATGGTAAAGAATCTTCCAGTATCAATTTCTGAGTGATGGCCACACATAAACTTGGCACAACGATCTCCATGGGTGCTATGACTTCCAACCCATAAGCCAATTTGAAAGGGGTTAATCCTGTTGCTACCTTGTATGTAGTCCGGTACGCCCATAATACTGCAGGTAACAATTGATCCCACCTTTCCGGTGATTCCAGAATCAGTTTACGAAGCATATTCAACAAAGTCTTGTTTGTACTTTCAGCCAAAGCATATTCCCACAGACGGCACCAGTGTTAAACGCGCAACTAACCGTCAGAAGCGCGTTTAAACATCTATTCGGGTTCTTGGGAGTGGAAGGGGTCTGTTAAACAGAGGCCCTATGCTTGATTTTCCCCAAAATAACCACTTCATACACAGCAATATACTAATGTTCAAGAACTCTATCAAGAATCTGTGTACGCTTCACAAACTTACTACCTGTATTCGGACTCTTCCAAAGCTTACCGAACACACTCCAGTAAGGCGCTCTCAACATACAGCACCAGACTATTCAGTAATGTAATACAGAAGTACTTGATTAACTCAAGAACTGTCCCGAACACAAACTACTGTAACAATAGAGACAATAACAGTAACTAAATCTTTATCGAGTAGGTGCCGCTAATCAAACAGAATAGAAAATGCAGAACAATTTAGAATTTAAACACACAGTACTGAAACTGTCATTACTAGAGTATGGGCTTCATCAAACAACTTATAGAACATCAACAAAACAGAGAGACACAACAGTACGCAGCATTAACAGCACAATCACAACGGAAACTACACAGAACGATTTGCTCAGACAGACAGTCTGGCGATCTTCCTGTCGTCTATGTAATTCACAAACCGAACAGGTATCGATAACAAACAAGACCGAGACGAGAACAGAATGCTCAGGATTACTCAACGCACACCACAACAATGTTACAGATCAATCACCCAGACAGACAATCTGGTGATCCAACTGATCGTCATCGAGTGTCTCTTTTTCATTAATTTATATAAAGATTACAAACATCTTTGTAACAACCTTTCGTTCGTGCAGAATCTGAAAAGATTCAGTCTTTACAATTGCCAATCCAGCGGCCGACTAACAAAACGAAATTATAGAGTCCAACCGTGATGCCAAACTAGAGAAGGAAGCGGTGAAAGAAAACAAGAAGGCTCAGGTGCATACTCAAAACATGAAATGCTTGTACTTTTCATGAACCACATTTGGGGTCTTTTGGAGACATCAAGATCTCATATAATAATAAACAAGTGGCTCAATGCAGAAACCATAAACCTACATTTTATTTTCCCTCAAGAGGTGAAGATCGGAAAAGAAGGTATGTCAAAAAGATTATGAGCATTCAAGAGATGTCCTATATGTGTGATTCTCTCATCCACCTTGAGTATAGATATGTGTTTTTTTTTATTCGCAGTCTTTCTCCTATTTCTATCATTTTCATTTATTCTTGCAATGTTGAACAAGGGAGAATCAAGACTTGTTCTTCATTGAGCTTATTTCCTTCACCATCTATCCTTATCAATGACTTCAACATGGTAAAGTTGATATGGGGTCATTGGGCTCATAAGGGGAGGTCCATTAACAAGGTCAAAAATATAAGATGGGTGATCTTGACCTTATTGAGCTAAAAGATCAAAACATCTTCTCGTGGTCTAACTATAAAACAAATGATGACCTGTGCTAAGCTCATGTTGATAGATGCTATGTGTCTCAAAGCCTTTGTTGGTATTATTGGCTATCCCAATACTACATCCTTCAATCACTTTCGCCCTTTGGCTTTACTAGAAAATTTATCAAGACTGTTTGGAACCTATGGTGGAATGGTTTAGCTTCCATAAATATCAATGGATAAATTTTATCCTCTTTTGTCTCGAAAAGTTATTGATTTGTCAAGGTTTTCCTTTCATCCCTTGTTTGTCATAAGTCCGAATGGGATTAATTGCTTCGTCCATGATAGAACTCATTCTAAAATCAAAGGCCTCTTTCTTCCTTATGGAATGGTGCAACTCGTGCTCAAGCTCTTTGTAGATGAATTTGATGTGTTCTTGCATACTTACTAAGAGGGTGTGGCTCACTTTTAGGAATGCTTGGAAGCTTTTTGTTCCACCTCATGATCTAAGATAAACCATAATAAGATAGTGTTCAAAGCCTTGATTCATCATCCTTTGTAGCTTTTAAGTTCCAAGGTTGTAGATATTGTGATGGATTAAATCTTTGAGATCTTGGGGATTGCTATGACTCTATATGAGCCAAATTTGGGAGTAAATTCTCAACAAGCTCAAAGCAAAACTTTTTTCTAAATGGAGGTTCGGCCAAGGCCTACTCCTCCGAACTTTAACTTTGAAATTGCAACTATACAAGGAAGGGCATAGTACCCATGGGATCCCCCTTATCCCACAAGAACAGGGGTTTACAAGACTGGGTTAAATGACAGTCAACACTACCGCAGGGGGTGGCACTCAACCACAATGCAGCATCATTCCAGATTACATGTCCCTTACATGTTGCTGCCAAGGATTGAACCCTCGCCCCCACCTCAAGGTGAGAAGCCCAACCACTAGACCAACGAACTGGGACAACTCAAAGCAAAACTTCAAAATTGGAATGGAATTCAACTTAATGTCACGAGCAAAGCCATGGTGATGAATACCTTATCCCTTGTATCATTTATTTACTCTCTTGCTTGAGGCTTGGCAGCAAGAAGCTACAGGAGATGGAAAGTGTGCAGGAACTCTCTTTGGACCAATGAACCTAATAAAAGAGGGATTCCAAATATCGTGTGTCATTTGAACTTACTTTGAGAATTTAAGTGGTTTATATATTCTCAATGTAAAGAAGCTTTCCAAAAAACTTATTGCTAAATGGATTATCGATTCTTGTAATAATAAAGAATCGTGGATCCAATGCATTTTTGGAACTCTCAAAATTTTATTGATAGGCATGACAAGATGGAAAAAGAATATAATGTCATCATCTTTGAATCTTCTTCATGCTCACTTGTTTCAAGAGGGTTTTAGGCTTATGCTTTTCCTTTCAAAAGCTTGGAATATGATGAAAATTTGTTTTATCTTCAATTACAATTAGAATTGTTATATGAAATCAAATACTTTGATCAATGTGGTACCCGATATTGGCTATCCCCCTTATTGATTGCATGGGTATTAAAAGAACCAAGAGATTGTGGTACAAGGAAACACACCACTAGAAACAGTTGATACATTCTGGTAGTTATGTTTGTGAACACACTAGGTCTGCCAGGGCACTTTTTTCCCTCTTTAGGAGGTTTTTTTCACCCAACTTGTATATACACCTATAACCCTAACGGGTCACTTATCTTTGTACATTCTAGTGGTAATACATTCAGTATTGTGTGTTGTGCTCTAAGCTTCTTCTTCTTCCTTGTGTTGTTCGTGTGCCTTCCCATACCTCAAACTCCAACAATTGGTATCAGCGCAGGTCATCGCTTCATCTAGGGCATCATCGACACCCCTCCGATCACAGTCTGATCACAATCCATGAAATTCGATAAGCATACTAGCACTATTAAGAGTTCAAAATAGCTTCGGTCTATGGTGTCAAAATCATGACTTGAGCTCGTTTCGGGCTCCAAATGCACTACCATAGTGCTTGTGCAGGCAATTTTGTCTTTTTGTGCCAAAGATACATACAAGTTTCAATTCGCCGATATAAGTGTCTCAAAGTCTACTACAGGTCTAGCAGAATTCAGTAGGGTACTTCTGTTCAACTTTTTGAGATAGAATCATTTTTCTACATCAGAGTCATTAGTGGCCATGGCTAAAAGTAGTGATGTATTCCATATGTTGCCTGTTGAGGATAAGTTGGATGGTATGAATTACACATTATGGGCTTATATGATGTGTCATGTATTGGTTGCAAAAGGACTATGGAATACTGTGTAGGGTGTTGAAAATGGTCCAATTACACTGTAAATACAGTTATTGAAGGTGATGCAGATGGCATTGAATATGGTGATATTCTTCATGTTCCTGTTTGTGCTACGGTTCTTGCTACACCTATTGCATAGCAAATTCGTTGGGATGGTAGAGATGCTCAGGCACATGCATTGATAACTTTGTCTGTCAAACATGCCATTATTCCTCACATCCACTTCTGTAGAACAACAAAGGCTACTTGGGATACACTTACCACTTTATACCAGGCAAGGAATGAGGCTCGTGCTAATTACCTTTGAAAAAAATTGGAGAGTGAGCACATGAATGAAGGAGATTCCGTGGATAATTTTTTGACAAAGATCAAAGATTTGAAGGAGCAGTTGATTTCTACTGATGAAGTCTTGCATGATAATTCACTTGTGCAGACTGTTCTAAATGGTCTTCCCGATTCATATCAGAGTTTTGCTTCTACTCTTCGTTTGATGATGAAAGGCAATCCAAATGACTTAACATTTGAGGAGTTATTCTCTGTTATGTTCCAAGAAGATTCCTCTAGGCAAAATAGGTCCATTATGTGTGTTGCAGATCAATCTTCATTGGCTAGTTAGAAAGGCAAAGGAAAATAAAGCCCATCTACTAGTAAGCACAAATCTACTAATTATGCACAATCAAAGAAGTATGATAGAGATGTGAAGAAAACAAAAAAACAGAAATTGTTTTGCAAATACCATAAAGGAAATGATCATGTCATAAAGAGTTTTCCAAAATTGTCTGCTAAAGAAGCAAGGAAGAAAGAGGATGTAATGGTTGTTGCAGAGGTCTCGACAACCAAAATAGAGTCTGCTAATCTTGTGTAGAATGAAGAATGGGCATTTACCATTGTTTGTAGTTATGACCCATCTTCTCATTGTGAGCTGCCGTAATGGAATATGAAAAGTCGCACGCATACCGAAAGGGCGTAGCGCAATATTTGTAACCTTTGAGTAATAAAAGAAGCATGCATGAACAGAAGGCATGTGTCGTCGCTAGACTGTGGTCTGGGTGAATGCCGGAAGTGGAGCATAGTGCAGTGTTCTGCTTACTCTGAGTGTTTATCTCTCTGTTAATTAAGTTCCGCACTGTATTAAGTCTGATGAAGTATTAAGTTAAGTTATATTTCAATGATGCACTGAAGTGCGTGTTTATGAATCTACTGGTGAAGAACATGGTAATGCGAAGTTAATCGTCTTGTGTTGAAGTATGGTGTAATGCGCAACTAGATCATAGTCAAAGATAATTTAATTCAGCGCGTTAAGTCTGTGAAGTAGTATATAACTGCACCTGTAGAATCGGGAAAATATAAACAGAGGCCTTGTTTATATTTTCCCGATTCTACAGGTGCAGTTATATACTACTTTGTCGAATCCCATCGCAAGCGTCGTCCCATCAGCCCATCTCACAGCCAGGTGCAGGAATCAACCGCTGTTCAAGAGGTTGAAATTTTTCATGACACAGCCATGACCTTATAGGTAGTGTCTGCATCCTCTTCTCCTAGTAAGTAGTAGGATACAGACGTCATTATGGAAGATGTAGCTGACATTTCCCAGTGGGAGGAAACACAACAATCGGATGCTGAGGCTGTGAAGGAGACAGTGGAAGACACCACTACCATTATGTGTCATCCATCTTCCTCACAAGTAGCAGATGATCAAGCCGACATGGCAATGCAACCGACCTGTGCCGAAGAGGCAGTGACCGAAGTTGCTACTGTTTTGTCTTCACATCCAAACGAAACAGGCATCGTCATCGTGCCGACAACTCTTCTTCCCCTTCCTCCTCCAATCACACTTCTTGCTGCTGCCACTGCTTCTCCCTCCTCACCTCCAACTGCAATTCGTGAGGCCTCGTCTAAACCCCTGTCCTCTCCCGATTACTCTCCGCCCTCGTCTCCACACCTACTTTTTGCCCAATCATCGTAGCCTACTTCTTCTCTTCCCACTCCGGTTATGTTCACCAAATTGGCATCCATGAGCCAGTTCCTAATTCAATTATCTCAGCAGTTACCCCTCCAATTGAAGATGGCCACACAAACCATTCGACAGGAGCTGCAGAGCAAAGTCGACCTTCTGGAAGCTGATATTGTGCCCCTCCAAGAAGAACTGCTTGAAGCCAAAGCAGATATTCACTCTCTTCATACCCAAATCCAGCGACTGCAAGACCAATTAACAGAAAAATATTCTATTATTGCTAAACAAGATGCTATGACTGCATTAGGCAACGAGCTTCATGGTACCAGAGATAAATTCAACATACAGGAAGAAGCTTCATAGTCGCTTGCTGCCAATGTCCTTAAAGCGGAAGCTGAATTACATAAAGTTACTGAGCAACTGTTCCAAAGGGATCAGGAAATTTCTTCAGAGATTTCCAAGACTCTCCAGTTAAAGAAGGAAGTCGCAACCGTTCAAAAAGAGAGAGAAGATTTTTACAAGACCATGCAATTTCAATCTCAGGAACTGGAACACAGGGAAAAACAACTAGGAGTTCAGGCTGACCGACTATCAAGGATTGATACAGAAGTTGCAGATATGAAGCTGCGCAGAGATGCTGCTTTAGCCAATGACTTCTATTTACAGGAAGCATTTTTGCAGACTCAGACTGAGTCTTTAATAAGTCAAGTAATAGCTGCCAGTTCGGTTCGGACTGATGCACAACTTATTGAACCTAACATGTTACGAAATATGCTAGAGTCTTTGAAGCAAAAGATTGCCCGCACATTCAAATTAGCCTGTTCCATGTATGTACAGGGTATCATAGATGAATCTTGAATTTTGTAATTACCTTTTGGGTTTGAGTCCACCGTGCATGCCAGTGTGAGCCGCCGGAATGTAATATGAAAATTCGCACGCATACCGAAAGGGCGTAGCGCAATAGTTGTAACCTTTGAGTAATAAAAGAAGCGTGCATGAAGAGAAGGCATGTGTCGTCGCCAGACTGTGGTCTAGGCGAATGTTGGAAGTGGAGCGTAGTGCAGTGTTCTGATTACTCTGAGTGTTTATCTCTCTGTTAATTAAGTTTCACACTGTATTAAGTTTGATGAAGTATTAAGTTAAGTTATATTTCGATGACGCACTGAAGTGCGTGTTTATGAATATGGTGGTGAAGAACATGGTAATGCAAAGTTAATCGTCTTGTGTTGAAATATGGTGTAATGCGCAACTAGATCGTAGTCAAAGATAATTTAATTCAGCGCGTTAAGTCTGCGAAGTAGTATATAACTGCACCTCTAGAATCGGGAAAATATAAACAGGGCCTCTATTTTACAGACCCCTAACCATCCCAAGAACCCAGAATCGATCATAGATTAAACAATAAGTTTAACATCATGAACAATGTATGTCTGTAGTAGACTCAGATGTTTCGTACTTTGTTAGGGGGGCAACCAAATATATTACCTCGGAGCACAGTTTCTTCACTTCACTCGAGCATGCCCTATAGTGAATATTGTCAAATGTGCTAACAACTCCTCTTATCCTGCCATGGGAGTTGGTAAGATCATTCTGACTACTATGTTGGTAGTTCTTTTACATTGTCGGATGCTTGATTTGTGCTAGGGATCAAGAAGAATCTATTATCAATTTCAACTTTAGCCAAGATTGGCCTGGTTGCGAAATTTGTTGATGATAGATGTACAGTTCATGATCTATCAATTGGCAATGTCATTATTGCTTCTGGCATTTTATGTCGTGGGCTTTATAAGCTCATAGGCTATGAAAAATCTATGAATGGTTCAACATGTGCAGTACATGATTCTCAAGTTATGTCATATGCAAAGCTTTGGCATGCATGCTTTGGTCATTTGAATTTTTCTAGTTTGCTATGCCTGTAAAAATCTGAAATGGTGTCCTCTTTGTTCAAACTTGACTCCCACTTGACATGATCCTTTGTCTGCATGGACTCTTTGTAGCAAGAAGGCTCACCAACATTTGTTAGGATAACAAAATCCAAACATGGAACATATCTATCAGGTGGATGTGATATACGTGTAGAGTGTCTCAATGGTTGCTGAACAAGGACATTTGTAGATTGATCTATTTGGACATTCTCTTGAACATCCCTATGCAACAATTTTATGCATGCTAACTAGAGAACTAGTATCCTCAAATACCACTCTTCTCACTTCAACCTCCTTAAGGGGTTGTTTATGCATCTTAGACTCATTGAAAATTACATTATTACTTCTGGTCACTGATCATTTTTGAGGATCCCATAAGCGATATCCAAATTGTCCTTCTCAACCATATCCAAGAAAAAAGCATTTCTTTGACTTATGGTCCAACTTTGTCTAAGATTCTTGGGTATATAAACATATGCATCACACCCAAAAACTCGAAGATGATCATAATATAGTGGCTTACCTATACATAACTCTTGTGCCACTTTCAAACCATTGACAGTACTAGGTGAAAGGTTAATCACATGAAGTGCAGTCAATATTGCTTCTATCCATAAGCCTTGTGAAAAGTTTTCATGATGCAACATAGACTACTCTATCCTAAATAGTTCTATTTATCCTTTGAGCTACACCATTCTGTACTGGGGTATAAGGAGCTGTAAAATCTCTACGAATTCCTCTAGATTGATAGGAAAGTTTGAATTCATGTGATGTATATTCATCACCATTATCTGAATCTAAAGCTTTGAGCTTAGTTCCGCTTTTAGTCTCAACTATAGCAAGACCTTTTGTGAAGGTAGGGAATACCTCATCCTTTGATTTGATAGGATATACCTAGACTTTCCAAGTAGCATCATCTCTGAAAGTGAAAAAATAAAGAGAACTACCTAATTATCTTGTGGGCAGTGTATCACACACATCTGTATGAATGAGATCTGAAGGCAAAATTGAAGAGTCAATGTGCATTTTATGCACATTGTTAGTTTGCTTTTCGTATTGACAATACTCACAAAATGAAAAAGAAGAGAAAGATAACACAAGTAAGTAGCCAAAATGAGAAAGATTTTCCATTCCACTACAAGATATGTGGCCCAAATGACCATGCCAAATACAAGCTTAGGCTGTTCAGTAATAGCTAACAAGTGTTTTTCTCTGATATGAATAAAGGATAAAGTGATCCAAAACTTTGCTTCTTTCTGCAATGACCATATTTCCCTTTGATATGCAAAAGGACTGCATAGAAAACCACCTTGTAACCAAGGTCATCAAGTTGACCAATTGACATCAAAATATGTGATAACTAAGGTATATGGCACACATTATGCATAGTAAATTTTGAACCATCAATGAACTACACAACCACATCTCCAATCCGAACAATGTCACACTGGTAAGAGTCACCAAGTCTCAGAGTACCAGGCAACTTTGTTGTATAAGTAAAGAGCCATTCTCTATGTGATGTCACATGGAAAGAAGCACTAGAATCTAGAAGCCACATGTGGGAAAGAGAATAAACCATAAGAGCCTTAGTAGGCACAATATTGTCAAGTGTCAACTCATCAGCATCATCACAAAAAGTTTTGATTTCTTCAATATTCACAGTTGAAGTAGATGGTGTAGGTAACTTTTTAACATGCCCATCAACAATACATGTATCAAGGAGTAAATCGACCATTGTATAGTTGACAAAACCAAAAATCTAGAAAACAATTGCCAGAGTATCCTCTACAAAATGAGCATATGACCACTATCAAAATCTCATAAAACTACAAGTACTAGCACATTAACCTGCACAGTGAATCATTGATTCCACTGCATATAATGAGTTACTTGAAAGAAGCCAACTAACCGCATTCTTATGCATGCTAACTAGAGGAATAGTATCCAAACGCCAGACTTCTCACTTCAACCTCATTAATGTGTTGCTTATGCATCTTAGACTCATTGAAAATGACATCAATACTTTTGATCACTACCATGTTTTAAGATCCCATAAGTGATATCCGAATGTGCCTTCCAAACCATATCCAAGAAAATGTATTTCTTTGACTTATGGTCCAACTTTTGTCAAAAATTCTTTGGTATATGAAAATATGCTTCAGACCCAAAAAGAAGATCATAATATTGTGGCTTCCCTACCCATGACTCTTGTGCCACTTTCAAAACTTTGACAATACAAGGTGAAAGGCTAATCACATGAACTACAATGAATAATATTTCTATCCAAAAACCTTGTGAAAGGCTTGGATGATGTAACATAAAAACTACTCTATCTTAAATAGTTCTATTCATTCTCTCCACTACACCATTCTATATTGGGGATATAAGGAGTTGTTCACTCTCTGCAAATTTCCTCTAGACTTGCAGAAAAGGTTGAATTCATGTGAGCTATACTCACCTGCATTATCAAATGCCAGAAGAAGAGATAGACCAAAGTTTTGGAAGATGAGAAAAGATGGCAACATTCCGTCTAAATAGCTAAATTTTCCAAAGATAGCAAGACCAAATAAAGGAAGGTGGTCAACTAAATCTTACATGCTTACAACTAGCAACGCTATGGTGGAAGACTTGGCAAATGTCAATGACCTTGCATGTATATTAACAGTCAAAATACTCAAGCTATAATAGAATGTATAGAAACCTTTACACATATAAACATAAAAACATTAAATTGGATGAATACAGTATCTTTTGATGTTCCAAAACTGAATGATAATGTCTATTATGTTGATTCATGTGCTTCAAACCCCATGAAAAGCCATACAAAATGACCTAGTAGTTTACAAAAAGTTCCAATCCCTAGATAAAAATTCATAGAATTCAAAAGAAGTTTTCATGGAAGTACACATCACAACAAAATGGCATTGTTGAATGAAAAAATAGACTATTGTAAATAACAAGATCCTTGAAGGGTGAGAAAAATATGTCTCATTGTTATTGGGTAGAAGCTATGCACACTGGTATATACATTATGAATAGAACTCCAACCACTACATCAATTGACACATGAAGAGAAGTTCCGAGGTAAAACTCCAAACTTGTCACACATGAAAGTATGTTGTTGCATTGCATATGTACCTGTTCAAGATGATTTGAGGATGAAGCTTGATCTAAACCCAGGAAAACATATCTTGAGTGGGTACTCCCTTGAGCAAAAGGCATATAAATGTTACAACGCACTCACACAACATGTGAAGGTAAGTAGCGATGTGGTGTTTGATGAATTCCCAAGCTTCTATGATGATGAAAAAGAAAGAATTAATATTGATTTCAATGACCAAGGAAATGTTGAAAACTCTAGTGCAGAATCTCAAGTTTGAAGTGGATCTTATATGTCACCTAGAAATAATTCCAACTCAAGCCTATGGAGTGGAAGATTGTTTGAAAATTTAAGTCCAACAAATTCATTCACTATATCCAAGGAAGGTAAATAGAACATTTTTTTTGGTAATAAAACATCCACAATTTTTGAAGACGTTGATGGAGCATCAAGCGATTCAAAAAAGAGCCTTGATGAAGAACTTGGATTTCCCTTGTGAAGACCCTAGGAGTAAGAAAGGCATGCACAAATAATACAACAAGAAGAAGTTACTAAAGACCAACAATATCTTGGAATGTGGAAATTAGTGCAATGATTACCATATGATAGCTACCTGGCTTGTCATTGTGCTTACATGACCTTGGTAATACAAGATGCTGAATCTTCTTGTTTTGAAGATGCAATTGGAAATGCATATTAGGAGTGTTATATAATTATAGGTCCAAGCGATAGAAGGCATGGGTTTTGAGGGTCCAAAGTTAATTGGAGAACCTTTGGAGTTTATTGAGAAGATGTGGGTTTTGAGGGTCCAAAGTTAGTTGGAGAATTTTAGGTAGATCCAACAAACAATCATCTTTGAAAAGTGTATTTATGCACTAAGCTTTTAGGCACGTGTATGAGAGTTGATCATAACACTCATTTGAGTGGTCCATGAACTTAACCCAATGCTTATGGAGTCCCCTAAATTTTCATTGTATCGTATCGAAATTAGCAATACATTTACAACACATTTTCATAGCTACATTGTTCGATGTTGACTACTAGAGTCCATTGCTTGAAGTATGTCATCTTGTTTGAGTCCTTGCAATGTGTATATGACATCATGTATAATATATTCATTAGATTATGAAGATCGGACTCATATATGTATGTCCAAAAGTTTTTATGGTCATTAGAGTTATACACTTGAGTTATGAACATATCAAGGTGACTGTGTGTGTGCATCTTCATCTTCAATAAAAGTCGAGATCATCCCCTAGACTTCTTATGCATATTGCTGCCAATATACTCCTTGAAATCTCATGAAGTAACTTGGTATAGTTCAATCAGCACTTCATTTGAATGTGTGCAAAAGTTCTTGGGTCAATTCCAAACAAGCTGTGAGCTTTGAGAGAAACTTTGATTGATAGCTTGCCTTTCATAATACTTTCTTTCTTTTCATAAAAAATTGAATAGTGGGTCCAATAATAGAGCTCTAAGTGGACCCAATAATTGAATTCTAACTATCTAAATTATCTTCTTTTCAAGTGGTATATTCTCCTTGATTATCGTCCTTACCCATGGCATGGTCCTCTAGGGATTTATCATAATCAATGCTTTCTATTTGGCTCATCTATCTTGGATATTCCAAGTGGTTGAATTGTTTTTCCATTCTACTATTTCCTTTGACCTCCAAATTGGCAATGGTGTAAGAAGATCTTGTACCCTGATCACATTTGGGACTTCTCCTCCATCTAAAGAGCACCTGGATGAAGTCACCAGAGCTCGGCTCAAAATGTTGGGTCTCTTTGACCTTATCCATTTATGGCAAGGAGTTTTTTTAATTAGGTTTCTCGTTCATTCGGACAATGGTAAGCTCTCTATCCATCAAAAGTGGTTGCATCACTTTTCTCACTCCACCTTATTTGTCTTTCTAGGCCTTTTTCTCGCGTGGAACAAAAGCTCACATGGACTAGAAGCTCCCTTTTCTCAAGAATGGGCTTCTCTATTTAGACTAGGCTTTTATTCCCCATGTGCTCTAATGAATAGTCAAAAAGTGAACATGATCCTAGCTAACATGTCCTAAGGGGATTCTCAAGATATTCTGCTAACAAACATACCTCCAATAATACACGTGTCAAGTTTTCTTCTATTTGTGTTTACAAAAAGGGAAATATTTACAAGCCTTAAAGTCTTAGTCTTGGAAAAAAAAATAAAAAGGGCTTTAGAGGGTGCTCCCATGTGAAGCTCGGCAAGTTCATGTGCAACTCTCTGCAACCCAACACTCTTCCACTCCTAGACTTTATCATCCCCAACCAACCTAAGAGAAGGGGATCATACATATCTACATAGTTTTGCAAGATGCGAAATAGGTCCAAACTTGAGTCTTCATGTCTTCTAAGCTTTGATTTCTACAAGCCTTCAAGTAGTGAAAAGACTTCAAGTGATGAATGAAACAATTGCCATAGGGGGGAGTCGTTTCATCCCCTAAAGAGAAGCATGCGATGCATGTTGTTGCCATACATGCATTCAGTCCAAGAGTAGAGCTTTGGAAGGCCTTCCAACTCAAGCAAAACCTAGAAATGCACCTCCAAACTAGTGTTGTATTTCTACAAAAAGTTCGAGGATAGCTTCAAGATGAAAGTAGACGTTCCACCTCCATTGAAGAATCCCCAAGGCTAAATGGAAAATGTAAATCTATTGGACTATTACAAACTAGAAGCCTAAAATAGGCGTGAAGAGGTATCTTCATTAAGCAGAGATAGAAGATACATTATTGCATTTTTCTATAGCACATGAAGATATGTTTCTCTTTCTCTCAAATGAGTTCTCCAACGTGTGATGACAGCCTCTCCCACTTTTGAGTCTTTGAATCTTTGAGATAGTTTACACCATAACCCAAGATTTTTAGTCTCTCAAATCAATAATAAAGTAAATTGTTTTGGTTTGATTATGGATGCGGAACATAGTTTTCATGATCATATGTAAGTTTGAAGGGTTGGTAGAGAGTTTGAGTAGATATTTTCTAGTCTTTCCAAGTATGTGCTCTCAACTTTAAGTATGAGTCCTCATGAAGGATCTCAAAAAATGATAGTGTCACAAAAGTGTTTGGTGACTGTGAATGCCTTCAAAGACCTAAGTGTGCTAACTTTATCTTTGAACATATGAACACAAGACACATTGCTTCAATCTAACCAATCTAACTTTCTCCAAAACTTGAGCATGAGCACCCACAATAGAAAGAGGCCAAGCAAATAATAACAAACAAAAATCTTCCGATTAGTTTTTTCATAACAGGAATTCAAGTTCTTGGAAACAATAAACATAAGTGATGATGATGATAGGTTAGATAAGAGGATTCCCAATTGTCTTCATGAAGGCTGCATCCTTCCACCACAAAATACCCCCTTATGGAGAAGTTAGATGCAAACTCTTTTCTACTCAATCCATAACCGATGTGTTTATGTCAGAAAGTCATTTTATAGGGCACCCTCTTGTAGTGATAACAGAGGAGAACTTTCTAGTGTCCACATAAATTGAGTTAACCAAATCAAGATCACTTCTATGTATTATTTCCGTGCAAAGGAAAGTAATACCTTCTTGAAAACATCTCTTCTCCCACAACCTTCTAAGTATCCCTTATGATGATTTGTTGTAGTGGGAACGACATACACATTTTTATTCAAAGTTCATCCTCCCAAAACGATCTAAGTATCCCATCAAATGGCTCTTTTGTAGTGGGAACAACATATTTCTTTTTGATAGAGTGATTTGAAGAGCATTTCTTGATTAAGTATGATTCATCATAAGATTCAATGGAGTGAAGATCAAGGCTTGTCCCATAGTGTAGTAAGTCATCAAAGGACTTAGAAACATAGCAAAATGAGAATTTTGTCCTTGCCATCCTAGGTTGTGAGCAATACAAAGAAATTATCTGACGACATATGGTGAGAACCAACAAGAAGGGGAATTCCTAAGTTTTGCGTGTTTAGTTTGTTTGGCTCATGTGAGTAACAATCCTCATCAATACAAGCTTATGGTGTCTAGAGTCATGATTACAAGTGTGAGCAAATTGTGAAGACAAAAGTCTTGAAAAAATGATTAATCGTACATCATTCCGATTTGTATATGCATGAGTGCATTTGCATCTTGTATCGAGGAGGAAATCCATTTCCATTTTATTTCCATTTTATATTGTATCTCTTTTTAATTTGGGTACCTTGCCATTTGCTTCTACCCGTGGATTCATTCTCCTTCAAGGGGAATTATCCCACATATGATGTAATTTGGAGAGTCCAACTCTATATAAAGAGGATCTCTCCCCCGATTTTTACTTGGTTAGAAGCCTCGAGGAGCCTACTCCATGCTCTTGGAAAGCTTACTCTAATCCATGTGAGTTTTCTCATTTCATGGTCTACTCCCTTTTGCATCTCACACTCTTTCATTTTGTGAGTACACTCTTCTTTTCATTTTGATTCCATGCGTGTACTATCTAAAAATATTGCAAAAGGAAGCAAAGTTGGTTCACTTTATCCTTTATTTGTACCATAGAGAGAAAACTTGTTAGCTATTTTTGAACAACCTATGGCTTGTATTTTCATGGCCGTTTGGGTCACATATCTTGTAGTGGAATGGAAAATCTTTCTCATTTTGGCTACTTATTTGTGTTATCTTTCTCTAATTTTTCATTTTATAAGCATTATCAATATTAAGAGAAAACTTGGAATGTGCATAAGATGCACACTGACTCTTCAATTCAGCCTTTAGAGCTCATTCATATAGATGTGTGTGGTCTTATTCCCACAAGGTCATCATGTGGTTCTATTTACTTTGTCACTTTCATAGATGATGCTACTAGAAGAGTCTAGGCATATCCTATCAAATCAAAGGATGAGATATTCCATACTTTTAGAAAATGTATTGCTTCAATTGAGACAAAAACAGGAACTAAGCTCAAGGCTTTACATTCAAATAATGGGAGTGAGTATACCTCACATGAATTCAACCTTTGCTATCTGTCTAGAGGAATTTGTAGAGCATTTACAACTCCCTATATACCCCAATACAGAATGGTGTAGCTGAAAGGATGAATTGAACTATTCAGGATATGGTAATTTTTATGATCCATCATGCCAACCTTTCACAAGGATTCTGTTCAGAAGTAGTATTGCTTGTAGTTCATGTGATCAATCTTTCACCTATTATTGCCAAATTTCTAAAAGTGGCACAAGAGTTTTGGATAGGGAAGCCACCATATTATGATCATCATTGAGTTTTTGGTTGTGAATCATATGTTCATATACCCAAGAATCTTAGACAAAAGTTGGATCATAATTCAAAGAAATGCATGTTTCTTGGATATGGTCTAGAAGGCCAATTCGGATATACTTTATTGAATCCTAAAACACGATAAGTGATCAGTAGTAGTGATGGCATTTTTAATGATTCTAAGATGCATAAACCTTTAGGGAGGTTGAAGTGAGAAGAGTAGTGTTTGAGGATGCTAATCCAGTTAGCATGCATAAAAATGCTACACATAGGGATGTTCATGAGAATGCCCAATCATATTAGTTAGCAAATGTTCCTCTTAAATACCCATTGAGAGGTTCTGCACATGTCTCGCATCCACCTAATAGATATGTTTCAGGTTTGGATATTGTTATGCTAATAGATTTTGGTGAGCCTTCTTGCTACAAAGAGGCAATGGAGATAGAGGGTCATGTCAAGTGGGAGCCTGCTATGAAGAGTGAATTGGAGTCTATTAAAAATAATGGTACTTGGGATTTAGTACCTTTGCCAAAGGGCATGAAATCTTTAGCACGTAAATGTGTATATAAGCTGAAATTCACATTGGATAGTGCTTCTCCAAAGTATAATGCATGACTTGTTGCAAAGGGTTTTAAGCAACAATATGGTGTTCATTTCAAGAAAATCTAGTCAAGGTAACTACACTATGCATGTTTCTTGGCGTCATTGCAATGGAGGACTTAGAGCTAGTCCAAATCGATGTGAAAACTACTTTCTTGCATGAAGATCTTACAAATGAGATCTATATGGGACAACCAAAGGATTATGTAGTTCCTGGCAAAGAAAGCCTAGTCTATAAGGTAAAGAAGAGCTTCTATGGACTTAAACAATCCCCTAGACAACACCTAAATTTTTATGCTTTTCTGAAATCTCAAGGATATTCTCGAAGCAATGAGGATCATTGTTTTACACAAAGAGATGCTCAAATGGCATCTTGATGTGCTTGGTACTTTATGTTGACGATATGTTTATTGGCATTAGGGGAAAAAATGAACCCTCTTTGGGCCTTCTAGATTAAGGGCTGATTAGTGATCCACCAATGAGGAGAGAGCAATGGCCACAATCTAGTTCCTTAATCTCCTAGACTAGGCCTAGGCTTCCCTTGGTTTCTCTTAGTCAAACCCATCAGAACCACCAAAACTTTGTGGGTTTTTTGAAATGAATGGTTTTGGATTTCAACATTTTGAATCTCAACCATTGGATGGTCCAATAAATCTAAGGGCTCATGTGATCCTAGAAAAGTAAAGGCAGGATGGATTGTAGACCCTTTGATCAAACAAAGATCGAGGGCTTATTTCAAATGACCTAAAAAAGAAGCACCTTTGCATTTTGGGCATTGGATTTCCATCCTCATCGAAGGGTTCACGTTGATCCATAACCTTGAAAAGCGCTTTTGACTATGTGCCCTTGGATTAGCCTAAGATATAAGGGCTATAGATGATTCCTTAGGATGGAAGGCAAAAATTCGTACCATCCATTAGATGTACGATTATCCAACGGCTATAAATAAGCCCAAAATTTGACTCAGTTGCAATCGCGTGCGACCCTTAGATCTCAGACGATTGGACGATTGATATTGACTGCACAATTTTGGAGCAGCCGCATTCACGGTGGACCGTTGGATGATTATCCAATGAGTGGTTGGGATTGACTGCGACTCCACATTCTCTCTCCTTTGTGCTTCCCCAAAATCACAAGCAATCATTGCTATTTTTTTTGCCTTTTCAATCGTAGCCATCCGTGTGTGAAATCCAATGACTTATATCTATTCCGACTAAGCACTCAATTCAAGATTATTTTTTTTCAGTATTTTAATGTGGAAAACCACCAGCGGTATTCTTTAGCCCCTTAATCCCTCTTGAGATTAATTTTAATCCCTGAAAATTAGGGATCCTTACAAGGCCCAGCCAGGGTTCACTTTTTCCCCTAATGGTTACATAGATTTGATTATGTTTGTAGAGTCTAGGTATATCCTGTCTAATTGAAGGATGCGATATTCCCTACTTTCAGAAAATGTATTGCTTCAATTGAGAGTGAAAAGAAACTAAGCTCAAGGCTTTACATTCAGATAGTGGGAGTGAGTATACCTCACATGTATTCAACCTTTTCTATCAGTCGAGAGGAATTTGTAGAGAGTTTACAAGTCCCTATAATCGAGTACAGAATGGTGTATCTGAAACAATGAATTGAACTATTGAAGATATAGTAGGTTCTATGCTCCATCATGCCAACCTTTCACAAGGCTTCTAGAAAGAAGCAGTGTTGACTGCAGTTCATGTGATCAATCTTTCACCTAGTACTACCAAAGTTCTAAAAGTGTCACAAGAGTTCTAGATGGGGAAGCCACCATGTTATGATCATCTTTGAGTTTTTTTTTGTGAAGCATATGTTCATATATCAAAGAATCCTAGACAAAAGCTAGACCATAAGTCAAAGAACTACATTTGTTCTTGGATATGGTCCAAAAGGCCAATTCGGATATCGCTTATGGGATCCTAAAACATGATGAGTGATCGCAAGTAGTGATGTAAGTTTTAAGGAGCTAAGATGCATAAACAACCCTTTAAGGAGGTTGAAGTGAGAAGAGTGGTGTTTGAGGATACTAATACAGTTATCATGCATAAAAATGCTACACATGGGGATGTTTAGGACAATGTCCAATCATATTTGGGGGATTCCAAACATATTCTTGGCATGCACATTATAGGCTCAATATGGAGGGTGGCAAGGCATTGAGTACACCTTTATCTACATATGTGAAATTGAGCAAGGATGATTCACCCAAATTAGATGAGGAAAAGGAATTCGTGAACAAAATTCTTTATCAATCTATTGTTGGTAGTCTCATGTATGCCATGGTAGCTACGAGACCAAACATTGCATTTGTAGTGGGATTTTTGAGAAGATATATGTAATTTGAGCCTGACAAGAAGCATAGGGAAGAAGTCAAGATGATTTTTAGATATGTGAGTGGCACTAAGGACAAGTGTCTATGGTTGGGAAGAAGAAAGGCATCCATCATTGGTTACACAAATTCTGATTATGTTCACTGTGTAGACAATCGAAAGTCTACATAAGGGTACATTTTTCACTTTGTTGGAGGTACTATCTCTTGGAGATCTCACCTTCAAGAATGTACAACTATTTCCACTACCAAAGTAGAGTATGTTGCAACAAGTGAGGCATGTTAGGAATTATTGTGGCTTTCTTGTCTTGCTTGTGATATAGTTCTACCTCAACATGTACCTTGTTTGCTTAGTGATAGTCAGAGTGCCATTGTTTTGGCTAAGAATCTGGTCTATCATGCAAAGACCAAGCACATTGAGGTGAGATATCACTTCATTAGAGACTGCTTATCCATTGAGCGCATTATTCTTGAAGAGTATACTTGAGATTATGCTGCATATGCTTTGCCAAAAGCTCTAGAACCGGATAGGTTTAGACATTGTTGTCACTTGATAACTCTCACAAAGGCAAATCCACCATGGTACATTGCCATCACACCACTCCAAATGTCCTCAAATTTGATCCAATGTCTTCTGTCTTGATTCGAGAGGTGTTTTCACATGTTAAAACCTTTGTTCTAGAGATGTTGAGCTCTTTGGATGTGCTTAGCTTCAACACCTTTAATTCCAACAACTGGGGAACTAATGGAATCAAGGTGCTTGATGCCCGTCTGTCATTTGCAATCAATAGTTATGGTACAAAAAAGCTTCATCAAGAGGTTATTTGGTGAGGGCATACACCATTTAATTCTATGTACTAAGATAGCAAAGTGAAATATTAGCCAACTTATTATAGATTGTCTGGTACTCTACATGATAATTGCATCTGGATTTTATTATCATGTAATTGGAAGATTGCAACATAGGTTGATGTCAAGTCAAAAGCTTCATAAGAATCAGTGAAGATTGGAAGTGGGTGGTCGGTATGAGACAAAATGACTCTGTCTCGTTTCCGATCCATGGCTTCCGGAACATGGAATCTTGGAACATTCAAAAGGCCAAGAGGCTATGGAACGAAGGCTTCAAAAAATGGAAACATCTCTTGAAGCAAGACACAAACTAGCTTCGTGCATCTTGACCCTAGTGTCAACATTACCTATGAAGAATGGAATACTTTACAAAGCAGATGTCTTGCTTGGAACCGCTCCAAAGTCTGTGTTCTCATGGGTCATGACCCGCCATGCCCGCTTGGTCTCAAATGGCACAATGGCAGTTGCCTAACAAAAATCCCCGAACATCAAAGAAACCATTGAATATCAGGTCAACCTCAAGAAGAAGTGGTGCTTGTCATGGATGCGACTGCGATGGGACATGAAGTTCATGGCTATTTGGCACCTTCTCATAGAAATCAAAAAGTTTGTCCTCGTGGCAAATTCTCCATCGTGGAATATGGACCAACCTAAAGGCTAGCAAAATTTGTCTGTCGGGTGCCTCCCTGGTGCAAGCGTTGCTACTGATCCATTGAAGATGTTGCACACATCTTCTACACATCCCAAGTCCAATAGGCTTTGGCAGGCTATTAGAAAGAAAATCACACTTCAGAAACATATCAGTTGGAAACAAGCTCTGCTGGGAGAAGCGATTGGCTGCTTGGCGAGCCTCTGGAATGCCATCAGAGGGGAGGTCCTATGGAAGATCTAGCGGGAAAGATGTGCTTTAACTTTGGCGACTCCCCCAAGGAGTTGTCGATTGAGAAATCGTTGTTCTTCCTGGGCAAAAGAATCGCTAACTGTAAGAAATACCCCCCCCCCCCCCCCCACAAGCATCATCAAGTGCTCCTTCTGATCAACAACAAACTTAAACCCAAGTGGGTCTCGCATGAGGGTGATGAGAGGGTGATTAACCTTCTTTGTAATGCCATCTAAACTCTACAAAATCAACCCCTGATCTGAGGGATTCGGGGGGCTCTGTGGGCTCTAGTCCCCTTCACTTGTACTTTTCTTTTCTTTAATTAATACAAGTCCAAGAGAGTAGGCTAAGGCCGAACTTCCTCTTAAAGAAAAAAACATAAGATGATGTCCGCGTAAACCATTAATGTCATTTGGTGTTGAAATGTGGTTGGCATCCTCATCTATCGATCCACTATCATTGATTTCTTTCATATAGTTCACTTTATTAATTTAACTATAACATTATTGAAATTTCAAAGATTGTATGAAAGGTTATAGAGCTCAATCTTTGGAATATATTTACAATACTTTTGTTCATGTGTGTGAGTAGAAAGAATCACATGAAAAAACACATCGAAATACTTAATACATCGGACATTCCTATATAAAAATCCTAAACAATGATCTCCTTTATCTCAGCTAGAATGAACAAATGGTTATCTAAGAAAAACCTACATTTTGTGATGGTCACCTTGTCTATTAGTTTTTGGGTTTATGGATTTATGAATTGAGAACGTTAAACTCTCTCTCTCTCACACACACACATCTGCACATTGTGGAGATAACACACACAGTTTACGTGTGCACTTACCGACACACATGCAAGACATACTATATACTTATTATCTTTGTGTGTGTGTGGTGCATGTTCTTTTACGATGGAACACTTCATTACACATGTACTCCTTCGGACATTCTCATCACTACAAACGTAATGGCTTTTTACAAATCTTTCCATGGCACGCTCGCTTTCTTTTTTTTTTTGGTCCATTTGCCTAAACACATGCAATACGTACTACGCATTTATCTTTCGGATTTTCTTTTGTGATGCTGCACTTAATTATAAATGTACATCTATCATTAACTGCAAGCAGGTTCTCTTTTATGTTCCATGCATGCATGTCTATATTTCGTGCCTTCAACCCTTTTATAAGTGAAAAGTGTGCATAGTATCCATGAAACTCCTATGTTAATATGATATATGATATATGTATATATGTGTGTGCGCGCACATAAAAAAATAAGAACTGTTTATGCTTATTTTATGAAACAGAACAATTAAATGATTAAAGCAACTCATAAAGTGATCTATTGAAAAGTTTATTGGGTGCAGTTCATGTGATCAATTTTTCATCTAGTATTGTCAAGGGTTGAAAGTGACACAAGAGTTTTGGATAGGAAAGTTACCATATTATGATCATCTTTGAGTTTTTGATTGTGAAACATATGTTCATATATCCTAGAATTTTAGACAAAAGCTTGACCATAAATCAAAGAAATATATTTTTCTTGGATATAGTCTAGAAAATCAATTTGCATATCTCTCATGGGATCCTAAAAACACGATAAATGATAAAAAATAGTGATGTCATTTTTAACGAGTCTATTGAAAAGTCATTCGAATGTGTAGGTAAAAAGATCATGATTGCTTTTCCTTTTAAATAACATTGGGTGTTCACTATAGAAAACAACAATCTTAAAACATAAGTGGGTCGTTCACAAAAGATACAAAAAGATTAACAACCTTCTTTATAATTCTCATTATAATTTTCTTATTTTGTTAATTTAAAGCCTCGTTTGCAAAAGAAAAAATTACTTAAATGGTCGTTAAAGTAATCATAAAAATTGATTACATATTTTTTTCTAAAAAGCTTCAAAACTCACTTCCTTAATATTATAATCGAGGTACTATAAAGGTTACTATAAATATTCTTGTTTTCAATCGTAGAATAATATCAAACTATGTACAAAAGTTATGGTAACAAAAGGAATTACTTAAGCATTACTCGAGCACTGCAATATCTAAGCACTCCAATTTCATTTAGTCTCACCTTCGACCATTAGGGTACTCTCAAAGTAACATGGATGGACTTCAATGGATGATGCCTCTCCAGAGTTTCTTTTGTGAGATTGAAGCTCAATAGGAAGAATTCTATCGCGTTGATGTCCCCATGCTTGAGTACTATCTCTAAATAGGTCCCAATCATCCTCACCCATCTTTCATCTTGGCATTCTATTTTCTAAGAGGATTGAAGCTCTTATATCATGTTCTTAGGTTGATCCCCTAGTCAAATGAAACCAAATAAGAATGATCTTTCTAAACCAAAAAGTAGTATCCATTTACCTTCTTCCAATATCCCATTCCAAGCCATGAGTAACGAGGATATGATCTCACGAACCTTAATGGTTCACCTCAAAGGGGTCATTCACTTCAAGGAGTAACTTAAACATATGAGGAATGGTGAAAAGGACACCCATCCATATGTCTTTAGATTAGGGGAAAGCTAAGATCTAAAAGTTCTAGCTAAATGTAAGCTCCACTTTAGAGAGATGAAAAGTATGGAGTGAAGTAGAAAATCACTCTATTTTAAACAAATATCCATTCCTCTCTCTCTCTCCCTCCAAGAAAATATACATACATATAATAACAAAAAATTACTTCAATGCTATCACCAAAGTTCTCAAAAATAAAGAAGAATACACAAGATATGAGAGCTAACGAAAAGAAAGGAGATATCTAAAAGAGATAGGATGGCACCAACAAGAAAATCATGTACAAAAAATGTGGGAATGAAATGTGCCTCAAATTTCTTCAAAGAAACATACATACACACACACACATTCGTCTTTCTTGTGAATGAGCTTGATTACACTTTCATTCAAACACTTCTGTCGTGCACCAAAATTGATCCCTTCTTGCCAATCACAGCATGAGGACCCATCAAAACCTCCTTAAAATTCTCGAAGAGCTGATTAGAGAGGCCATCAAGCCTTTAAGGAGGGACTCAATCACCTTCAAGAATCTCCTATCTACAAATGGAAGAATCAAGAAAGTGCATAACTTCTTGTAGATTTTTTCTAGATCTAACCCTCAAGATGGTTTTCCATGCACTCACACCTTCAAAGAGATAGCATAGTAGAGAGCTCAAGTTGCTCATTCAAGTGATTGATTTTGAACTTCCAATTTTCAGCATCATAAGTGCAATCCACACCAATGTTGCCAATCATTTTGGATAGAGCTTCTTTACTTGGCTTTTTCTTGAGGAATCTCCACATTTCTTAAGCTAGTTTGTTACACTTGCCTCCATACCAGTCTTTAAACACATGCAGCATTCACAAATTGTGGAGACAAGACACACTGTACATTCATGCACTCAAACATTTTACATGTGCACTTTCCTACACACGTATGCAAGAAATACTACGTATTTTACATGCAACTTCAATCATTGTTATCTATTATATCTACATGTTGTGTAGACAAATACACGCATAGGCATACATAAAAATTATACATGTGCACTTGCCTACACACATATAGACAAGTATGCATTAAAGAATCCTAAAGGTAAAGGACAACATGTTCATGGGCATGTTGAGAAATTTTTTGCACCATCTACTTTGACTATGAAGATAGAAGAAATTAATGTTGCTTTTGATGACATTGATGTGCTGACACTTGACACTACTATGCCTAATGAGCCTCTTATGTTTGATTCTCTTTCCCACAAGTGGTTGCTAGATTATGGTGCTTCTTTTCATGTGACATCACATAGAGAATGGTTCTCTACTTATGCATCAAAATTCTCCTAATATTGTGAGACTTGGGTATTCTTAATAGTGTGATGTGTTGATGATATGATTGCACCTACATCATCTACATTTGTATTTGCATGAGTGCATCTTCATTTTGTATCTAGGAGGCACTGTATTTCCATTTTATTTCCATTTTATATTGTATCTCTTTTATATTTGTGTACCTTACCATTTGCTTCTACCATTGTATTCATTCTCCTTTGATAAGGGGAATTATCCCACATGAGATGTACTTTGGAGAGCCCCTCTCAAATCTATATAAGGAGGGCCTCTCCCCCCATTTGTACTTGGTTAGAAGCTTGAGGAGCCTACTCCATGCTCTTGGCAAGCTCATTTCTAATCCATGTGAGTTTACCAATTTCTTGGTCTACTCACTTTGAGTCTTTCACATTCTTTCTTTTGTGACTACACTCTTCTTTTTATTTTGCTTTCACGTGTGTACTCTCTAGGTGGTATCAGAGCGCTAGGTGGAGGTCTTGGTGGTGCGTTTGGTGGTCGTCTTGGTGGTGGTGGTGCTTGAGTATTGATGGTTTTGCTTTCTCCTCATTGAGAGAAGCCCTTGCCATCACTTTTGTGTGCTTTGGGGCCTCATTTTGCCAATTTCCCCACCATTCCACCTTTCTTTCCTCCATTATTTTCCCATGCTTTACCCCCATTTTCCCTCCCTCCCACCCTTACTCTTGGCATTCTTTGATAATTTATGATCCGTTTTGAGGTCAATTGTGAAACATGCATCTTACATCTCATTTGTTTTGAAGTGTTTATAAACACTTTTGTGCATTCCATTAGTAGTTCGTTTTCTGTTGTGTGAGGTGTTTTCCACAGTGCATAAAGCTCATAAACACTTTGTCACTTCATGGTGTGTGGAAGCATTGTCGATATGCTTCTTCAAATCATTTTGGGTGAAATGAAAACCTTTGGCACATCTGTTTGTAGGTTCACCATCACCATACACTATTATTGTGT
The DNA here is from genome assembly GCA_020310875.1 of Ceratopteris richardii. Lineage (NCBI taxonomy): Eukaryota > Viridiplantae > Streptophyta > Polypodiopsida > Polypodiales > Pteridaceae > Ceratopteris > Ceratopteris richardii. The sequence continues at coordinate 91,128,494 of CM035435.1, read as the reverse complement.
CTCTACTTTTTCTCTACCTACTCCAGAGGTAGCACTTGGGTGCGGAAAATGACCACATCATTTGCAGATGGCATACGATTAACTTCTATGTAGCAACTAATAAAGCATAGTGCATGGCTTGTTCCGAGGCTGAGAGACATTCCGAGGCTAAGCGACTTAGTTGATAACTTGAGAAGCTATGATTTTTTTGTGCTTCTACAACCTCTAAGTGCTCTCCTTTCCAGATCGACGTGTAACCTTTGTTGCCCAGTGATTTAGAAGCTATTTTCTTTGTATCCACCATGGTTGCATCGACTCACCACTTAGCTATCTCATGACTAACCATGGATGGTAGAGAAGGGAGAACAAAGCCTTGAATTAATGCCATTGTTTTTGAACACATAGTCAAAGCTGAAGCCATAGATGGCTGGCACTCTGAATAGAGAACTATTGTGCTAGCAGCTAACAACATAGCAAGAGAGAGAGCTATTGTGCTAGAAGCTAACAACAGAGCAAGAGAGAGAACTATTTTTGTCTCTGTGTTCTACACCAAAGACCTTGCACCCATGTTCATTGTTGCAGAAGGCATATTCCAGCGTGTATCCTTTCAGAGAGAGAGAGAGAGAGAGAGAGAGAGAGAGAGAGAGTCCTATTTCCTCTCTCTAGACCCTGGGTTTAGCTTCCTGGTTCTTCACAGACCAGCGACCTCGATTCCTGCATCATCATCAGGATCCATAAGCACACATTAGCTAAACAGGCAAACAGGCAGCAAGGGGAGATGAGATGGATCGAGATCTTGAAGGTCAGCATGCCATGGGGAAGAGAGCGGGCTATGCACAAGCCATAGCTCCCTAAACATTTAGACGTGGGCAATAGAAGCAACTATGAGCTTGCTATGATTCATTCTCATGCGCAGAATAGAAAGAGACTCTGTAGCTCAATTGGAGGCTCTTCTAAACTTGCACCCGCTCTTGCTCCAACTGAGATTGAGAAAGCGACGACTACAATAGAACAACGCCAAGTTCTCTGTGTGAGAGAGAGAGAGAGTGAATGAGAGAGAAACCAACATTTTTTCTCATCTCCGACCACATCAGAGAATTCAAGAATTAGTGGTCCAAAGTACTCCCTCTCATGCATCGAGTATTGTGATGATAATACCTTATTGAAAAAAAATTATTTAAAGTGATTAGGAATTTCATCACTTCTGCTTAACTTTGTGCAAAACACAAATTCCTCTCGACATGAAAAGCTTTTGGATGCACTCTAAGAGCATAATTTTTTACCTTAAGTGCTTCGTACTGCAATGTTATAGAGGGTCACAACTTTTGTATTCACACTAGTAATGTTGTAGATTACCTTTGGCATATTATAAGTCCTTCAATTGTATTCTTGAAACAAGGTCATTTACTCTCATTGTGGCCTAATTTTTGACACCCATTATCATAGTTAGGTTGGGATCCCTCACAAGAGACTTATTGTATTTCCAAAAGGGTCTTAACCCTCTCCCTTAGGGCCACCCTTTGGAACTAAGTGCCCCATCATTATACACCAAGCAATATCAGAAAGAGGAGTAATGTGTGTGTGTGCCTAGGGAGGCTGTTCTAAGTCCCCCCTCTCCAAGGTGTCTACTTCATTTTGGTGCAAGTGTAGGGTTATTCTAAGGCCCCCCTCTCCAAGGTGTCTACTTCATTTTTGGTGCAAGTGTAGGGCTACTCTAAGCCCCCCCACTCGTATCCCCACTCAATTTTCTGAAGCAATTTTTGTCGCAAGTGTGATAACTTTGTTTCAAAGGTGATAATATCAATGATTTGAAAATGCAATGTCCTCAAGTCAACTATATTTATCCTCCTTTACGCCAATATTCATGCCGAATGATGAAAGGTTAAATGGCACAGATTACAACCTATGGAAGGACACCATTAAGGCCTACCTCTATACAAACCTGTTGTACATTGAAGGCACAGAATGAGAGCCCGATAAGGAAATCAATCTAAGAGCTTGGAATATATGGAATGTAAAGGACAAGCGAGCATAAGACCGACTTCTCCTCACATATGAGGAATGGACAAAGGGTCACATCACTGCATGTAATACTTCAAAAGAAGCTTGGGATACTCTAGCAAATCTATATGAAGATAAAACACCTTCTAATATTTATACTCTAGAGGCCGAGTTTCACAATCTCACTATATGTCCACAAGACACCATCACAAAAGTAATAGCCCAATTCAAAGATTACCAAAGAAAGTTGGCACTTTTTGGATGCAAGATCTCAAGTGAAGACATGGCCATTAGGTTATTCAACAAGAGTCGTAGGTCTTATGAGACTTTTGTGACCACTCTATACAATAGAGGTCAAGAACTCACTTGGGAAGAGGTTCCTCGACTTTTGCTCCTCCAGGACTCACGAGCAAAGTCAACTTCCTCACAAGAGGCAACCATGAAGACTAAGGGACCCTTCCACAAGGGCAAACATGCTACTCATAATACTAGCAATGCAGCCAAGCAAGGTTCCAACACTTTGATGAAGAAATTTAGTTATAATTTCTATGGAAAAATAGGGCACTTGGAAATAATTTGTTAGAAGAAGAAGCATACATCGAAGCCTTCTAGTTCCAAGAACCCATCAAAAACATCTTAGCATAGGTATCACTGTTCTAGTGAAGACTTGTTTATTTCCATAGAGGCCAATGCCCTTGTAACTTCAAGTTCATCTCAAGAATGGATATTTGATAGTGGAGCTACATCACACATGTGTAAGGATTGGGATTCTTTTCAAGGGATTGAGGACCATATTGGCGAAGTTTAATTAGGCGACAACAAGAGCCTACACATCAAAGGGAAAGGCAAAGTACAAATCACCAATGACTGAGGGGAGTGAAAATCATTATGGAACATCTTGTTTGTTCCTAACTTGTGCATGAATTTACTATCAATCAAGGCCATCACCGATCATGATGAACAAGTGTTATTTGATAACACTTCAATTAAGGTGATTGACCCTAAAACCAAAGACATTATCGCACAAGGCATAGAAGAAAAAGGGCTATACAAACTCTCTTGATTTCTATCTAAGGAGTCACTTTCCAGTATGCGACATCAAAGGTATGGCCACACTTCATATTTACCAAGGATTTCCTCCTCTCAGATAGTTAAAGGATTGCCCAAGATCGGGCAAGTCAATGATGCCTACCAAGCTTGCACCCAAGGCAAGCAACACATGGCTCTCGTTCCCAAGGAGGCTTCCACAAGAGCTAGGAACCCTTTAGTCCTAGTCCACATGGACCTTTGTGGACCTATGAATACCCCTTCCCTTAGTAGATCACTCTACTTCTTTCTTCTAGTAGATGACCACTCACGATACAATTGGGTATATTTTTTTGAAGTCAAAGGTAGACACTTTCTCTAAGTTTCAAGAATGGATCAGCCAAGTTGAGAACGAAGCATCCAAGATAGTCAAAACTATTTGATCAGATGGTCGTGGTGAATTTTTCAATCGCAACTTTGGCAATTTCTTAAAACAAAAGGGGATAAAAAGACAAGCCACTCAACCTCACACTCCACCCCAGAATGGAGTAGCTGAGAGAAAGATCCAAAGTGTGATGGAAATGGCAAGAACCATGCTTCACAACAAAGAATTACCCTACAAGTTTTGGGCACAAGCAGTGCACACTACTGTGCACATACTCAATCGAGGCTTCACTAGTGCATTGCACAACAAGACACCCTTTGAAGCTTCCTATGGAAGAAAGCCTAACGTCAATTACTTTCGAGTGTTTGGAAGTGAAGCATTTGTCCATGTACTAAAAGAAGATCGCAACAAGTTATAATCCAAGTCAAAGAAGCATATATTCATCTGCTATAGTGAACCATCAAAAGCATATAGAATATACGATCTTGAGAACCACTCCATCACAATTTCAAAAGATATAATCTTTAATGAGCTTCAAGATACTCAACCAAGATCCAAAAACAAGTCTCAGTCTAACCGTTTTCAATTCAGAGGGGGACACAATCTTTTCAAAGGACACATCAGAGGCAAGTACTTCACATCAACCCAAAAGATCACAAAGGCTTATTGACAAGCAGTAGCGAGAACAAAGTCATTACATAAATTATGCATTGATGCACCAGATCCAACAAATTCTAGAGCCTTCCAACAACAAAAAAGCTCAAGGACAACCTGAGTGGGAAGAAGCTATGCAAGTGGAATTGGATGCAATCGAGAAGAACAAGACTTGGACCCTTGTTCTTAAGCCCAGAAATCATCAAGTCATAGAGGTTAAGTGGCTCTATAAAGTTAAGTACAAATCAGATGGCACATTAGAAAAGTACAAAGCAAGACTTGTAGCCAAAGGATATAAGCAACAACATGTCATTGACTATGAAGAAACCTTTGCCCCTACTGCAAGGTTTACCACCATAAGGATCATTTTAGCACTAAGTGCACATTTCATTCAATGGAGATATTCAAGAAAGTATATGTTGAACAACTTGAAGGTCTCAAGATCAAGGGAAAGGAAGATCAAGTCTACAAGCTTCACAAGGACTTTATGGACTTAAGCAATCTCCCAAGGCCTGGTATGAAAAGATTCACAAGTTCTTCGAAGATAAGGGATTTCAAAGAAGCAATGCTGATGCAAACTTATACATCTATGAGAACGAGTCCTTAGTGGCCATCATAATCCTCTATGTCGATGACTTGATCTTGATAGGATCAGATAAGGAACACATCCAATTCATCATCACACAACTTCACCTTGAGTACTTTATGATAGATCTTGGACTGCTTCACTGCTTCTTGGGTATGGAAGTTTGACAAACAAAAGAAGGCATATTCCTATCACATAAGAAGTACTACTTTGATCTCCTCTCCAGATATAACATGGACCAATGTTGCTCAATATCTACACCACTTGATATAAACATTAAGCTCACACTAGAGGATTCATCATCACTTGTAGGTGTGCATACTTATCGATAGCTTGTTGGCTCATTACTCTACCTTGCCAACACTCGACCTGAAATTGCCTACGTAGTTGGTATTCTCAGTCAGTTTGCACATCAATCTCGTTAGACTCATTGGGATGCTACTCAAAAAATACTTCGCTATCTTGCCCTCACCCAACATCATGGTCTTTGGTACAGAGAGGGCATCGAACTTGTTGGATAGTTAGATTCAGATTGGGCTAGTGATCCTCATTCTTGACAGTCCACTTTCAAGTGCATATTCTTGCTTGGCTAAAGACTTATCTCTTGGGTAAGTAAGAAGCAGCCTATAGTTGCTGCATCATCCATAGAGGCTGATTATCGAGCATCCAGCTTTGCAACATGTGAGGCCATCTGGCTTCAATGTTTATTATCTGACATTGATATTTTGCAGGTTACTCTGACATGCATTCACACAAACAACTAGTCAACCTTGGCCATTGCCAAGAATCTAGTGTTCCATGCTCGGACAAAGCACATCGAGATCCACTACCACTTCATTCACAAGAATCTCATATCTTAGGAGATTACTATGGAGTAGTGCATCTCTCAGGAGAACCTAGTGGACATGTTCACAAAGGCTCTACCTCCAGTTCCACTCCAACACTTGGTGGACCTTTGCAGCATTCAAATGATCCAAAATGGAGCTGCAGAGGGGGTGTTGATGATATGATTGCTCCTACATAATCTACATTTGTATCCGCATGAGTGCATCTCCATTTTGTATCCAAGAGGCACTCTATTTCGAGTTTATTCCCATTTTATATTGTATCTCTTTTGTATTTGGGTACCTTGCCATTTTCTTCTACCATTGTATTCATTCTCGTTTGAGGGAAATTATCCCACATGAAATGTACTTTGGAGAGCTCCTCCCAAATTTATATAAGGAGGAGTGACTCTCCCTCCATTTGTACTTGGTTAGAAGCTTGAGGAGCCTACTCCATGCTCTTGGCAAGCTCATTTCTAATCCATGTGAGTTTACCCATTTCTTCATCTACTCACTTTGAGCCCATTTCTTCATCTACTCACTTTGAGTCCATGAGGAGCCTACTCCCAAATTTATAAGGAGGAGTGACTCTCCCTCCATTTGTACTTGGTTAGAAGCTTGAGGAGCCTACTCCATGCTCTTGGCAAGCTCATTTCTAATCCATGTGAGTTTACCCATTTCTTCATCTACTCATCATGTGTACTCTCTACATGATGTTGTTGGGATTAGAGATGTGGTTGTGTAGTCCACTGATGGCTCAAAATTTTCTATGCATAATTTATGCAATATGCCTCCGTTATTATGTAGTTTGATGTTAGTCAATCAACTTCATGAGCTCAGTTACAAAGTGGTTTTCTTTACTAATTTCTTTTGTATTTCAAAGGGCAATATGGTTATTGCGAAATGAAGAAAAAGTTGTCTCACTTTATCCTTTATTTCAATTTTTAGCTATCGCTACAACACCTATTTCTTGTATATAAAAGCACTATTTGGGTCACATATTTCATAGTGGAAAGGAAAATCTTTCCCGCTCTAGCTACTTATTGCACTATGTTTCTCTGATTTCCATTTTGTGAGCATTGTCAATATGGAAAACGAACTAGTAATGTGGGTAAAATGTACATTCACTCTCCAATTTAACATTTATTACTCATTTATACAGATGTGTATGATCCTATGCTCACAAGATCATTAGGTTCTTCTCTTTACTTTATCATTTTCATAGATGATGATACTAGAAAAGTCTAGGAATATCCTATCAATTCAAAGGATGATGTATTCCCTACTTTCACAAAATTTCTTGCTTTACTTGAGACAAGAACGAGCTTAGCTCAAGGCTTTACATTCAAACAATGCAGGTGAGTATACCTCACTTGAAGTCATCCTTTTTTGTCACTCAAGGAATTTGTGAGAGTTAACAACTACTTATACCCTAGTAAAAAATGGCATAGTTGAGAGGATGAATATAACTACTTTGGATAGACTAGTTTCTATGTTGCATCATGCAAATCTTTCACAAGGCTTTTGGGTAGAAGTAGCATTGATTGTAGTTCATGTGATCAATCTTTCACCTAGTACTACCAAAGGTCTAAAAGTGGCACATGATTATAGACAAGGCAATCACTATATTATGAAAAATTTTGAGTTTTTGGTTGTGAAGTCTATGTTCATATACCCAAGAAGCTTAGACAAAAGTTGGACTATAAGTCGAAGAAATGCAATTTTATTGGATATGGTCAAAATATTCAATTTGGATATTGCTTATGGGATCCTGAAACATGGTTAAAGATAAAAAATCATCAGGTCATTTTAATTGAGTCATGCATAAACAACCCATTAAGGAGGTTGAAGTGAGAAGAGTAGTTATTTTTGGATACTAGTGCTCTAATTAGCATGCATAAGAATGCTACACATAGGGATGTTCAAGAGAATGTCTAATGAGATCCTTCTCCAAATGTTCCTATTCAACAACCATTGAGATGTTTTGCATGTGCCTCACATCCATCTAATAGATATGTTCTAGGTTTGGATTTTGTTATGTTGATAGATGATGGTGAATCTTCTTGCTACAAAGTGGCTATGTAGACAAAGTATCATGTCAAGTGGGAACATGCTATGAAGAGTGAATTTGTTTGTATTCACAAGAATGGTACTTGGAATTTGGCACCTTTTCCAAAGGGAAGCAAAGCTTGACCATACAAATCATATGTCATGGTAGCTAGGAGACTAGAGATTGCATTTGCAGCGGAGTTGTGAAAAGATATATGTCTAAGCCTGGCAAGAAGCATTGGGAAGAAGTCAAAATGTTTTTCAAATATCTGAGTGGCACTAAGGACAAGTGTCTCTGGTTTTGTAGAAGAAAGGCATCCATCATCGGTTATAGAGATTCTCATTATGTCGGTTGTGTAGACAATCAGAAGTCTACATCAAGGTATAATTCACTTGTTGGAGGTACTATCTCTTGGAGATCTCATCTTCAAGAATGTACAATTGTTTCCTCTACAAAAGTAGATTATGTTGCAACAAGTGAGGCATGTAAGGAATTATTGTGGCTTTCTTGTCTTGCTTCTGATATAGTTCTACCTCAACATGTACCTCATTTGCTTAGTGATAGTCAAACTGCCATTTGCTTTCGCGAAGAATCTAATCTATCATGCAAAGACCAAGCACCTTGAGGTGAAGTATCACTTCATTAGAGATTGCTTAGCCATTGAGCATATTATTCTTGAGAAGTTTTATACTCGAGATAATGCTATAGATGTTTTGACTAAAGCTCTACCACCAGATAGCTTTAGACATTATTGTCACTTGATAACTCTCACAAAGTGAATCCACCATGTTACATTGCGATTGTACCACTTCAAATGTCCTCAAATGTGATCCAATGTCTTCTATCTTGATTCGGGAGATGTTTCCACATGTGAAAACCTTTGTTCTAGAGATGTTGAGCTCTTTTGTTTTTCAAAATGGAAGTTCGGCAATAGCCTACTCTCCCAGACTTTAATTAATATGGAAAACAATTGTACAAGTGAATGGGCTTCGTACCCATGGGACCAATGTCTTCCATCTTGATTCGAGAGATGTTTCCACATGTGAAAACCTTTGTTCTAGAGATATTGGGCTCTTTTGTTTTTCAAAATGGAAGTTCGGCAATAGCTTACTCTCCCACAAAGCAGGGGAAGATCAGAAAAATTTAGATAGCTCTACAAAGAAGGTGCATCACCCTCTCGTCCCCTTCATGTGGGGCCCACTTGCTTTGAATTTTGTTATTCTCTAAGAAAAACACTCTATGATGTGTGAAAGGTGGGAGTTTCTTAAAATTGGAAATTCTTTTGCCTAAAAGGAAAAGAGACTTTTCTAATGACAATTCTTTAGGAGGGCTTCCAAAATTGGTAGCACACTGCTCCTTCGATATCTTCGAGAGGGTCTCACCTCTAATTGCATTCCACAAAGATGACGAACAACTGATCGCTTCACCCAACAATGCCTGCGTCCAGAGGATTTTTCCCTGAAACTGCAAGATATTTTCAAGGGTACACCAGACCGACATTGACTTTGGGAATGAGAAGAATAGGTGCCCTAAGTCCTCGTTGCCATCTAAGCATCTTTTGCACCATGGGGGTAACCCATAAATTTTGCTAGCCTTTGCATTCATCCAAATTCCCTGGTGGAGGATTTGCCACATAATCACCGACTTTTTGTCTCAATTAGTGGGTGCCAAAGCAAAATGAACTTAAACTCCCAACGCAAGTTCAACCAATCAAGACACCACTTCCTATTAAGCATGACATGAAGGCCCATATTTTTCTTAAATCTCGAAATTTTGTCAAGTCTATTGCCATTAAACCATCTAAGACCCTCATGGTGGGAAGGTTCCTAGCCCATGAGGAGGCGAGTCTTCGAGCATTCCCAAGCGATGGATTTGCTTTGTAATAGGGTCCATACCTTCCTGCTAGGTTGATCTGCATAACTTTCTAGTAGATCAATTTGTTGTCGAGCTTTGAGAGAATCGGGTTCCATCATTGGTCCATTGATACGTCAAATCCCATTGGAATACCTGATAAGCGGAAGATTTGCCTACTAGGAATCAACTTACAGCCTTGGTCAACAAGAAACTATGGTGGGTGTCCCATAATCACCCTGAAAGCAATTTTAGAGTGGTTTATTTTGGATCCTGAAGCCATGCAGAATGTGTTTGGGCATCTCTAGAAAATATCAATGCTGGTTGTATCGTTATGAACAAAGACATTCATGCCATCAGTAAACAATCTCATGAACATCTGTTCTTGATTGAGAGGGAGGGAGAGGCCATGAATCACGCCCAAGCCAGCATAATGTTTCACAAGGCAGCGTAAACCATCAACAACAATAACAAAGAGGAGCGGGGCTAAGGGGCATCCTTGCCTAATAGAACGTTTTAATCTAATAGCTTGAGAAAGTTGGCCATTGATGTTTATTTGAGCCGAAGCATTTCCCAGCAATGTTGATACCATCTTAGTGAACTTGTGACCAAAACCAAGATCTTTCAGAGATTGGAGAAAGAAGTCCCACTCAAAACTATCATTGGCTTTGTCGAAGTCAATCTTAATAAAGATTACATCTTGAGCAGATTCTTTAGCAAAATCTAGACCTTCCTAGATGTCAATGATAGCTTCCAAGATGGACCTCCACATGATGAAACCTTTTTGATCTTCACTCAACCAATTTTTGTAAATTGCAGGCAATTCTATTAGCGATAACTTTAACAAGGATCTTGTAACCTATTTGTAACATTGTAATTGGGTGCCGATTCTCGATCCAACAAAAACCGCCTCTTGCCACACCAAACGTAGAGAAGTAGTCACCACATGTCGGAAGGTCTTGAAAAACTCGTTGGTGAGGCCGTCCAGACCTGTGCTTTTCCCATTAGGAAGCAAATCGATAACTTTGAGAATCTTAGCATCTGAAATGGAAGTTTGGATTGAGCTGTTTGGATGGGCTTAGCTTCAATACCTTTAATCCAGCGATTGGGGACTTAATGGAATCAAGCGATTGGGGACTTAATGGAATCATGCTGCCTCATGCCTACCGGTCACTTGCAATCAATACTTATGGTACAAAAAGGCTTCAACAAGAGGTTATTTGGTGAGGGCATACACCATTTAATCCTATGTACTAGTATAGCAAAGTGAAACATACTTTAGCCAAGCTATTATAGATTACCTGGCCCTCTACATGATAATTGCCTCCCGAGTTTATTATCGTCTTATTGGAACATAGGTCGACGACCACATAAACCATTAATGTCATTTGGTATTGAAGATTGCAACACAGGTCGATGACCACATAAACCATTAATGTCATTTGGTATTGAAATGTGGTTGGCATTCTAATCTATCGATCCGCTATCATTTATTTCCTTCATATAGTTCACTTATTAATTTAACTATGACATTATACTTAACACATCGGACATTCCTATATAAAAAACTAAACGATGATCTGCTTTGTCTCAAATAGAATGACCACATGGTTACCTAAGAAAAACTTACATTTTTTTATGGTAAACCTTTGTCAAGCCTATTAGTTTTTGGGTTTATGGATTTATGAATTGAGAACCTTGTCCACTCACACATATGCACATTGTGGAAATAACAAATCTGCACATGTGGAGATAACACACACACATTTTACGTGTGCACTTACCGACACACATGCAAGACATGCTATATACTTATGATGTTCTTTATGATGGAACACACGTGTGGTGGATGTTCTTTTATGATGGAACACTTCATTACACATGTACTCGTCCGGACATTCTCAGCACTACAAACGTAATGACACATTACAACTCTTTGAAGGTTGCATGGCGCGCTCGCTTTTTTTTCCTTCCATGCAGAGAGAACGTTTTACAAATGCATGCAATACGTACTTCGCATTTATCTTTCGGATTTTCTTTTGTGATGCTACACTTAATTATACATGTACTGTTAACTACTAATGACAGAGTACAAGCCATTCCCAAGCACGTACTCTTTTATGTTCCATGCATGCATGTCTATAGTTCGAGCCTTCAAACTTTTTCTAAAGAGGATGAATAATGTGAAAGTATAAGTGAAAAGTGTGTATAGTATCCACGAAACTCCTCGTATCCTATATTTTATCTTATTAATATGATATATATTAAACATTACATATATATATATATATATATAATTAATCTGGATATATATATATATATATATATATATATATTCATATTAATAATATATATATATATATATATAAAATTAATATGATAGATATTAAATAATTAATATATATATATATATATATATATATATATATATATATATATATATATATATATATATATATATAATCCATGAAACTCCTCGTATCCATATTTTATCTTATTAATATGATATATACTAAACATTTCATATATATATATATATATATATATATATTTATATATATATATATAACGTATATATATTAAACATTCATTATATATATTATATGTGTGTATGTGTGCGCACATAAAAAGAGAAGAATACGTTTATTTTATGAAAGAGAACAAATAAATGTTTAAAACAAGTCATAGAGTGATCTATTGAAAAAGTATTGTTTACATAGTATTGTCAAAGGTCTAAAAGTGACACAAGAGTTATGGATAAGAAAGCCACCATATTATAATCATCTTTGAGTTTTTGGTTGTGAAGCATATGTTCATATATCTAAGAATCTTAGACAAGCTGTACCATAATCAAAGAAATGTATTTTTTTGGGATATGGTCTAAAAGGTGAATTTGGATATCGCTAATAGAATCGTAAAACACGATAAGTGATAAAAAATAGTGATGTCATTTTTAATGGATCATGATTGTAAGAGATCTCTCCTTTTAAATAATACCGGGTGTTCACTATAAAAAACAACAATCTAAAAAAAAATAAGTGTGTCGCTCACAAAGGATACAAAAAGATTAATAACCTTCTTTATTGTTCTTAGTAAATTTCTTATATATATTTTTTTATTTTGTTAATTTAAAGCCTCATTTGCAAGAGAAAAAAATTACTTAAATGGTCGTTAAAGTAATCATAAAAATTTATTACATATTTTTTCTAGAAAGTTTCAAAAGTTATGGTAACACAAGGAAATAGAAAAACAGGCTGCCAATATCCTCCTACTTTTTGCATTACTTAAGTAAGCAAGCAGAGAGACAAAATCTCAACCTAGTGGGACCCGCAAATCTCACAAAGCACTAGTCTCTTTCACTTTTATTATTTTCTTCCTTTTTGATGAAAGTTCGGGAGAGTAGGCCAATGCCAAACTTTCTTTTATTTAACAAAAAATCTTCAATTTAGTCACTCTAGTTTTGTAGAAATTATTTTTTCGAAATGTTTTCAAAAGGAAAATAAATTATGTTTCAATGTGACAACCTTCGTCTCACCTTAGACCATTAGGATGCTCTCAAAAAACATGGATGGACTTCAATGGGTGATTCCTCTCGAGAGTTTCTTTTGTGAGATTGAAGGTCAGTAGGAAGAATTCTACAGCCTTGATGTCCCCATGTTTGAGTCTATCTCTAAGTAGGCCTTAATCATCCTCACCATATTTCATCTTCGCTTTATAATTTCTAAGAGGATCACACCTCTTATATCATGTTATTAGGTTGATCGCCCAGTCAAATGAAACCAAATAAGAACGATCTTTCTAAACCAAAAAGTAGTATCCATTTACCTTTTCCGATATCCCATTCCAAACCAAGCATAAGGAGGATATGATTTCACGACCTTAATGCTTCACCTCAAAGGGGTGTTTCACTTCAAGGAGTAACTTGAACATATGAGGAGGAATGCTGAAAAGAACACCCATCCGTATGGCTTTAGATTAGGAGAAACCTAAGATCTAAAAGCTCCGGTTAAAATGTCCGCTCCACTTTAGGGAGGTTAAAAGTATGGAGTGAATTTGAAAAAGTAAAACATCGCTCTATTTCAAAGAAATATACATTTCTTCTCTCTCTCTCTCTCCCCAAGAAAATATACATACATATAAAGACAAAAAATTACTTCAATGCTATCACCATAGTTTTCAAAAATAAAGAATAATACACAAGATCTAATCTATGAGATCTGTTGCAAAGCAGTGCATTTACGTCAAAAAATATATTACAAGGTGACTATGTTACAAAAATAAAGTGTCCAAATCGGATAAATTTTGAGGCGCTTCTTCTAGATGCATATCCATAGATATCTGTATCATTACCCTTGTAAACTAGTAGGGAATTAATCTTTTAGTCAATAAAGTGCCGGTCTCTTGTGTGAAAGGACCATTTTTAGGCCACATGTATATAAGACATTTTGGAACTCTTGGTAAGGACTTTTTGACCATTGTGAGAATCAAGAGCACAGAATTTCGAATTTGTGTCTTCTTCTCTCTGTATCTTCTTCCTTGTGAGCTTGCATGCATGTATGTGGCTTGAAAAGCGTGCTTTGAAGTGTTGTCTATCCATGGTAGTGTTTGTTTGCTATTGGTAATGTGTGTGTGAAATGGAGGAGGTGCTGAAGCGTAGGTAGGTCATTTCCACAGTTCAGTATTTTGATCAGCACTTGAAGCAAAAGTGTCAGAATCGAGTGAAAGTACCACCATTGGATGCGTCTTCCTGAGAGCTTTGAAAGGAACCCGCTATTCACTATATTTCAAGTTTGGAGTTGAGAGAAAAGGTTGATTTACTATTGACTGCTGCTCTAAGTATCACGACATCATAGCCGACCATGAAAGCTTTGAATGTGATAGTTACACTTGTTTGCATCCTTGTTAGTTCACATTTGCATTGACCGTCATTTGAATGCAGGTCCTCATACACTCGGCTAGGCTATGATACTTCTTGGATTGATAATTAAAGCATGCATCCCCACTATATGCACTTGTAGGGGATTGAGGTATAGTCTTTTTCTCCTCAAGTTCCTGAGTCGATACTTAGGTACACACGTTTTTTGGCGCCGTTTTTGGGGAGTGTCGAATCAAACCAAGGCATTCATGTGATGGCGGAAGCTCTTAGCATAGAAGTAAGTAGAGGAGTTGTTAGTTTAGGGACATGAGTTGGAGAGGGAAGTTAGAGTAGGTACTAGAAAGGAAGAGAGTTAGGATAGGTAGGTAGGTTCAAATCCCAAGTATTTTGTTCTTTAACCTTTAATATCTTTCAGCCTTTGTGCATTTCAGAGGCTTAACAACTAAAAAGAAGCCATTTTGAGATCACTTTTCCCCTAGCAAATGTCGAGAGCGCACTGATGACAAGTGTCG